>CM033642.1:194480803-194900550 GCA_019512145.1 Engystomops pustulosus | reverse complement strand
ACTATAATACTGTCCCATATGTACAGGAATATAACTACTATAATACTGCCCCCTATGTACAAGAATATAACTACTATAATACAGCCCCCTATGTACAAGAATATAACTACTATAATACTGCCCCCTATGTACAGGAATATAACTACTATAATACAGCCCCCTATGTACAAGAATATAACTACTATAATACTGCCTCCTATGTACAAGAATATAACTACTATAATATTGCCTCCTATAGAAGATATTTCCATGGAAAATATTAATCTACAGTGGTGTGCAGAGGAGCAGTACACAAACCCGTTTAGATACACAACACTCAACCCTATAACTTAAAAATTTTTCCATGTATATACCATATACATTCGAGTATAAGCCAAGTTTTTCACTACAAAAAATTTGCTGAAAAACCCTAACTCGGCTTATACTAAATGCCCAATGTCCCCAGGCAGTTCCTCTTCTATCCATCAATGCTCCGGCATCTGCTCCATGACCCTGCGCGGTCAGCAGTGCACGGCTGACATCATAGTGCCTGCGACGGACTGCCGAGGACACAGAGCCAATGGAAAAGAGCCAATGACACAACGAACAATCAATGACGAAACGTCATACCCAGCAGCATGGTGGAATTCTGGTATGTTCCTTTCTTGGACCGCCTACAGAACTTATAATAAGACGGTAAACTGCTTAAGCAGAGCATGCTAAGAATTACACGAACTAGCACGAATGTCCGATAAACTATGTAATACCTACATGAGTAATGTATTAGATTGAAAGGTACTAATTATTTATACAATTTGTAAAGGAAAACAGAAGGGACCATAAATACAAGGCGGACAGATTGCTCTCGACTTGAGAGAGCTAGATTTCTTGAGGTGCGTTTACACTTTAAGATACTCATTTATTATCAGTCTTTAGAAACGAAGGTGCCTTACTATTTCGGTAAGTAGCAACACTTTCATATAGGTAGTTTCACAACAACAGAAAAAACTGTATAAAACAAGGTACAGTCTACTTATGCCGGGAATACACGGTAAAAAGCTGCTGGGTACACCAAATTTTGGAATAACCAAAATTTATTTTGGATGAGATCCACTCAGAATTCATCATCGGCCAAAATGTATAATTTAAATTTGTAGCAGGTGAACTGAGTGCCTACAAACGAGTGCATTAAAGTGTGCATGACTTATATGCAACTTTTTTTGTTTTTTTTTTAATTTTTATTATTTCTAAGCACCGGATCATACAACAAAAAAACATATAGGTCTGTACAGTACATGTCATTACATTCGTATTTCAATACATAAAACATTTATCATTAAACCATTAAATCCCATCCCACTCCCCCCTCCCCTCCCACCCCTGGCGGCTGACAACTAACCACCAAACTACATAAGAACGTAAAGCCTCCTCTCGGTTCGGACTCGGATTTATGGGTGGAGGTTTATAAGCCCTTATTCGAACATAAAAGTGCTGTAAGCTATTACTCGTAAGTCACTTACGCCACAAATCCTCATACTACTCTTTTTTCACCACTGTCACGCTCCTCCTGTTTCTCATGGAATAGAAGAACGTGTCCACTCTTCTGCCAATCAGGCGCCTTCACCCTTGGTGCTCAGTATATCTTTCCACTGGTGCAAAATTCCCACTCTTCTGCCAACAGCGGGCTTTTACTATGGACTGGAAACGTACAACTCAATGGCCCAGGATACCACTCTTTTGATCCCAAATAGCGACCTTGCTCTATCAAGGTATACTAATCCAGTTTGAATACACTTGCAAGCTATCAGTACCCTTGTCTCCCCATAGCGGTGTAGTTTTGGCATCTCCACAATGTGTACAAGATCACGTCTATCGGCTGCACCTTGGGGCCTTTCCTTCATCAACCTTTTCCTACCTATAATTTAGCCGTTTCTGGCCCCGTCGATCAGTGCACCCGGTGTAGCCACAACCACAGATCTGGGAGATCTATGAGACAATTTCGTATCGTATTCCTGGTCATATGCCTGAATCCACCCCAACTCGCTCTATTGATCGGCTCCTGTCTACTCATCTTTCTTCCACTTTTGTCAGCACTCAATGCGGAGTCTATCTTCCTTTTCCTCATTTTTGTAAACTCAGACATTAAACCCCTCTTCCTACTTTGGGGGGCGCACACTGTCTTTTAAGGGAGCTTGTCCTTGTACCAACTCATTATCTTGGGATCTAGCACTGAAGAACGTGCCTGTTTGTTGCAGTCAAAAACGCCACCTCACCACTCCCTTACACCAAAATCTATACCATTCTGTCAAAGGTTTTTAGACCCTCTCGATCTAACACCGTTGCAGTGAAAAAGCAAACACCCCTTCTCCCTTCTTCCGATTCTTGAGCTAGCCTCCTGGCTCTCGCCGGGTCATCTTTGACTACATCCCCCCAAGGTGGCGTTATAGTTAGAGGTATCCACACAACATGGCATAGAAACGCGGACGAGGGACATGAAATAAGCTAGTGTGGGGTTAATTATAGGAAATGGGGATTGCACCTAAAAACCGTTAACCCCTTTTAGCGGGTTATCTGATAGCATTCAACGAACCCACTGCATTAACGCAAATTTGAGTAACAAACATTGTGATCGATTTAAAAACCCGGTTTCTAATAAACTTCCATATATCGTAACCCAAGTAACCTTATATTTTCGTTTTTAAGATATATTCTACATTACCTTACACATATCTATAATATTTAACCATTGTCTGCAAGCAATAATTTAAAAATCCGTATGGCTAATCCACCTCTATATATGGGGCATACCATTTCCGCAGGCTGATACGGCCGTCCCCCCATTCCCAGAAGAAGTTGCCTTGGAGGGAGTCAGAGCCGCACGAATGTTCTATGGATAATTTATTGACTATGCTGAATATAAATATTATCTGCGGCAGTACTATCTTTTAAGAACCACTTCTGCTGCCAGGGGTAAATTGTCATTCTGTCCATAACTGCGTGTTTTCTGTGATCCTTACAATGAGATGTTTTAACATTAACTCAGTATGTCCCCTGGCCTGTTGCTACAATTATCCCCAGATAATCCATCTTGTCACTAGAGGGAGTGTTTACGTTAGAGGGCAGTGCGGGGGGGGGAGGAATCTAGAGCAAGCCGATGACTTACCGTACCCCATTTATTCTAATGCCTGACCTTTCCCAAAACTTGTCTATCATCCGAGCCGGCTTTTATCCCCTGCCCTGGGTTATCCAAAACAGAGTCAGGTCATCCTCATACAGCGACTTAATCTCCCTCGTTCTCCCCCATAACCAACCCCTCTTAGTTGTTCTCTTCCCTGATACTACAATCCCGGGTTTCGCAGTACCACTGCAAATAGCAAACGGGTACAGGGGGCACCCTGCCTCGTCCTCTGTCCGCTGCAAGCCGCAGATGCCCTTACCCATATTTACTAACCCTAGCGTGGCACCCCCATACAGAGCTTCACCCCCTTAATAAACTTGGAACCAAACCCATTTTCTCCGAAACAAGCCCCCCAATATAGTTCCCCTCGACGCGTGTCACCAAAGGCTTTGACCGCGTCAGTGCGACCAGTGCACGAGTCCCCATGGTCTCGCTAGGGCATTGCATACACACCGCATACGCAAGGCCGCTCTGACCGATCTCCCACGCATGAATCCCGCTGGTCCCGTGCACCACTGCCGCACCACCTGTCTCTGCAAACGAGTTGCAAGTATTTTTGGCCCAACTTCATATCGGAATCAGCAGGGAGATCGTCGATCTGCAGCCAGGTCCGGGGCACTCCCCTCCTTGATATCAGGATAATTATGCCTCTCTCAATCATCGATTGGGGCAGTAAGCCTCAGACGCGAGTGGTTGTAGACTCTCAATAAGAGGGGAGTAGTAAACCTCGCAATACTGTGAGAATTAACTTCGGTGTAATAAACAATCCGTACCCCCGCCTTGCCCTTGGGCGGATTTTTTAAGGCACTGACATTTCTTCCATGACTGAGAGGGAGGTCGAGGGCTTCCCGCGCCTCATGGATACCTTGGAGTAGAAACCCTGAGACAGAATTTCCTCTATTAGAAAAAAAACCTCTGCCCCACTCGCATTCTAAGCAGTATATTTTCTCAAAAAAGAGTTCTAATTCCTCTCTTTAAATCGCATCTTGTGCTGTCCTAGCAGCCGTTTTTCCCCTTTTAGATTGCTCCAATTGTATTTTTTTCCTCTCCTGGCTCTTTCAAACTTTGACAGCTTTTCCTTGACAAATCCTGCCCAGAATAGCCCTTCTGGTTTTTGCCCTTCTGCATCCACAGTTGCTTTTTCCAAACAGTATTTCCAAGGCATCCTGTGTCTTCCACACCACAATTTCTTATCTCTCCCGCTGTGGGGTTTTGTCGATATTTACCCTCCATATCGATTACCTTGCCCTTCATTGATTGATCCCCCCACCTTTCTTCTTTTATGAAAGGATATTTTGATACTTATCAGCCCTCCAGCACCCTTCCATTCTTCTCACACAAACCACTTATCCAACCGCTACAGTTTTCTCCAAGAAAAATGTATTTCTTCGCTAGATCCTTGGTCCTCTTTATCAATTAAACCAAGGGCTTCACCTATAGTAGGTATTCCCTTTGCTCCAAGTTCCCTATAGGAAACCACGGGGAAATTTCCGAAAAGACCCTCGGTGCCCCGATCGCTACCCAATCGCACGCACACACTCCATAACCCCCCCGACCCTCCACAGCTCCCTTCCCTGCTCTTTGCACGTTCGTCCAATTCGGAGAATGATACCACGTTTTTAGAGTAGCATTAATGGCCCGCTTCACGATTTCCGCTCTCCTCCAATATCCTTATACACCCGTAATTACCGACACCCTGTCTACCAAATGGTGGAGACTGCCTTGGTCCTAGTGTTGATTTCTGTTGCCCTCCTTTTGCTATCGTCCTTCTCTCATACATTTGAAGTCCCCTAGCCAGTAGTTATGGCTCACCCTTCATAGATCTGTAATTGTTTACTATATTCACTCATTCGTCGCTGGTGTTGCGGTGAATATATTCCCCAGCACATTTTTATAAACCGTTCATCGGAGGCATACGAATAACATATCTGCCTCATGGATCAATTTTAACTTTACTGCCTTCAAAACACACTACGCTTTTTCTTTCTCATAATGGTCACTACCCTCGTCATAAAAGAAGAAAAGTAGCATGGGTAATAGTGACTCAACCAGGGTTTACACATCCTCATACAATTCCTCTTTAGAGGTGTGCGTTTCTTGAAGCATACTTCATCTCACCGCTGGCTGATTAAGAGGCGCACGGTCAGAAGAACCGCTTTCCTCTTCAATCTCGCCCCAGACAACGCACATTCCAAGATAATACTTTATCATGCCCCCATACCCAGCTCGTTTCTCTATATACGATATCCATCGTAATTGACCCTCTGATGTTCCAGCCCGTGTTTTCAGAGCCGCCTACAAAACCCTCCCCCCCCCCCGTCACCCATCCCAATGTCCGAGTAATATGCCCCTGACTCATCTAGACATTTTTTATAGCCGGGAGGTAGGTCTCCCCAAGAGCCCAGATTTTTAAGACCCCCCTCTCCCCCAATCATTCGCTGCGCTTTGCTTCCTCACAAAGTGGGCTTTGCCTTCGATTATAATACCTTAAGCTATGCTGATAATTATAGGCGATAAGCAATTCCCCTTTCTCTCTCAACCTTTTGTTTACTAGTCTACTTACTCGTGTTTTCTGTACCCTCCTATTGGGAGTAGGTCGGGGCGTGTCAACATCATTAATCAAGGCTTCTCCTATTTCAGATGATCCATCGTTTTTTTTGCTGCCTTCAGAATATTAATCCGTCTCTCGGAGACAGAGTCGGACCCAAACCCCCATATTCCTGGAGAAGACCCCCACTGGCGGCTCTAGCTGGCACCCTATGTGCTCATCCACCAGAATACCGTGCAACCCCCTCCGAAAGGTTGTCCCACCAACCAATCTGATACAAAACTTGGTAGCATCTTCGCCCTCGCCGCCCTCTGGGAGGCCCACAATTCCGAAATTATTCCGCCGTGAAGCGTTTTCCAAGTCGAGCAAGGCACTGGTTTTCCCCTCGTTCCTTTTTCCCTCTATTTCGTGACCTTTTTATCAAAAGACGGTCGAGTCTTCCCTTTCCCCTCCCCACTCTCTCCTCAACTTCCTCATCTATTCCCATGACTGGTTAATGTCTTCCTCCTGACTAATCACATATCCTTTTTAATCCACCATCTCTTTACAACCATCTCCACGGCCGAGAGAGCATTGCGTTATCTGCGCTGAAATGTCTTTAAGGGAGAGATTTGGCGATCCCCCTCCTCACTTCCTCCTATACTCTTCTCTTCGATATATTTTATCCAATGAGACTCTGCAGCCGTCGGGTTTCATGCACCTTGCTGCTTTCTCATTCTACTACTCCCAGAACTGATATGGTGCCAGGGGTGTAGATTTTCTCCATTTTCCCTCTTTTGTTTATCCCCGTGGAGCCCCCTGCGGCTGATGTCTTACTTTGTTTCCTTTTTTTGCTGCTCTTCCTGCTCCCCATTGTGAAGAAAAAAAAAAAATTATAAAAGTGGATTTGTAATGTGTTTTTCTTTTTCTCTTTTCGCCCTTTGCCCCGTACTACGGTTCCGTCCTTCCCCCGTCCCTTAAGGCTATACACGTAACGTAAATCACCTATAATCAAACAGGAAAACCTATTTTTCGCTGCAGCAGTTCAAAAAAACAAAAAAAACACCAGTTTTGCTGGTTCACCTATTGTCCTCAAAACACGATCAATAATGACAAAATCAGGGAGAGATGGTCATCACCAGTCTGAAGCAGGGTTAGATCCAAAGCAGTGAAAGCTTCACAAGCGTAGATGAGAGTCATTATAAGCTGAGGTCAGTTCTTTCAGCAAGTTAGCGCATTGGTTAGCACATATCGTAGCTTAAGTCCCTCATGGAAAGTTCACACAATTGCAAGGTCTCACACACTTATGAGGGTAGTTTATCGTTCCGTCCACTGATGTTAGTATTATAAAAATATAGTTCGACCACCTCTAAGCAACATACATCAGGAGGTGGTAGTAGTCATTTATAGAGGGTTATATCCAATATCTACGCAGCTTCGGTCAACGCAGTTGTAATGTAGGGCCAGGCACAATCCAGTGGAGATGCACAATATGAACATAGCACATGCTAAGCGTGGGGAATATATTCACTGAACCTCAGCAAGAAAACAAAAAACTGACAGCAATTCAACGGGACCATCAGCACGACATTTCAATCATCTCACTTACGACGTCGCTGAAGGCGCTGCTAGCCACGGAGCCAGAACAGGGCATGAGACCGGTATCCCCAAGGTCTGGGGACTGATGACTTCACCTCACCGTAATCTCCAAAAACGCATCTCTCAAGTTAGCCAGCAGACACAGAGAGCCCAAACATCAAGGGGTAACAATTGAGCCACTGCTCCTTAACCTTCGGACCGTCCACTGTCCATTAGGACAGCTCAGCTTGTCGCAAATTCTTCACCGATCACGGTCCCGAACAGACTTTGCAACTCTTCACATCATGGCTGTATCGGCCGACTGGGCGCACAAATCGGGACTGTTAGCAGCTCACACATATGTTTGAGCGCGGCTGGTCTAGCGCGTGACTGGATGGAGCGTCACTCCAGGCTTACCACATCCGTCCCCTGCTGCTCCGTGCAGCCGCCTAACGTCATCACTCAGCGCGCGGTACGTATCATGCTCCGCCCCGGAACTCCAACCCTCCGCCCCGAACTCCACCCTCCGCCCCGGCACTCAATCTGAATTGCCTCAAAAAGGAGTGCATTAAAAGTGTGCATGAACTTATATACAACTTGTTGAGCCAAATTTTTCAAAACACTTTTCTTTCTTTGTAATGTTTATCTTTTTTTTTTTTTAAGTTTTCAAATAGACTCAAATGACCATTACATTATTCCCTGTGTTGACTGTCTTTTTTGCATGCACGGGTGACTGGGTGATCTTCCTTTATGTATGGGGATTTTTTTTTAGTTTATTGGGAACTATTAATCTGGGTTTTTAATGGTATTATATGTAATGTTAATGTGGTTTTAATTTATTTGTTCCCCAGTGAGAGTCATAAAAGACCCATTGGGATACACTTTTCACTTAATTTTTACATGGTGCATATGTAAATAGCCCAAGTGACATTGGGGCCCCGTCCGCCTGTGGGGCTATGTTTGATCCTAGAGGGCCTGGGTTTGATCAGACAAGCAGCTCTATTCCCTTACAGTCCAGTATATCGCGACCAGCACCTCTGACATCTAAATCTAGT
This sequence comes from Engystomops pustulosus, assembly GCA_019512145.1. Classification (NCBI taxonomy): domain Eukaryota; kingdom Metazoa; phylum Chordata; class Amphibia; order Anura; family Leptodactylidae; genus Engystomops; species Engystomops pustulosus. The sequence continues at coordinate 194,892,233 of CM033642.1, read as the reverse complement.
GGGCTGTCGCATTTGTATTTAAGGGTTCTCTGGGGATTCACAAAATATTATACACTAATGGTGGGTATATAAAACAATAAACTTCTATGCTCCCGTTGTGCCTCCCAGTCCACCATTGGACTCCCTTTACAGAGGTGCCATTATCATTCCTACCACTGGGTTTCAGGAAATGAATAAGTTCTTGTAGAAGGTGCAAGGTTTGGTTGGTACGCCGTTGTGCTTCTTAACAACCCAAGATCAGCATGACACTGCTTATCAGCTGAACAGAGGCCATGTTTGAAGTGATCAAGTGGTTTTTTTTGTTCATATTACCCTTCATATAAAACATTTTTTTAAAATCACGGACTTCCACTTAATTGACAATCTCCAAAAAGGTGAAAATTCATTCCTAGTTTTTAAATATATAAGGATACAGATCTTTAAAAATTAATACCATTGCACCTTCTATATTTTTATAAGCTTTTGTCATTTTTTTTTTAATAATGGGGACGGTTATCCCTACCCACTCCGAAAAGTTACATAATCAGTACAGCGTTACCCGGTGCAAGCATGGTTTCCTACTGAAAATTGTAGCCAGAAGCATCTGGTAGGCTAGCATGATGAAGACTACAAAAACCTATGATTCTTGCCTAAAACTAGTGACATAAACGATGTTTCTGAATCTATAGATATACAAAGAGTGGCTAAGGCACGAATTGCATCATGAGCCGGTGACTTGTGCGGTGAATGTGGCCTCTTTGACCCTCCCATTGATGTCAGGAAAAAGGCATGTACAGAGGGTTATTGAACTCCAGTGTGACTGGGCTTAGCGCAGGCGGGGCAAGCGGGGGGGCTCTGACACAGATTAAGGGCGCACGTATTTTAAGACATGCATGCAAAGACCCCCTATCTTCAAATAAAATGGGCATAACGGCCATTAGAAGCATGGCTTTCTCCCTTCATTGCCCTCTACATTAGATAATCCACGTCGCAGCTTTCATGAGTGGGAGGTACCATACCCCCCGTGCGTGAATGACATCGGTAGATTAGTATGTTATTGTGTAATGGCTGGGCCATTTGCGTTGATCGGCCACACATCCTGCGCCTGTGTGTGTTAGAAAGATACACACTCCCGGCACCATGTATAGCAGAACGTGTCGGTACTTGGTGTAGCTGATTCTGTTCTCTCACTGTGTATGGAGGAAGCATGTCGCATATGCAGAACCACATCTAACTTCTTTCCATACATTACACACAGACATGAGCAGGGTTGGAGGCGGAGGGGGACAGGGGTGACATCACTGCCTCTGACCCTTGACAAGCCTTATTTACATAATCAAGAAAAGATGATTTATAATACGATGAAGGTATAACTAATAAAGTGGATGGAGTCGTGGTGACTGCTCCAACGGTAGTAGTGACAGGACAAGTTCGCGACGGATGACAGATGTCCCCTTTAATGGTTACAACCGGTGTCTTTACCATTCCCCTGTTATTCTCTAGAGAATAACTGTTAAGGACTATGCTTTTGAGTACTTCATTTTGGTTTGGCAGTAGAATGGGGGGAATCTCTTCATCTTGAACATTAATGAACCAGTATGATTGTTTTCTGGCTTTACTATTATAGAGTAATAGAAAAATCCTTGATCTGGGTGGTGCGAAAACTTCCTTGGTGATGCACCAGTTTCCTGGTCGTGTTTAGAGGAACATGCCCATTAGTGCCTAAGTTTGTGCTTTGTGTCCGCTCTTTTCTGGTGTTCACACCGTGCTAACCGCTCGCATATCGGCAATTCATGAATTTTGACTTCCTCCTCGCCACCACCGCATTGTGATGTAACCAACCAGTAGAATTTCAATTTACTCTGCTGGAAGGGACGTAAGCAAATCAGACAATAGTTGAGTTCCGTCCAAACCCTTGAGGAGTTGATTCTGACCATTCATCTCTTTACGACTACAGTGGCAAGAGAACCAGTCCAGACAGTCCCAAGGAAATCCCCAAAAGTTTCTAATTCATCTTACAAAGCTTTATTCCCTAAATAATGTTCATATATATACAAAGGTTTGATAACAGTGAGCTACAATTTCATCTTAGCTGTGGTATGACTGTAGTGGTGAGTGCCAGCCATTCATTGACTGTACCACGAAGTGGTCTCCATGAGGGGCAGTTGTGCATGCTGCGGTTCTACCTGATGCCACCAATATAGTCAGTGCAGATGACGAAATCATGAGTTCTACGTTTACCATTCTTCCTGTTTAAAAAAAAAAATTGGGGTTATGATGATGATGTATGGAGTCAGATGAGCAGAAAGATGAGTCTTCGTAAGGGCCAGTCCACACTGGACTCACAGGTGGCTACTTTTCTTTAGTCAGCCAGGTACTCACTGTCCAGCCAAAGTACAGTTTTTTGAGTAGAAGGTAGGATGGAAGGGTCCAAATTACAGGTTAGCCACGCTCCTAGATGGGCGCGTTCAAAGAAGAAATAGTTTTCTGGATTGAGTCAAGGACTCATGCTAGGAATAATTACTAATACCGAGTGTAGAATTCCATATGAATTTGAGATTTCCTGGCAGCACAAGGATGAGCAGCATTAGTCATCAGCAGCACACTCACCTGGGGAACCAGGAGCCAAGGAAGATGTTGAACCATGCCTGTGTTTTCAACTGATTTAGCAATTTCAAATGCCTGAAAGAAAATTTGAAGTCTTTTACATTTTGATGTCTGTGATTATAATATTTTGGTAAAAAAGACATCAGGTACTCGTCATCCTTGCACAGATTACGTCTGGATATAGGATACCATTAGTATTTCACTGGTTCTGTATCAAGCAATCCATGTAGAAACACAGGTGAAGTTCTCTCAGACTGCCGCCCTGAAAGGGAAATTACTATTCACTGACTGAGCCCGCTCCCTAGCATAATCCCCCTACTCTGCTCCTTACATTGGGATATTATTATACTACACTGTCACTACACTCTTAGAATAAACGATCCTGGAGGGGCACGACCTAGCCTGGCCAGGAGAGGCCAAGGATGTCCTCCGCGTCTACTGCATTGTAAACGCATCCTGGCAGAATAGTGAGCAGCGCATACTAGGGTCCCTGCTGAGTTCCCTCCTCTATATCGGTGGCAGGTCCCCACCTGTTTGTCTTTTCCCTGTGAATCGGGGATCCACCTCCTTGGAACATTTACCAGCTCTGTGAGGGGGCAAGGCCCATCTTCCATTCCTTGTGGAGGGCGACTGCACGGGCATTGGCTGTGACTATGGTAATAAGCCAGAGAAGTCACCGGCCGTTTAATTTACGATCTTAAGTTGTCAGACCAACTGCATGAACCCTATTGTGTCCGTATTGGAGGCAACTTTGCCGAGAGCTAAGAGGAAAGAGACTCAGGAATCCATACCAGGCCCCTGTTTCCAATCAGGCTGTTGATCCTGCTGGTGTCTTAGGCTACACAGACTGACTGCTCCACAGCTGAGGACAGTGTGACAGATTTTCTTTCTAAATTTTTCTAGCGGCTCCCCGGAATCTTCACATAGGTGGACTAAATGCCCTGTCGCAACAACCCTGTGACTTACACAGTACTAGCGTTCTGTCACCCCGCCCTCATGATAGTGAGATATTCTCCATTAGGGGTTGCTGACACCTCTTATACCTCTGCTTCTGCTGCTGATCCCCTTCAGACTACTTTACGTGACATCTTTCTGGTCGATAACCAGTCTGGTGCAACTCTTTGCTCGCAGCTCCGTTTTTGCCAACAATTTAAATTTGTTTATAATTTTGCTGTACCCCTACAGAAATTTCAGAAGTCACTTCCACCAAGAGGGCAATTTCTCGATTTGGAGGAGCGTGTGACACCCCAAACTCATAAGTTGTTGCAGCATGCCCAAAAGTTGTCAGCATTTAGAGCTCAAGCGATGAACTATAGAATGGTTGTGTCCAGGGCGGACTGGGAATTACAGCAGCCCTGAAAAAATTCTAAGAGTGCCTCCTATGTGTGGTGAGTCCACTGAGTAGCGGTGTCAATGTGATGTGGTTGGAAGTTGCAAAATGTTACATCACATTGGTTGTGGTTGACTTAATTCACAATTTTTGCCTATACCCCGGGTAAATCTTGTAGCTTTTCTTTTGTAGCGCAGGCAGTTGCTTCATCACTATATCCGTCCTACCAATCATCTTTTGTTTCCAAGGATGCTTACTTTTAAGCCATCATGCAAGCGCAGGTGGGATCCCCCAAGATTGTGCGCATCCATGGCTTGCTGGCAGATGCAGTGGATGAAACCACTGCCTTCGCTACAAGAGAAATGCTATCGAGACTTTGTGGGTAGCATCCTTGGGTACCTGTGGCAGTCGTATGTTCTTATGTCCAGAATATACCTACTATTACTGGCCCACTATGTACAGAATATAACTGCTATAATTACTCGCCCCCCTATGCATGTATATAACTACTAAATAATACTGCCCCCTATTGTACAAGTTATACTACTATAAAACTGCCCCGATGTACAAAGAATATAACTACTTTAACCCCCTTCGCAGTCCGCGCGGATACTATCCGCCAGCGGGCGCAGTACTTATCGCTCCAGAGTGGCGTATAATATCCGCCACGCTCCTATCGGCTCGCTCTGGATCAGAGCCGAACCGCATTCGGGAAACACGGGGCCGCTGTCAACTATTAGCCGGCACCCCAGTGTAGCACCCAGCGATCGAGTTGGCTCCGATCGCGGTGCTTAACCCTGATGCCGCGGTCACGCGAACCGCGGCATCTACAGTATCTGGGTCTTTCCCCACGATCGGCCCCCCGAACCGGTTTCCGGTGGGCGCCATCGTTGCTATAGTAACTCTTGGTCCTATTGGACCCGAGTTACTAAGCAGAATTTGCATTAGAGGCGCTGTGGCGTCATACGTTACTGGCAAATGCCAGCCTATGCGTGCCTAGGCCTGACACTGATAACTCTGCAATACATTAGTATTGCAGAATATTATCATGAAAAGCAATTCAGAAATGCGTCTTCATTCCCATGTTATAAAGTGAAAAAGTAAAAAAAAAGTTATTCTAAAAATAATCTAAATCACTAAAATCCCAAACCCCCAAACCTCTAAGAAACATATAACTCATCAAAAAAAGTCTAAATCATCCACAAACCCCACGATATTAGTATCACCGCGTCCGTAAACAACCCGTAGAATACAGTAAATCATTACTTAGGACCCCCACCGATAAACGCCGAAAAAAAAACTGTTATAACCCTCCAAGAAATTCATGATTTTACCTTTTCAATCCCACAAAAATGCTATAAAATGCGACCCAAAAAACATATATGTACTCATCCTGATATGGTGCAAGTACCATTCCCGCAAAAACAACCTCACCAGCTCCGTAGCCAAAACGTCACAATTATGCCACTTGAAGAGCATACAAAATTAGATTTTTCCCCACGATTGGGTTTTTTTTTTTGATCAAAATTTAGTAAACGTAGAAATCATATTCAGGTCTGGTCCCCCGTACGTATCAACCCTAGAATAAAGATAAACATGCGATTAGGCTATATCGTTGAACACCAAAAAAAAGTAAAAATCCCTATCAGAAGATGCTTTTCTACTCATGCCCCTCAAAAGTTCCTACATTTTCACAATAGGTGATACAACCCCAAAAATGGTAACAATGGAAGAGCATCTACATCCCGCAAAAAAAATGCCGTCACATGGCCCCTCATAACGAAAAAGCGAAATTTTATAGCCTCCAAAGGGGCCATGAGGAAACTAAATTCCTGGCAGCTGCCGCCCTCCTTCCGTCTGCGCCCGCGTGCCCTCCCATAAACAAGTAACGGCCAACATTGGGGGGTCCTTGTACGCAGGATAAATTGGCCGAAACATTGTATGGTGGGTTGTCTCTTTTTATATTTTGGATTGTAAATTTTGGTCTATGAACGTATAAGGGAACAATGACATTCTCTCCTTTCACCTCATTTTGATTCAATTTACTATAAGATCTCATGGTTAACATCTTCGTACCACTGTTTCGATAGCTTGAGGGGTGCAGATTTGAAATGGGTTGGTTATATAGGGGTTTTGATGCTAATATGGAAATTTCATGCAAACACTGTATTTTATCCCCAAATAGTCAATCTGAAAATCCGGAAAAGCGATATTCTATTGCCATCCTCGGGACGTCAAAATACTTATCCAGATATTTCAGAAATTATGAAAATGTAAGTGAGACAAATGGGAGCTGTTATTCAGCAACCTTGTTCGCTGTAAATCTATAGTGCCTGAGAACTATGGATTTAGAATTTCGGCAAATGCACTTTTTCAACATGTCCATCACCTTTTGCTTTTTTTTTGGTACATAAACGCAAAACTTATCTGCCAAATTTCCACTAAAAGAAGTACAACGTGTGGGGAAAAAACAATCTCAGAATCGTTTTTATAATAACAGTGGTTTCATAGTTATAACCATAGCAACGAAGCCATTCGAACCAAAATCGGGCCGAGCATTACTGTAATGGCTGTCGTCTGTTAGGGGTTAATACTTCCCACTATGTACAATAGACTACTATAATACGGCCCAATGTACAAGAATAGAACTGCTAGACTACTGCCCCCTATGTACGTAATATACTACTTAACTACTGATGCCCCTATGTACAGGTATAGAACTACTATAATTAAACTGGGGCCCCCTATGTACAAGAATCTAACTACTATAAACCGCCCGATGTAACAATATAACTACTATAATCCTGCCCCCCTGTACCAGAAATATACTACTAAATACTCCCCCTATGTACAAGAATAAAACCACTAAATCTGCCTCCTATTACAAGATATAAACTACTATAATACTGCCCCCTATTGTACAGGAATATAACTACCTATAATACTAGTCACCCTCTTCCAGGAAATATAACTACTATAGATACTGCCCTATGTCCAAGACTATAAACTCCTATAATACTGCCTTCTAGCAATTATAACGACTATATATTGCCTCCTATAGAAGATAGTTCCATGGAAATATTAATCTCAGTGGGTGTGCATAGGAGCAGTTACACAAACCCGTTTAGATACACAACACTCACCCTATAACTTTAAATTTTCCATGTATATACCAATACATTCGAGTATAACCGTTTTTCACTACAAAAATTTGCTGAAAACACTTCACTCGGCTATACTAAAATGCCCAATGTCCCATGCAGTTCCTACCTTCTTATCCATCATGCTGCCTCCGGCATCTGCTCCATGACCCTGCGCGGTCAGCAGTGCACGGCTGACATCATAGTGCCTGCGACGGACTGCCGAGGACACAGAGCCGATGCTGGACCATCAATGGATAGAAAAGGACCTGCCGGAGCATCGATGGCAAGTAGGTAAACTGCCCGGGGGGGGGGGGGCATCGGAAGGTGAGTACACTTTGTTTTTTTCCTACAGGCATGCAGTGGCTGCAGGCTATATACTGGGTGAGCAGGGGCTGCAGCCTATATACTGGGGGGAGCAGGGGCACAGGGGCTGGCGGGCTGTATACCACAGGGGCTGACACCTGCTCTGTTTTGAGAGCTCAGCCTACAAGCTTTCTCCATACAATGGCAGCAGAATTACTAGTACATACCCAGACATTATATATATATATATATATATATATATATATATATATATCACATAAATATGTCAAAATGTAGGAAAATACTTTACACATTGCACTTGTTCCTTGTGTATTTCTCAGTTTTTTCATAATTTTTGAAGGTTGCTCTCAGGATTTGTAGAGCAGTTCAGGTTGAGCCACAAACCCTCACCGGTGCGGGTCCTAAAAGCATTATGTAGGATCTGGTATTGGTGTCTTATGTCTCCCTTGTTAGAGTGTTGAGTGGGTTTACAAGGTGAGTCTGGGGCCCTTATGGCAATTTGGACGCTGAATCTGTCTTATACTTATTATCTGTTCCTGAAGTGTCCAATAATTGGGTCACCAGCTGGATAATGTCTTATTAGATCATGTTTACCGGTGGGCGGCTTCATTTCATTGTTAAGTGGTTTTAGTACCTTTTTGTTGTGGATCTGGTGGGATAGGGGTCCTCTTCTCTGGTTACTGGTTACTCATAATTTTCTGTTGGTCCTTGTGACTCTCCTCATTGAAGTTACCTGCTTATTTTCTTTTGTTTCCTTCACTGTGTTTAGGTTGTCCCCTCTTCAGCTGAATCCTATTTTAGTCATATTGAAAATTTATTTTGGGGACGGTATTTTGCCTAAGAGAGGGGGAAGCAGTTACAATGCCTTGCGCTGTCTTGTTGTCCTGGTTGTGCGAGTCGCTTTAGCAGCGTGGTCAGTCCTGGGCCTTCTGGTTTCAGTATGTCAGGTTATGACGATGGGTGGGTTTTTTGCTAGTAGGGGCTCCATGTCCGCAATGGGGGTTCTCCCCCCTGCATCAAAGGGTTTGGATAATTAGCGCCATTGAGGTTTTTAGAGCTGTTTTTGTTGATCATAGCGGACAGTGTTGTAGGGGCTGATGCCTGTTCCTGGCCCTGGCTTTATGTAGATGACATTGCGTCAAGTAACTTGATAAGGGTATTGGGCTGGCCTCATGGCATTTTTTGGGGTGAGACTTGTCATGTAATTGAGGTTTCCTTGTATTTCAAAGTTTATGTGCGTGAGTTTTGCTCCTGCAAATCAGTTTCCTGCGAGTTGTTTACAATTTGCTGCTGTTTTATGAAGGGTTTTAGTGAATTTGGACTCCTTCTAAGGAATATTGTTCACTCTCTTAAAATTGGCGCTGCACTTACAGCTAGTGTGTAAGGTCTTTTTAGTTTCAGGGGTGGGATGGATAAGGTGCTGGCGTTCTAATTGTTTTGCAGGTTATATCACTTTAATTTTGCTTCTTTGCTAATGTATTATCTTTTTCAGGTTTTCACTCCAGCATGTGATTGCTAGGACACTTGTGTGTCTATTGGGCAGATCAGCGCGTGAATATCCGTCTGGGTGCTGGAACTTTGGGCTTCTATGGTACCAACATCTGTGGGTGAGGTCTCCGGGTCCTGCACTGCTTGCAAAAAACAGCTTGAGGTTACGATAATCGGCCATTATTCAGTAGTCGTCATTTAAGGGGCGTCGTCATCTGCTACATTCACCTTAGGCGACAGATTACACTAATCCAGTCCGACCTGGAGCGATTCCCGTCTTTATTCTGCTACCCCGAGTTGGCGTGGTAGGACATAATCATAAGGGCAGTATGGTATGAGGATAGCGATGCAGCAATAGTGGATGTGACAATACCTGGGTGTCGCAATTTGTTTGCGCCAGAGGAAAAGTGGTGTATCACATCAGCTGGTGGGCACCAGTGATGGTTTGCTGTTACCTGTTGGTGTCCATCTTTGGACGGATATGGTGTGGTTTTTGGTTGGCTGGGGGTCGGAGGATCATGTAGTTATGGATACATGACCTCCTCCGTGGCGGTTTTTTAGGGGTAACACTGCCCTACATGCCCTTACATATGGCAGGCATACAGGGTGTTATCTGGTGTTATGTAAAGTGGAATGGTTAAAAGTGTCTATATATTCAAACAAAGAAATGGTTAAATTATCAATGGTTTCAATAAAGCTGTGGCCGACCCCGAGTCAACCCACTATTGAGAATGGTTAAACAATGGTTTCTGTGTGGTTATTTATATTTGGGGTATGTGGTATTAAAGGGGCCAGTCCGGCTCCGGGTTAGTACGTGTTTATTATTTGAGCAGTCAGCTGTCACACAGTGGCAGCAACTTCCATCCGACTGTCTGCTGCTGACCCTAGGACAGTGCACGTAGTGTAGGTGAGGCTGCTCTCTGTGCTGATAGAATGTCAGCCTGCACAATGTCACATTCTCCTGCACGGACCGGCCCCAGATCACCCAGACAGGTTGGCCCACCGGGATATCTCCCGGTGGAGTTAATGGCCAGTCCGCCCCTGGTCCCAGGGGCTGGGCTTTGGTTTGGATGCATTTCAAAAAATGTTACTCCCTCCTTAGAGCTTGGCCCCACCTTTGTGCTCCTGTACAGCCCCTCCTCCTGCTCCTTCTCAGACATCTCAGCCTGGCATCAGTGGGGGAGGGACAAGCTGTACAGGAGCACAAAGATGGAGGCAGCCTGCTGCTCAGACAAGTCACATGTTGGTTTTTAAAATGCATCCAAACCAAAGCCCAGCCCCTGGGACTACCCCAGTATTTTGTCAGGGTGCAAGAGTAAGTTATAACACACAATTATACTGTAATGCAAATGCTTATAAAAGGCAGAGAGGCATTTTTGCACTGCTGGTGTCATAAGCTTTTACAATCTGTCTTTAGGGAAAATGAGGTCCCTGGTGACAGGTTCCCTTTAACTATTTCCCATCTGTCTTCTCACATACCTATGCTTGGAAGTATTCAAATATGCCTACCTTATAAGGCAGCTCCCTTAACACCAAGTATGACCTACAAGTAGTCTAATAACATGATGTGGGATTAAGCCAAACCACTATATCTATTCTAGTAGGAACAGATTCACAACAGCGCTGTTTCGGTCTGGTTGGTTTGGCTGTGTGAGAGGCTATTGACTAGGGTAAGAAAATAAGAGTTCTACTTATGGAGAGTTTGCTAATTAAGGCCACAATATAGGTATATATATATATATATATATATTAAAATGTTGGAAATTATAGATTTGTTTCTGCTTTAATTCATATACTTTCAATTCTTCTTCTCATATTTTATGTAATGTATTCTGGCCATGTTTCCCTTTGGCGTGGAGAAGTATTCTTCACAGGATGAGATGCTATTTATGGGCTATCATGGGTCAATCTAAGAACATGGTTTTCAATCTTTTATCCCCAGAAAGCACTGTAAATCACAAACGATACCTATGATTTGTGTGAGAATAGGCTTGCAGGTGATGACTGGCTATGCACCTCAATCTAACTTATTTATTTTTCCTCCAGCACATTTTCTCATGGTGAATATATACCTCATCCCATTCCTCATAATATTGGCTATGTTCCATAAACGCATTACAGGGAAAGGCTTTGCTGATATGACTTTTTTGCTGAGATAAGTAATAAAGATCACTCCGTATATGTTCTCCTGTCAACACACTATGTATTTATAATTCAGTTCTTGTCTTACCTTCACATTCAGTTTGTTTCTTGGTATTATTATTCTCCATAGTCTCAGATATACTCTCTCTTAAGGCAAATAATACAGAATATATTTTTTTCTAAAAAAGAAATACTGCTAGGATTCAAACAGCTTATACTAATGTTCTCCATTTTGCTGTTTTAGAGTCTATTGTATAGTGAAAATAATGTATATTAAAGGGGTTTGCCCATGAATGGAAAATCTCAAATTTCCCAAGTGATGTTTACACAATAAAGATATTTTTTACCCCTTACTTTACAATTTTATTCAGTTGTATTGCTGTTTTAGCTAGTTTCACTCCCTAGGCTGCTCAGTGTGAGCAGGTTCTCTCTAACCAGACACTTTATGATCCCCCTAGTGATGTATGAGATGCTGTGTGCTGACAATGTGGTTAGATTATCAAGGTAAGGCTTATATACACTTTTATTTAGTTTCTAAACACTCACTAGTATCTGACACATAGAAAGAGAGATGAGACTGTTTAGAGATGAGAGATGATGAGATCCATGCAATGCATAAAACACACAATTACATTATCAGCTGTGCTATCTCACCTACAACACATACTGCCAGCTTAGCTGTGCTTCCCTCCACTTCTCTGGATCAAGACCTTTTCTGCCTGTAGCTTGTAAACTTACTCTCTTGCAGAGAGGAGGCCACTGCAGAGATCAGCAGCATCAGACAGGAGAAAAATATGTCTTCCCCAGAGCCAGAAGATTAACGGTTGGATCCTGGGACAACCAGGACTGTTTAAGACAGGTTGTAATTATATCTGTGAAATGCTGTATAATTGTAAATAACATCGAATTAGAGAATGTGCTATTTTGTTATCTTGAGTATATTTTAGAATCTTGTCTTCATGGGAATACCCCATCAAAGAGATATTCTGGTACTTTTCCTTGTACTTCTAAAGTTGTATTTAAATAAGGAAGGCTCAATACAAATCAATAAATGAACAGTTACATACAATACTGGATAGGGCAGGAAATAATGAAATACTAATAATTTCAATGAAATTTAAAAAAATCGAGCTTTAAAATAAAAAGTATGCATTTCTATCTGATTTTTATATAATTTACCATAGATCTAGGCTGTAGCAAGTGTTCAATTTGATGCCCCTGCTTACCCTCTATTATTAACGTAAAAGGTAATACACATCTTGATTTTAATAAAATTCAAGTGATTTAGTAAAAACACAAATGTATTTGGTGATGCATTTTACTCAAATCCTTTGAAAATGTAATACAAAATCACCATTTTATGACTATTTCTTCCAAAGAGTTGGAAAGCTGACCTTAACAGGCACCACTAAAGTTCAAAAGACTAGAACATTTAATACTTTGTTCTATATTTCATGATTCTTTCTTGGGAAATATACTTCCTTGCCATCAAGTGTGAAAATTAAGCAGGCAATTTTCCACTCTTAGGAGCACCAGGGGTAGTAAACGCCTTGACCACCGTGGAACAGGATATAAGCCGACACCTGGGAGCGGAGTGTAAGTGGTGCCCGATTCTCACCAGAGCCCGCCACAAAGCGGCTTGGACTTGTTGCGGCGTGGTACCACCAGGCCGCTTCACAGGTGCAACTTTGTCTGTGGTGGCAGCCAAGGCGTAGTACAAAGTCGTGAGGCAGAAACATGGCTGGGGACAGGCAGAAAGTCGAGACAGAGGGCACAGGATCGGAGTCGGGGATGTAGAGGCAGGTCAGGACAGGCAGCACAGGAAGCACAAAGTCAGGAAAAGAATCAAGGAAATCAGTATAATCGCAAAGGACAGGGAACACAGCTTTCTCTCAGACATAGAGCACAAAGATCCAGCAAGAAACACAGGAAGGGGTCAGGGAACTGAGAGGGGCATGGGGGCCCCATGAATTGGGTCGCAGGAGCACCGTGACAGGAGCCTTAGGGGGGCGATAAGGCACTTTCTTTCTATACAAAAAGACCAAGACTATAAATTATTGTTGCAAAGGTAATAAAGCCTAACTTGACTTGTAACTAAAAAGCTATCATTATCATTAATAACCAAAAAGTCAAAAGCTATGTGCCAATTTTATATTTGGAAAATAAATAAAGTTGATATTTTCAAACGGTTGCTAAACATTTTTAAAAAGAGGCTTTTATTATATTAGTTCCAAAACCTAGAGAGAGGTTGAAACAGATGTGCATTAGGTACTGTACCAATAGTTTCAAGTTATGTCTCAGCTTACCACCAATATACTATCTACAGAAAATGTTGTTTATCAAAAATGAGAATCACTTGTGTTGCAAGGTCACCTATTTATAAAACCTTTATGGTTATATTCACATTCACAAAGCTTTAAACATATATTTTTGAATCTGTATTTTTTTAATTTATTTCTATGATATGTATTTTCTATTGCAGCATATGCTTTCTTCATTCTTTTTTAAAATGAATGAGTAGGCCCTTCAAAGACCTAGAGCTAAGCAATGAACCACAATGCTGCATAGCTACTGTATTTCTTTATATTTCTATGAAATGATATATAGCACTATACTAAATACAGTTTTTTTGGACTCTAAGACACACTTTCAGCAAGAAAAAATCTTACAAAAAAGTTCCTATGTCTTATAGTCCGACGGTCAGGAGGCCAGCACTGCCAGACCCTCCTGATTACCGTCCTAGAAATTGGGGGAAGCATTCACACACTGCTTCTTTGCTTTGCACTGCTATCTCCATCTCCTGGCTGCACTGACTATATACCCGTATATACTCAAGTATAAGCTGACCCGAGTATAAGCTGAGGTCCCTAATTTTAACACAAAAAACTGGAAAAAACTGTTGACTCAAGTATGAAGGTAGGAAATGCATTGGTCCTAGCCTGCCTCCAGTGTACAGCCTGCAGCCCCTGCCCCCCAGTATGCAGCCTGCAGCCCCTGTCCCCCAGTATACAACCCGGCCCAGCCTATAAGGAAAAAAAAAAGTGTACTCAACTTCTGACACCCCCGGGGAGGTCCTCTTCTGTCCAACAATGCACTGGCTCCCTCTCCCCGTGCAGTGGCGTCGCTCAAGCTATGATGTCAGCGGCTCACTGACATACTAGTGTGTGCGCTGCCTTCGGCACACACTGTGATGTCAGAGATCCGCTGACGTCACAGCTTGAGCAACACAGTGCACGGAGAGAGGAATTTGGAACATCGTTGGACCGAAGAGGACCTCCCGGGGTGGTGTCGGAAGGTGAGTACACTTTTTTTTTTATATAGACTGGAGTTTAAGCCAAGTTAGGGTTTTTCAGCACATATTTTGTGCTGAAAAACTTGCCTTATACTCGAGTATATAACTAAAAAACCTTAGATGATGTAATTTGGTTATGTGATTTTCAAGTCACATGACCTGGAGCAGAGATGTTCACTGCACATAGTGAGCTGTCTGTGCCCTGCAGCTGCATGAAGAATGTGAGTAGCTGTAGGGCTGGGGAGTTGGACATTTAAGGGAAGGATATACAAAGGAAATGAGATGGATTGTTATATACATAGGATAAAGAGCTGGTGGGGAGGGGTCATTTATTATAAATATTTGAAGTTAAAAGCTAATGGTATGTGAAAGGCTGGTAAACTGAGGGGACGTGGAGTTTAGTAAATATGGTGCATAAGAAGCTCAGGTTGCGTTCACACATCGCATTTTGATCATGTGTTTTACAAGTTACTATGCATTTGTCTGCTTTGAAAGTATTTTTCTTCATTGCTGGAAGTGTAAGTAGCCATGTTAATATACTCTTTCAATAAAACACTTTAAAAGCAGCCAAAAGCATGACTACATGTAGAACACATACTTGCTGACAAATGTTTAAAAACACATCAACAAAACGCCACATGTGAACGCACCATCAAAGCATCTGGGGGGGGGGTGTTAGTTTTTATTAATGGTGAAAAGATGATGGTGTGTTGGAGGGGTCTTGTATGTTACAAGGCTTTATCTATATATGTAGCAGAGCAGTTTGAATTTACATAGAAGAGATGTCTGTGTGTGAATGTAGGGGGAGCTATTACAGAGATGTGTGTGACCAAATATACTTGGACACATAAATATGTGTCAAATATATTTTTCCTTTTTTTAATGTTCAAATCTAAGGGGGAGGGGGGGGCGTATTGTGGTAAGGTGCATCTTATAGTCCGAAAAATATGTTAGATTTATTAAATTTTAGATTATCTTGCATATGCTGTATGAAAATACAGTGAGAAAATAGTAAAATACAGTAGTAGTACCAATATAGTTACTGTATATACAATGGTCATATACAATTGAACAAAGGAGCAAAAAGGTGTTTGGTGTGTTTTCCATTGGCTGGTATATGGTATAACTAATGTACCGCTGTCTATTTACTCCATTGTTCAATTGTATATGACCACCAGGGGTGTTGCTAGGGTCACAAAAGATCTGGGGCACAGGCCCCGATGCATATGTACCAAATTCTCTGTTTCAGCCACTTCTGTACACACCCTCACTTTAATCTCCCCTCAAACAGCATTATACTTCAGATTCTGGCTTACTATGTCCCAATTATAGCCCTCATACTTTGGGCTGTTTCACATTATTCAGTGATCATGGCCATGATGAGTGTCCTGTGCCTAGGATTGATCACAATGTTGGGGATTGAATATTATTGATATATGATGCATGGAGTTCTTGTTTCCACTAATATATAGCAGAGCCATCAGTCCATGGCATGAAACTCATCACCGCCATGATCACCGACTTATCACGGAATAGTGTGAAACAGCCCTTTGTAATATACCCCTTTTTACTCATTTTACAGTTAAGGCCCAATTACAGCTCCACACAGTATAGAGATTGATACTTTACATCACACCAAACTCTTGTGGACCTCACAATTAGTAATATGGCCTGACATGTAATAATGGCATTCAGAAATAGACCCCCTCCACACCCAGTAAGTGCCTCACCCCACTCATTAATATCTCAACACACTCAGTAATAGCCCCCCACATTCACTTTTGACCTCCCATTCACTACTAACCCGCATTTAGTAAAAGGCTCCACATTCAGTAATAGCCCTCACACTCAGTATTAGCACCTGAAACTCACTAATACCACCTCTCATTCACTTATAATCTCCCTTAAATTAAGTAATATCTCCTTCACTAATAGCTCCCAAATTTTGTAATAGCTCCCCCCCCCACTCGTTATTAACCCCCCACGCTTGCTATTAGCCCTCTCACTATTAGGCCCAACATTTTGTAATAGGCCCCACACTCACAAATTCACTAATAGTCCACACACAGTGTTAGTCATCAACTCACTAATATTCCCCCACACATTCAGTAATAGCCTCCACAATTTATAAAAGCGCCACCACTCTCACTACTAGCCCCATATTTACCAACAGCACTCACACTCAGTAATGCCCCCAAACGCCATACATACACTGTAATAAAAAAAACCCCACTAATACTCACCTATCGATTGTCCTTTTCTTCTCTGTGTGGAGAAAGAGGTGCAGTGACGTCACTACATCGCGTCTCTGGCTCTGTACTACTATAGTAAAGCTGCTTGAAGCAGGATACGCAATGTCATTGTGTCCTGCACAGCTCACAACTCCACAGACTGCTGTGCGCTCTGTAGTGGAGTCTGCAGCCTGCTCCACTACACTAATCATCTCTATATGTGTTCAGAAGATGTTAATAGAGATGATAGGGAAGAGAGCCGATGGACAGGAGACAGGGACTTTCGGGGCTCTGACCAAAAGATCCGGGGCACTTTTGACCTAGGGAAGCCCCTGATGACCACACTATATTTATATGTAAATTATTCTCTACCATATTGTCATTTGTGTAGCCTAGTGTGTATTAGATAGTAATGTGGGATATTTTACCGGGTAGTATTGATTGTGACACACACTTTTTACTCTGCTTTTTACATTTTGCTACATTGCAATTTTTATGGTTGACTTAAAATTTGTATTGGATCCATATATTGAGACTGACGGATTCTTTTTGATCAAATTTTTAGGTATCGCTAAGTGGACAGTTTATTTCACTGAATTTTGATTTCCTTGCAGTTATATTGTGTTGTTTAAGTGTTCCTTTTACTTTTTTGGAAATATATATATATATATATATATATATATATATATATATAGGGGAAAAAAATTCCACAGCAGCACAACGTCCAAAGAACCCTGACAAGGGGGGGGGGGGGTGCAAAACTCAGCAGTCCTCGTAGAGATATTACAAGCATATAAATCCAAAAAATTGAGACAGCACTCCAGATTTTTTGGGCTCGTGCGCCCGCATACACCTGCTTGGTTTCTGGCTTGCAGGCATCTATGCCAAGCTTTTTTGCCAGTCCTGCCCTAATGGGTCCTTGGTCTCTTAATTTATAGTACACACCACCCACACACTTGTGTCTATAAGACTTTCTATAGACATACTGTAATTTCGCTGACTCCGATATTGCCAGTCCTCTAGTGTACACAGATGTTGCCATTCCCCTAATCCAATATGGCCACCACTTACTTCATTCTTTCCTCACACATGCGCACATTCAGTAGACTTCCGGTCATCGCAGTAGAGTTATGTAGACGCTGTAGGCGCACTATCGCCATTCAGAAGCTGGAGACGCCGGACACGGTAATCAGTCGCACACAATATTGTTTTACACACAGGACATGATGTGATACGATCAAATATGTATGCATATTTATTAATAATGCACTGACACTATTATATAAATCCTGATGCTATCTTAATTATGCTTGTATATTTGCACATTTGTCTATTGATGTCACTTTGTGAACCCTCCCATCAAGGGTAATAAGGTTTGCTCATTTGTATGCACACATTTGCTTGAAAAAGGTGATAAACAGATCCGAACGTCGCCGGTTTTGTCAATAAACCTTCCTTCCGTTTTCCATTCCTATCTGGGAGTGCTGTCTCTCAATTTTTGCGGATTTATATATATTGTAGAGGGTGACCTGGGCGTCGCTGGAGAGCGACCCACACCCAGGGTTTGAAAAGACCTTGACCACACCCATCGCTGGCCAACTCCAGAGGGAGAGCTCACATAAGCCAGTGCTGTGTGTCCTGCAGTCAGACAGGTATTTGGGACCGGTTGGAGACAGACAGGTGGGTCTGTCCAAAGAGGACTGGAATCCATCTAAGGACATTGTTTTGTTTGAGCTCACTGAGAGCCAGCGCTGAGGAGAAACCGCAGCAGAGTAGTAGAGGCCAGCTGTTTATATTTTTTTGTTCCTCTAAAGTTTTTAAGCTGGAATAAGCCGTTTTCTTGTGGATCTGGTACAAGCTCCTACGTTACTCTGTTTTTGGCGCTCAGCACCCAAAAGTCGCCTGTGAGTCCGAAGCTTCTAACCTTTATGGCTAGTTACCCCCCCCAAACCCTAACAATATATATATATATATTTACGATAGATCTCTCTCTCTCTCTCCTCTTTTCTGCTCTTTCTTTCGCCCTCCTCTAACATATATACTGGAGTATAAGCCTAGTTTTTGAGCACAAAAAAATGTGCTGAAAACTCAAACTCGGCTTATACTTAAGTAAAAAACATAGATCAAAACTTACCTTTCTGGCTTCCCTCGCTGCTGGCTATATACCGGGGCAGGGGGCTGGCTATATACTGGGGGGAAGGTGCTGGCTATATACTATAGGGCAGGGTCCGGCAAGCTATATACTGGTGAGGCTGTGACCAATGCATTTTCCACCCTTGGCTTATACTCAAGTCAATAGGGTTTTGTGGTTTGTGGTAAAATTAGGGGCCTCGGCTTATACTTGGGTTGGCTTACACTCAAGTATATACGGTAGCTTTTTTTTAAACACTTCAAGAAAAAGCATAACTATTAGAGATGAGCGAACATGCTCGTCCGAGCTTGATGCTCACTGATGTCCGTTATTAACCCCCTCACGCTTGCTATTTAGCCCTCTCCACTTATTAGGCCCAACATTTGTTCCCTTGTTAACCAGGGTGGCACCCCACACCACATAATTCACTAAATATATGCCCACACAGCAGCGGATACGTATTACAAGGAATTGTTACTCGTCAGTATCACATCACCTAATATATGGCACACACCTCGTTTGATCTAACCACCCACCCCACATTGCATTTGAATAGCCTCCCCGAAATACTTAATAACATACGCGGCCACCACACTCAAGTCAGACTAGCCCTCCGATAACTTATACTCAAACATGCACTCTTCCCACAGACTCAGTAATGCCCCCAAAAACGTCCATACATTACACTGCATATTGAATAAAACCTCAACCCCACACGATATCTCACCCTCTACGATTTGTCCTGTTTCTTCTCTGTGTCGCTGGAGAAAGATGTGCGTGACCGTCACTAACTAACAATCGCGGTCCGTCTGGCTCTGATACTAACTCTAGTAACGCTTCTTTGACAGCAGGGAGTACGCAATGTCATTTTGGTCCTGCACAGCTCACAACTCCAAGACTGCTGGCTGTGGCTCTGTAGTGGAGTCTGCACTCCTTCTGCCACTATAGCACCTACGCATACGTCTATATGTGTTCAGAAGATTTAATAGAGAGATTATAGGGAAGAAAGGAGGCCCCTGGCCAGGAGACAGGGACTGTTCGGGGCCTTACCCAAATATCCGGGGCACGTTTTGACCTATGGGGAAGCCCCCTGATTGACCACATCTACGGTGAGTCAATTTTTAGATGTAAATTATTCATCCTTAACACATAGATTGGCAAGGGTGTCCATTTGTGTAGCCTAGTGTGATATTCACGATAGTAATTTGGTATGTTTTTAATACACCAACCGAACCGGGCTAAAGTTATTGAATTTCGGTTGACATACAGTGGATCGGTCACTTTTAGTTACTCTGCTTTTTACATTTTGCTAACATTGCAATTTTTTATGGTTTGACTTAACTTTGTAGTTGGAGTCTCAGTATATTGAGACTGACGGATTCATTTTTGATCAAATTTGTAGTATCCCTAAGTGGACAGTGTTGATTTCACTGAATTTTTATTTCCTCCTTGCTTTTAATTTGTGTTGTGTGTTACAGTGGTTCCTTTACTTACTTTTTGGAAAATATATATATATCTTATATATAATTCTATTCCTATATATATAGGGGAAAAAAGTAGTCTCACAAGCAGCACCGTCGAAAACAGAACCCCTGCCAAGGGGGGGGGGAGGGGGTGGCAAAGGACCAGCCAATGTCCCTCGTTAGCAGACTTTACAACATATAAAATCCTAAAATTGAGACAGCACTCCGATTGTTTGTGGGCTCGTTCCGCACCGCTAACACCTGCTCTTCGGGTTTTTCGTGCATTAGCATGCATTATGCCAATCTTTTTTGCCAGTCCTGCGGCCCTTAATGGGTGACTTGGGTCTCTTAATTTATAATACACAAAAACCACCGAGATACACGACACTTGGGCTGTCGATGAAACCCTTTCTAATAGAAATACTGTACTGTCGCTGGGACCCGATATTGCCAGTCCGTCTAGTTGTACAACAGATTGGTTGGCAATTCCCTAATCAGATATGGCCCACCACTTACTTCATTCTTCCTCACAACATGCCACATTCAGTAGACGTCCGGTCATGCGCAGTAGAAGTTTATGTAGACTCGATTAGGCGCACTAATCGCCATTCCAGAAGCATGAGACGCCGGAACACGGGTAAAAAAAATCCAGTCGCACCAATATTGTTTTAACAACACTGACATGATTGATCCGATTAAGATTGTATAGGATATTTATTAATAATTCACTGGACTGACACTATAGTATATATCCTGATGCGTATCTTAATTATGCTTGTATTATGCCCTTTGGATATGAATGTCCCTTTGTGAACCCTCCCATCAAGGGGTAATATAAGTTTGCTTCATATTGTATGCACACTTTGCTTGAAAAAGGTGATAAACGAACCGAGACGTCGCCGTTTTGGAATAAACCCTGTCCGTTTTTTCCATCACTATCCCGTGGAGTTGCCTTCTTCCTTCAATTTTTTGGATTTATATTTAATATGTAAGAGTGGTGACCTAGGAGTGTGCGCTGGGTGCGACCCACAACCAGGGTTTGAAAGAGACCTTGACCAATACCCAATCGCTGGCCACTTCCAAGGGAGAAGCTCACAGCCAGCCAGTGCTGTGTGTCCTGCATTCATCAGGATTGAATGATGGGGGACCGGTTGAGACAGCAGGTGGGTCTGTCCAAAGAGGACTGGAATCCAGTAAGGACATTGTTTTGTTTGAGCTCACTGAGAGCCAGAGCGCTGAGGAGGAACCGCAGCAGAGTAGTAGAGGCTAAGCTGTTTATATTTTTGTTCCTCTAAATGTTTTAAAGCTGAATAAGCCGTTTTCCTTTTGGATACTTGTACAAGCTCCTACTTTACCTGTTTTTTGGCTCTCAGCCCCACAAATCGCCGTGTGAGTCCGAAGCTTCTACCTTTGATGCTAGGTTACCCCCCCAAACCCTAACAATATATATATATATATCCTCGTCTCTCTCTCTCTCTCCTCTTCTTCTCTCTTTCTTTCTTTCCCCCTCTATCCCTTCTCACTGAGTATAAAGCCTGTTTTTGAGCACAAAAAAATGTGCATGACAACCTCAAACTCGGCTTATACTTAAGTAAAAAAAACATAGATCAAACTTGACCGTTTCTGGCTTCCCTCGCTGCTGGCTATATACCATACCCAGGGGGCAGAATGGGGGCTGTCTATAATTACCTAATTTGGGAGTTTTCTTGCTATTACTATAGCAGGGCAGGGTCCGGCAGCTATATACTGGTGATTGCTGTGACCAAATTCATTTTCAACCCTTGGCTTATACCTCCAATTCCCTAAAAGGGTTTGTGGGTTTGTGGAAATTAGGGGCCTCGGGCCTTATACTTGGGTTGGCCTTATACTTGAGTATAACGGTAGTTTTTTTTTTTAAACAACTTCAATAAAAGCATAACCTATTAGAGGGAGCGAACTGCCTCGTCCGAGCTGTGGATGGGCTCGTATCGATCATAGGGTACTCGACCTGCTCGTTGCTCGGACGGTATACTTTTTTCTCCCTCTACCATCTGCCACATGGCAGCTCCGCCGTTTTGCTTTTTGGCGGCCAAACAGAGCCAATCACAAGCCAGGAGATCTGCACTCCACCCAGCATGACGTGGTACCCTTACACGTCGATAGCAGTGGTTGGCTGGCCAGATCAGGTGACCCTGGGATAGACTAGCCGCTGCCCGCGCTGCTCGGATCATTCTGTGTCTGGATGCCGCTAGGGAGAGAGCTGCTGCTGGTCAGGGAAAGCGTTAGGGTGTTCTATTAGCTTACTGTTAGGCAGGAGTGATTCTCAAAGAACCCAACAGCCCTTCTTAGGGCTACAATAACGTTCTACTTTTTTTATTTTAATTTGCATCTAGTACCATTTTGTGAGGAATTAGCAGGGGGACTTGCTACCGTTGTGTTTAGCTCTTAGTGGCACACATATCCATAGCAAAGACCGAAGTGGGAAAATTTAGTAGGGGTTGGATTTCAATTAGGCACTAACTCAGTGTCATCTCATCTGGCATAGTAGTGTGCTTTGATACTTGGCTAGAAAATAGCCATAGGAGAATACAAAGAGCTTACTTACGCATACAGTAGCGTTCTATATATTTGATTTCTGGTTGATCTGCTGGTGGCTGTACTTTCTGCAGTGCATGTACTAGCCAATTCTGAGCAATTTGTAGTGAGACTTGCGACCGCTGTGTTCTGCGCTTAGTGACGCACATATCCATAGCAAAGACCGAAGTGGGAAAATTTAGTAGGGGTTGGATTTCAATTAGGCACTAACTCAGTGTCATCTCATCTGGCATAGTAGTGTGCTTTGATACTTGGCTAGAAAATAGCCATAGCAATAGGATAGCATTGTTTGGTTTTAAAAACTCAAAAAAAAACAAAAAACACAAAAAAAAAAAAAAAAAAATAGCCATAGCAATAGGATAGCATTGTTTGGTTTTAAAAACAAAAAAAAAAACAAAAAACACAAAAAAAAAAAAAAAAACACAAAAAAAAACAAAAAAAAGTAAAAAAAAAAAAAAGTTATAACTCTCATTTTAAAAATGTTTAACCCGAGAGAAGTCTGGTGCCTGTTGGTTGCTGGATAACAGATGGGAGGACGACACAGGACGGGTTAGTAGAAGAGTTAAAACTTCATGCAGTTAATGAGTGTTATAGGCTTGCCTAAAGAAATGGGTTTTAAGAGCACGTTTGAAACTTTGGAGGTTAGGTATTAGTCTGATAGTCCAGGGCAGAGCATTCCATAGAATTGGTGCAGCTCTAGAGAAGTCTTGGAGACGCGAGTGGGAGGTCCGCACTAGGGTAGAGGTTAATCTAAGATCACTGGCGGATCTAAGAGCACGGGTTGGGCGATAGACTGAGATAAGAGAGGAGAGGTAGGGGGGTGCAGCATTATACAGAGCTTTATGGATGAGGGTTATTATTATTACTGTATTCGAAAGGAGACTGGCAGCCAGTGCAGCGACTGGCATGAACTGTAAGCATACATGGTCCCCTTATCAAACGAGCTGTGTCAGGCAGAATTTTGGTTCGTCTCGAATAACGAGTACCCGAGCATTTTAGTGTTCGCTCATCTGTAATAACTATACTTAAATGATGTTTACATTGTGTTGTTAAGTAATCAACTATTGCCTTTAAACAATTTAATTGCCATTACAGTAACAAATGTGTAAGAATCTATTACATCTTTCCTATAGAATGGAATGATAAGCAGAATTTTTTAATAGGCCGTTGAAACACTTCCTGGGCCTTCATTAATAGCTAACTTACGGCAAAACATGCATTTTTTAAAACATAGAAGACTTTTTAATAATCTCTTTTGTCAGATAACATCACCATCCTTAACAGCACAAGCAAAAGAGAAATTTGACATTGCTAAATATAAAGAGATAGAAAAGAGATATGTCTAATACAACCAGCTACACTAGTTAAGATACAAAAATTATATGGATGTAGATAGTAAACAGCTAAAAGGATATCCCAAAAGTGGAATATTTATTACATTCTATGATAGAAGAATTTATCTTATTTGTGTAAAAAGGGCTATTTTAATGAAATAATTCATTTTTTATGTTGTATAAATTCTGTGTGAAGGTAATTCACAATGTCATTGAGTGAAGTTACTCCTTGGTTCATAATATTTTTATTAATATTTTTTGGTATACAGGGGCAAAATAAGTTAGATCATAATTATCTCATAAACAAAACTTAAGCTGTAGTAGGGGAGGTTTAAACAGATCCATAAAATCATGTAAAATGTTAGGAAGTTAGGAAGGGGGGGGGGAGGTCGAGAGCAACTCGCATCACAGATGGTTTCCATTACTCAATCTCTGGAATGGTAAGTCAGCTCGGTTGCCAACTTTTATTGAACAGTTCTTCTTTGTCTAGGCCCTATAAGTGATCTCTAACCATTATCCAATTAAGCTAAATTTTAGAGTCGATAGAGACTGTAGGTCTTTTTCCAAGCTGCTAAAATGGCAATTTTCCCAGCTAAGAAAAAAAATTGATAAACTTACATAAATCCTTGTGATTTTCTGATTCAGAAGAGCTTGAGAAAGAAAGATGCAAGTGAATTGATGATTGCATATTCAATTTAATCATTAACTATCCTGTTCAGACTAGGTAACATTAAAGAGTATCATTCACTTCAACTAATGATCTGTCAATTACTCTAAGAGAAAATACCTCAGCCATAGGGCTCTTTCACATTCGCTTTGTTTTTCACATCCGTTGATCCCACAGCACAAATGAAGAAAGGAGTGGAAATAAGATTGCTAAAAACTCTCTACATTTCATTCAATCTTGACAAAATGTCAAAAAGGATTCCAGGGAAAGCTCTGTTTGATTTCAAACCACCTAGGGGTATTAGTGTGCTCTTTAAAAACCACTAGGGGTAACATTCTTTCAGTGTTATAATTTTTCAATTTGTCCCATTCCCCCTGACCTTCATGTGCTATTGGTGTGTAGAAGACTAACTAACACCCTTCTTTTAGATTAAAATGGTTTATCTTTAGATCCCCATATAATCAACTTTATAATTCTACCTGGTATATATTTAGCCAGTCGAGGGGAGGCATGGCCTCCTCGGGCTGACATCATCACAGGTCCTTCAGCCTCTTAAAATAGCAAACTGTGCTCCATGCAAATGTATCTGATCAATAAAATCACAGCATGCCTGTATGGATGCAATGGAGAGTATTGTAATTTCATTAATCAGATATATATGCATGGGGTACAATTTGCTTATGTTAAGAGCCCTTAGCCTGTGATGATGTCACAATGGTCACATAACATTATGGTGAGGGGGGATGAGCTGCTGGATTCATCCCACAGAGGAGGCTAAAGGACTAAAGGATATGCCCACCTCGACTTGCTATATATATCCCTGGATACAATGTACAATTATAAAGTTTATTATATGGGTACATTAATGGTTTCAGTTAGTTGAGAAAAATGATCTGGCAGGTTCAATTTAAGATTTTTTATTACTAAAGTAAGGATTTCTTGGTAAGTAAGTAAGTATTTATTCATAACAATCTACTTTTGGTTAAGCAGACTTATTTTTACAGTTAGTACATGTCCCCATTCACTTGTATGGTCTGATGCACGTGGCTATGGATTTCATTTCCCTGTGCATGAGCTGACAAAAGATGGAGCAGGTCTGTTTCTATTGTCATCTTTGTTTGCGGCCCAAAGAAACTTCACATGATGTGTGCAGGAAGCCTTAAATAACTAACAAGATGTCTTAAAGGGAACCTGTCACCACATTTTTTTACAAATAAAGTTAGTTATAAGTTCCCATAGAGCCTTATTAAATAAATGCCCTCTTTTAGCTAAAAATTGTTTCCTGCACATCCCTATAAAACCAACTATATGTTATACTACCTGGCTTCAAAGGCGGAGTGTCCTGCTCAGTCAGCCCCTCACATCTATTCCTCCCCACATCATATGTCTGCGTACCATTCAGCATTTCATGCCATGTGACTAGGATGATGTCCTTTACCCTGTAACATGATGTAAGAGAACTCTCTCTCAACATTTCAGCAAGGCACAGTGTAAAACAGCATTTTCTGCCTACCTCTAATAATAATACCTCTAAATACATAATATTAAGTAAACAGAGCTTTATATGTCTGTAGTTAAATATTTCTGCATGGTCCCTAAGTACTATTTCCATACAGCAGCAAGTCCTAGCAGAGAGACCTGTCAATCAGGAACAAAGAGGTTGGGCAATGCAAGTAAAATGTAATATGCAGAATTCCATTAATATCATTGTACTCACCTCAGGTTGTATATAAGTATATAAAACAGATTTTTTAACATTGCAGCCAAGAAAAAAAAAGCTGCATTTATTAGATTAAAATTAAAAACACCAAAAAGTTGTGCACCAGGTGTATAATATGTTAGAAAGAATGTATTTCAACAATACAATGTTTAAACAGAAATGGCAAATAATTTCAGATATACCAAAGTGAACCATAGGATGCACCAATATTTCTCCAAAAAAGACAATTAACAAGCAGTCATGTGTGAAAAAAACATTTATGTTATTCAAAATAAAGTAATTTTTGGCATTTTTTCAATGTCATGAGCTATGTCAAGTTTTTAATTAATCATCAAGTTCACTGTACAAAGAATTGTTTCTGCAGGATACATTAGGATGCTAAATTGCATAAATGTAGGCTATTTACCGTATATACTTGAATATAAGCCAACCCAAGTATAAGCCAGGGCCCCTAATTTTACCACAAATAACTGGGAAAAAATATTGACTTGAGTATACGCCTAGGGTGGGAAAAGCATTGGTTACAGTCTAACCGGATAATGTAATGTAATGCCCAGCAGCCTCCCCCAGTAAAGAAATACCCCATGCAGCCCTCCCCGAGTAAAGAAATGCCCCATGCAGCCCTCAAAATAAAATGCCCTGCAGCAGCCCCCCAATAATAGGCAATAACTTTTACAACAATGCAAAATTCCAGGTGGTGGCTATCGATTGCATGCATTCGAAAGGAAACACATAGGCTGAGCCCGCCACTAGGTGTTTGCATTGCATTTGTAAATGCAATACAAATGCCATCTCTGACCACAACCTAAGCCTCCTTCCTCCAAAACTCTTAAGAATCTAAGTTAGCTTTGACCACAGGATCATCAGGATCAGAACTTTTTTGCTCCTGTTCATTAGAAGCAGATACCCACTGGGACCTTCTCTGAATTTCCCATTCCAGAATCAAAGCAATAAATAAATTATTCATTCCCCTGTCATAAAGTATAAAAAGCTGGCATGGGTGAAGGCATGAATGGGGCTAAAAAGCAGACAAACTTTATCGGCCAACTACTTCATAAAACTAAAGTCTACCAGTCATGTAACTTACAATTTTTTATTATGCTGATCACTTAAAGCATAACTGTAAAGTCACTGACAAAAAATAGTTTTAGTACTGCTGAAAAGAGCCATTAATAACAAATACAATGATAACTGTATCATGCTGCTGGCATATTAATGAGGGGGCAGTCCAGGGGGCGCTGACTGCAGTATGATACTTGGCGCATGCTGCAGTCACTACCAGCATCTAGCATGGCATCGGCATAGAGACAGAAGAGAGGGAAGCGCCTGGACGGCCCCTTCATGAATAAGCTGGACCGCTGCAAGATATGGCCAGCAATCGGACCGATAAGTGGCACTGTGTGGCGGAGCTTATCAGAATGTTCTGCTACATCAACTGCATCTGATTTTGACAGTGGCATTAATGGAAGGGGGCTCAGGACACTTTTTCATTATTATGTACAGTTAGTCTTGTTTTTTAGCTGACAGGTCCCTTTAATACACAAGAACAACTGTGCATTTAACTTTATAAGAATATTCATGTTTGAGCTATCGCTGCATGTGCAATAATACCTTTTCCTTTATTAATTATTTCCCTAATCCATTCCTTTATATCAGTAAAATGATTGAAATGCAATTAAAAATGACAACTCTTTGCCTGCCATACAAGGTTTACAAAATAAATGAAAATAGAACATTATTTTTTACTTCAAGTTGAAAACTGCAGCAAGATAAATTTTTATAGTCATCTGTAGGATTATAAATCCATGAAATATATTTGACTTCACAACAACCGTTGCTGGGAAAACAAATGGGAATAATCAATCTTTAAAAAAAAGGTTCCAGAACACTGGTATAAACAGACTTGGCTTTTTTCTATATTTAGTTGCAAAATGCATGCAAATTGAGATTTAACAGGTTTAAAGGGATGAACTTGTCATGGATGCACACCATAAAAAACCTTTGTGGTATCACTCAGCTTCAAAATAAAAGTCACTGCTTGACATTAAATCTTTTATTTATTTCATTTACTAGCAAAATGATGATAAACCCCTGCATGAGCAGGCAGACAGGGCCTGTGTGTCACTTAAAGCAAACCTGTCACCATGAAAACACAATGTAATCTGTATTCCATTTATTGAGATGGAAGAGCTGAGCAGGTGGATATGTAGTTTTCTGGGAAAGGATAGAAATTCAACCATTTCCAATCTATGTCTAATATATAATTAAAATTAAAAGACCAGAAAGTCCTAAGATGCACCAAACTTATTACACTGGCACATGTTTTGTGATTTGCCACTTATTGTTAGAAGTTAGATACTTTCTTCTTCTTCTTGATGTACTTGGGACCATTATTTTGGTTGATGCCAGTTATAAACCTGTAACTATTTAAGACTCCACAAAATGGCCCCTTGTCAAAATAGTTTTGAAATGTTTCTAAAAAGCTTCAAAAATCATGTTTTTTGGTGCAAATTCACAGTAAATCATTTGAAATTGAATTTCACCAAATAGAAGATACAAATAAAATAAGTAAATGAGGACCAATGTTTATATTTGGGGCAATAAAAACAGGAATAATTGCTTAAGTCCTAGTTTTCTCTCATTTTCCCTCCCAAAAAATAAATTAATTACATTTCTAAACAGATGTGAGTACTATGAATCCTGAAATACACTGATATGCAAGTAAATGACAGATATTATATTTGGACAATGAAATTATTCATGACACGCTTAAAAAGTATTACATTCGTGTCCCTCAGTTTGGTCCAACATCACTTGGTCCTTACTATTACGGCTCAGAGTTGGGTAGGGTTTATGGAGATGGTTCACTGGCAGAGCCCTCTCCATACTGGGAAGTTGTTTGCTACATATTGGCATATTTGCTGCATATGACGAATGGGTGCTGCCATAACAACCTCTGCTCTTTGTAAGACCAGAAGTCATTTAAGAAGATCTGTTAAAATGTTTCAGTGCCACATTATAACATGCAATGTATAAAATTTCAATACACTGGCATACTGTTGTATGGCAGTATATTATAGGGTTGATGAGACAACCCTAGGGGGTACGAAAAATAGTAAAAAATTAAAATTAAAAATATGTATAAGCCTATATTTTAAATCACACCCCTTTCCCTAGAACTGATATAAAAAAAGGAGTAAAAAAAGTTCTGATAATTCAATATCTAAAAACAGTTATTCTAAGCATTTAGCCCTGTAATGGAAAGTACCACTCAAAAGCTACTCTTTTGTCATTTTGCAACTCATCAAAATAGAAATAAAAAGTGATCAAAAGGTTGTACAGTCCCACTAATGGTATAATTTTAAACATTTATCCCGCAAAAACTGACACTTTACATAGCCACATACACCAATGCATGAAAAAGTTATTAGCATCAGAACACGGCAAAATTAAGAAATATTTTTGTTTCATTGATTAAAACACTATAAAACCTATTTTAATTTGGTATCTCTATGATCATACCAACCCAAGGAATAAAAGGAAGGCGGGGAGCAAAAAATAGAAACAAACAAATGAAAAATGGCCAAGTCATTAAGGGGTTAACAGTTTATTTTTTGTTTTATTATCTACACATTTTTAGATAGCATGCTTGATTAACAAATGTAATCTTCTGTAACTGTGGAAAGTTAAAGACTTTCAGATCGCATGTATCTCCATCTCCAGGTAGTTCTTAACCTAATTGACTTTATCTTCTGTTTAACAAATGGCTAGGTTAATTTCCTTGCTCTTACAATTGATCAGTACAGAACCGAATACGTAACATTGAACTGACTGATGGTAATTGGCCTTCCATACCATTTTCAAGTTCTAATTCATTTCTACTAACCGTAAATCAATGAAACAGAATGGTTAATAAGAGCTTTGCAGAAGTCATGTGACCATAAAGCCTAATTATTTGAATTAAAAAATTTAAAACTGTATGGCTTTATGTATCTATCCCAGAGGAAGATACATTACATTACAACTATTAAAAATTAGTTAGTACAGGCAGTCCCCGGGTTACATACAAGATAGGGTCCGGAGGTTTGTTCTTAAGTTGAATTTGTATGTAAGTCGAAACTGTATAATTAATAATTGTAGATCCAGAAAAATAAAAATTTTGGCCCAAGTGACAATTGGAGTTTAAACATTTGTTTGCTGTAATGGGACCAAGGATTATCAATAAAGCTTCATTACAGACACCTTACAGCTGATTATTGCAGTCTTGGCCTATAGCAAAGCATTCAGAGACTTCACCAGAGGTCAGAGGGCTCTGTCTGTAAGTATGGGTTGTCTGTAAGTCAGATGTCCTTAAGTAGGGGACCGCCTGTAATTGTATAATAAAAAGTTACAGTTCATAGAAAAACACACTTTTCTGTTTGTTCACTGCAAAGTATTATTTGTAAAAGCAAACTGAAACTTTTTTATCCGGAACATATACTTAGTTTGTTCCTTCAATCAATTAATCCTCTGCTTGCCTTGACCTTAAAGGGAACCTGTCACCAGGGACCTAATTTTCACAAAAATCAGGTAGCATAAGCCCTTCACACCAGCAGTGCAAATCTGTCTTTCTGCCTTTTCTAAGCATTTGCATTACAATATAATCTTACTCTTGCTCCCTGACAAAATCCTGGGGTAGTCACAGAGGCTGGACTTTGGTTGGGATGCATTTCAAAAAGCAACATGTGGCTTGTCTGTTATTTACTCCTCAGAGCTTGGCCCCCACCTTTATGCTCCTGTACAGCTCCTCCCTCCCGCTCCTTCTCAGAGGTCACAGCCTGGTCAACCTGAAATCAGTGGGGGTGGGAGGAGCTGTACAGGAGCTCAAACATGGAGAGAGCCTGCAGCTCAGACAAGTCACATGTTGTTTTTTGAAATGCATGCAAACCAAAGCCCAGCCCCTGTGACTACTCCAGGATTTTGTAAGGATGCAAGAGTAAGTTATAACACACAATTATATTGTAATGCAAATGCTTAGAAAAGGCAGAAAGGCAGGTGTGCACTGCTGGTGTCACGAGCTTTTACATTCTGTCTTTAGTGAAAAATTAGGTCCCTGGTGACAGGTTCCCTTTAAGTTCTTCCTAACTTTCTCTTGTGCACCTTATAATAATCTATTGCCATAACAAGAAAGTGTTATGGACACCTAACATGTGATAAATTGCATGCTAGAAAAGACACAGCCACTCAAAAAGCCAATCCAGAAGAATAAAGGAAAAGTTTCCAAAGTATAGGAATAGCAGGCGGGATGGGGAGGTAAGTATGAAAAAAAGACAGCTGTACTCACCTCCTCGGTGACTCGGCCACCATCTTGCTGGTCCGTGCCCCAGTTTGAAGCTTCACTGAGCTCGGCTTCCAGTTCGACCCGTCCCCATATCTCACCGTAGGATACTGCACTGGGAATAGGGACGGGTGGTCATGGCCGGCCACCTGGGCCAGCCGGAAGCCAAACTCAGTGGAGCTTCCGTTTCCCTGTGAAAATAGGGGCACACACCAGCAAAATGTGACTGCGGGACCCTGAAAGCTTTCTTTTTTTCAAACTTACCTCCCCAGCCTGCCTTCTTTTTAAAGTCGGAAGACCCCTTAATTTGAAAATGAAGATTAAGTGACAGCAATTCTGCTATCATCCAAGTACAATGCCAAAGTACATATAGTTTAAATATTTAAAAATTCCCAAAGGCAATGGTATAACAATGGGTATACAATTTGGGGTAGATGTATTGGACACATTTTTTTTCTGACTTCTTTTTTTCGTAATTGCGCAAAACATGCTTTCCCCCACATTTAACAATGATTTAGAGCTCTTGAAAAATTTTGCGACTTTTCTGACTAAGGGGGGGATAGTCTGTGAAAAGCGACGTGGTCTCCAGAAAAGTGGAATGTTTGGTTGAAAAAAAGACCATGCACCAAAAATTTAAGGCTGTGTGCCACATTTTGTCGCACGAGTTTAGATCACAACAGTTTTAAACTGCACCAGAATTTAACATCACAGTGATAAATCTGGCACAGCCAAAACCTACTGTTGTCTGAATTTGCAATGATGGACCCTGCCCCACATTGATACATCTCCCTCTGTGTATTGAAAATGAAAATTGCTGCCAATGCACTGCACCGCACTGCACTGCACTTTCCTAATTATCGTGTGAAGAAGCAGTGTTGGTTTCCTTCCAGGATTGAGGCTTCTCTCCTACCCAGTTCCCTACCATCTACTAGTACTAGATCTAGCAGCCTGCAGGGAGCTGGGTAGGTGTGCTAAGGCAGTGGTTATCTCTTTAAATGCTGCGGTCAAAGGTGCATCTAAAAAAAAGGTAGAAAAAATGGCAGAAATCAGTTTTCTACTTATTTCTGCTACTAGGGTGCTGTCTTCATTAAGATATGTCCTTTCCATTTGCCTTTTATACTTTGCAAGTGTATAGTATAATGTATTGTACTATATGAGTAGCTCATAAAAAAGTTACCGAGAGTCAGCTCATCTGGACATCTAGATTTTGTTCAGGATCTCTTCAGCGATTTGCAGCGGATAACCTGGGTCTCGGGCAGGCAACATGAAACATAAGGAGAAAAAAATCCAGCTCCCGCTTTTAACAAAAATACTTATCTTCAAGTTTCTTAGTTAAAAAGCAGATACATGATTGGCAGAAACATAGTGAAAAATGGGGAAACAGAGTACAAGACCACTGCTAGCCTGCGCGTTTCTATATAAATATCTTAATCATGGCTAGCTATGTAGCCATGCAGTGTATTAAACAAGCAATCACAAGATCGGCCCTATGTTTGCATAAGAAAAAAAACCTTGGTCATTACAAAATAGAAGTATATTGTTGCTTTAACCCCTTCACGACCAGGCTCTTTTTTGTTTTTGTGCTTTCATTTCCCCCCCCCCCCCCCACAGTTTATACATACGAATGGCATATGTCCAATGGCTTCACTGAAATCTCATCCTCCGGATCAATCTGGAGACCATGGACTTTTCCCCCCTTTGTAATACCTAGATACTTAACACGCTAGTGTCTCTAGTATATAACAATCCCGACCCAATGTTTAGGACTGACTCCTAAATATAGTA
Organism: Engystomops pustulosus; assembly: GCA_019512145.1. Classification (NCBI taxonomy): domain Eukaryota; kingdom Metazoa; phylum Chordata; class Amphibia; order Anura; family Leptodactylidae; genus Engystomops; species Engystomops pustulosus. Next base: position 194,858,706 of record CM033642.1, on the reverse strand, counting down.
ACATATAAGGAAATGGATTACTCTGTGCTCTGTTATCTGTTTTTCTGTTTACTATTGAAGTTTATTCAATATAGATTATAACCACGATGTATCATATAAAGGTATCCTTATCTTAAAGTCTACAAATGTGAATATACATATGCCGATAATGTATGCTATTGATTACTACCACGTACCCTAAGGCTGGGCTTGATACCCAGTGTAGAGACATTGCCGCAGTGGATAAATATAAAGTACTTGCAGGTACTTTTGAAGCGCATATATTATATTGTATTGTACATTTATTATTCTGTTAAACATTTTTTTCATATAAAAGTATTGAAACGAAAAAAAAAAAAAAAAAAATTGTTGCCCTGCTGCTGCGTATAATCAATATCATTGCTTTGTTATGGATTGTAGTGCTTTTTTGTCTTACACAAGAGATAATATACCCACGCCTCCAAGCTTAACAGGATAAATGATAGTGTAAATATGCGGTTTAGCTTAATCTAACAAAATGTACTGACGGCATGTAATGTATTTATTGTTCCAATGACTAAAGTACATGAATGTATTGCAAGAATTCAAAATGAATCATGGTAATGAAAAATTTCTTAAATTTGAGGCAAGCGTGGATGTTAAAGAGTCTAAAAGATATATTATTTATATATTTAAAAATTATTGATAAAATAAATAATATTGTTTACATTAAGGCACTTGTCCAGGCTTGAAAAACCTATATTTCCGGCTGAGAGGGCTGAAAACAGTAAAAAAAGTATCTTTACCTCCTCCAGCTCTCTCTGAACCTTACTCTCTCCTGTACGTGAACCTGTTTGTTTACGAGGCAAGTGCTCCTCACCCCAACTACATTCGTGCCCGCCTGATACAGCATTGAATCTATTGCTGTATTAGGTACTCTGCAGTGGATCAATGGCCATGCCAGCCTTATAAACAAACAAGGCAAAGCAATTACAGCGCGGCGGTGTGGGGACAAAGACGCACAGAGAGGAGTAAGAATAAGTTTCTTTAATTGTTTTTTAGACCTTCCCCTGGCTGAATACATTTTTTTTAAGTCCAGATAACCCTTTAATTTGTGGAATAAGATGATTCTCTACATTATCATGATGAATTAATTAGAATTGATCCTTAACATAGAAAAAGGCTATTTTCCATTGATACATGTGCAATACTTTTAAAGATAAGAATAGTTCAATACCGGTTTTCTGTCTTTTGCGGTAACAACTCCTACTATTCTACAGATCTTCTATAGTATCTGTCTGGGTTCGACATTACGCAGATGCAAGCCGATATAGTGGCGGGTCGGAGTCTTTTAATGAATATAGTATGTTACTGCAAGCTGGGAAGTCTCAGGAAATGTGCCATCTGTCCATATATGGTGTTTCTACAACTCCAGGGCTTCCTCGACACAAGGTTGTGGGGATATGTTATCATACGCCAGTGCTTGTGCACTGGCATATAATAGCCCCCCCCACCACTGCTCTTTCGTAGTCCCGTACATCAAGAGCTCTGCCTCTTAATTTATTCGGTGGGGTACTGCGCAGCATTTATTTCTCCAAAAGGTCCACACCCGTCGGCCGCACCCCCCTTCTCACCCACAGCTGTGAAGGTGGCGGATTGGGGAAATAATTGCAAGTGCTACTGACATGGTGCAGAGTCCCTCAAAGTTCATAATTATTCAATTAAATATTGTTTGCTCAGCCCAGGACTCACACCTCCACACTCTACCATGACCATAGAGAGACACACCTCTATCTCCTAGACTATGGCTTACTGGTTGTCATGGGTTGGATGTTATGCACTAAGAGGTTCACTACAGCCTACATAAGTTACACTGTGACACAGCTTAATGCACTGGTATATAGAGATACATCTTCTGAGAGGTCTCTATATATATTTTTTTTTTAACAAACATCATAATGCAGTTAAATTAATTAATAAAAATGTAAGACAAAAAATAAGGACTCATAGCACTGGCATGTCTGCACATCTGCAAACAATGCGAATACAGTCCATATGTATTTGTTTTTTTTTCACCTATGCAAAAAAAAAACTGCTGGGTTCTAATCTACGTTTTGCTCTACCCAGTTGGTTGCCTAGCAACATTTGAGAAAAAACAGTCTGCATATGAATGTATGCATGCCCGTCTATTTTTTGCAGCATCCATTGACTTATATGGATGTATGTGATCTGCATGCGAGACAAAATACGCATGTTGAATTTTTTTTCTCACTTCTCCACATCCGTGAAAAAAACAAACATGTGAACAGATCCATAGGAAACAAAAAAATGCATATGGACATCAAAAACCCGGTCTAATGAGCCCTAAATTATACTATTCAGCATAATATTTTATATTAACCTATTCCTCTCCTGGCAACAACTGGTTGATCATTACTGATTACATGTGTTTTCAATGGAAATGTAAATGCGATTGACATGAGCCCCGCCCCCAGATGTTTGCATTGCATTTCTCAGCGCAATGTAATGCTTCATTTGACCACGCCGAACATTCAATTTCTTTTCTTGAAAGTATTGTATCTGTATCACGTATCATGATACTTTTCTAGGTATCGTATCACACTCAAAATTCTGGTATTGGTGCAACTCTACATATATAATAATATTCCTTGACAATATAAACGTCCAAAATGTTTGGATTAGTATTTGCATAACTAATAATATGATAGTGATTCAGTGTCCTATGATAGTGACATACATTATATACACATTTTTATATCAAATGAGCATTGTATAATTGTGTGTGCATATAGCATATGCAAAATTTCTCCACCATTATAATAAGGGAAAGATGCCGAGACTTACAAAAAACCCTAATTGTAATGTCCCCAGGACGGGTTATCACTAAATTCAGCTTTTCTCTTGCCACCTTTAGGTGTATGTTCCTAAATGTTTAATAATTAATGTCTGATATAGCTATCATGATACTTTGCTGCCATTTACTGACAAAGAGAATATTTCATCAGTATATTTTGCTGTGCTTTTATTTAGGGTTAAAATGGTTATCTTATGTCTGGAGTCAATGTAATTATGATTGGTTGATATCTTTGAAATTACCTGAACCATCAGAGGCGCTGAATCTCTATCCATAACACCAATCAACCACTGAATATCTTAATAGAGCCAGGAAAGATTGTTGGCAGCATGTTGCTGCTGATTGCTCTCTGCCAAAAAAGAACTTGGAGTTTTTTGCAATATCCTCCTTGTCCAGTATGTTTCCTTGCCTGCCGCTAACATCACTGGCCTCCTCATCACCATCTGTCCAGGAACCCATTACACACACACAGAGTAATGCCCCAGGGGAACTTCTCTCTACATTGTGGAGCTCCATCTTTTCTTGATTATCCCATCTATCCCTGACTAAGCCACAATGACCATTCTGCCGCTAGGCCTCACTGCAGCCAGCCACTCCATCCCCTGAGATCCAGCTGCAACACTGCAGTCAGGTCCAGTGGGGTAAGCTGCATATTTGTATAATAAAGTTGCCCCAAAGTATTTCGCGATAAGGCGTATGCCCTCCACCTGTGTGTGTACTGTGACCTGTGTGACCATGGCCAATATTCTATATCCACTGGAAGAAACATAAAAGCTTTCTATAGAAGGACAGCAACAGAGATCTAGAAAACGGTGAGAGAATTGATTCTATTAATCCCCCCTCCCTTTTCCTCACATGCCCCCCACTCACCGTTATACGAAATATATTTATAATTCCACAAGCATCAATAACATATAATTTGCAGATAGAATACCTTTTAACTCATACCGATCATATATTGTCACCCCTCATCAATCAAACCGACTTTAATCGGCATGGTTATAATCGCCACCGCAACACGTAGATTAAAATAAACCACCAGTGCACATCTAAGCAAAATCTGAATTCTAAGACCACATAACTGAGAAAAACCCTCCAAATATCCAAAAAACCACATGTAATCTCAAAATTTTCTAATACAGGGCCATTAATTTTCACTATAAGGACCATAAATGAAATAGTTATGGCTTCATGAGACATCTCACCATAATAACTGTAGTCACACGGTCTCACTTCAATTTTTTAAAAGAGGGAAAAAAAGGAAAAAAAAAATTCAAATGACAGATTTGAACACAATGTGGTGATCTCCAAGTGAGCTTCATGTGTAATTGAAGATTGTGATCAATGAGATCATATTTAAAATAAGAGATAAAAATTAGGGCTTGTAATATCTTTATCTTACGACTGGTAACCAGAACCTATCCCCCCTAGGATACCAATTCCCGTAAATATCCATAACTTTTTAGACCTTAAGTTTAAGTGTGTCTAATACATAAATACAATTCAACTGCTTTCTACATATATTAGGGATCTATCACTCATTAATCAACTTCTTTTTATCATACTTAAGGTAAAAATAGTTTCTGTCTGGTTCTTGATGTGTGAATCTGCAGTAATTCCATCGTTCTCCAATTTCACTTTTACATAAGAATTGAATTTCTTCCCTAGACCAGATATACTTAACCATCTATCTATCACCACCATCTAAGCATGTCCAAGTTGGAGGATACATAGATGATCTGTATGTACATATTGGCATATGGGGTTGTGATGTTGACCTCATAGCATTCCATTGGATTTGAACAAACTATCTCTAAATAAAATAATTACATGTGAGTGCTATATGGGGAAGGGACAGGAAAGATCATATGAGGGGAAGGGTAAGAAAATGTTTACTGCTGCAGTACCTCAGAGATGATCGATGGATGTAATAAACTGCCTACATCAAATGAGACAAGGTTAGCCCATTCCATACCAGACAGGTGTCAACTGACTGTTGGAATAATTGTTAGTAACAAATTACGAGTAGATCTGAACATTAAATGCATAAAAAATTCAGTTTCTTCCAAAAAATACACAGATCTATATAATAGGGTTTATAGGAATCAGAATACGGTGATAATAAGATATTTTTTTTAACTGACCTTAATGATCATAAATTTTTTGTCACTCATTGACAATTTCTGAATTTGATGTTTTGTCTGTTGTTATGTAATTTGCACAGTAACTTGTCCTGATTGTAGAGAATATGATAGAGGATATATATGTCAATCATTCTTTATGTTGCTGGATATATATGGCAATCTTGACTATTTTTTGTTTTATATATATATATATATATATATATATATATATATATATATATACAAAACAAAAATAGTCACGATTGCCCTAACACACCATAGTGTACTATATTATACAGTATATTATATTCAGTTCAGTATTCCTGTTGTTGTAAAACATAGGCTTACATTGAACTATTTACTCAAGGTCATTTACAATGTCAGGGAGAAGCTCCGTACATTCTTTATGTGCATGTATAACAGAATATTCACAAGTGTTAAATCCATTTAATCTGAACTGCATACTTGGAAAATAATACAATATAACATTGAAATGGAATAAATTCATGTTCAAATGCAGCCCGAATGACATGGGTTGAACTTTACTGAATGGATTCTCCAGCTGCCGTGGTCATGTGATATTTCAGCAATTTGAGTACTTCCATCAAGAAACAGACCCACTGATCTTTTGTATTCAATGAAGCGATGCCTAGGGCAACAGATCATCTGGCTTTAGCTTTCACAGAGATGGACAATTTGTCTACTCCTTCTGAATAAACCACATAATATCCCACATGCCTAGAGGTACCATGCTACATTCGGGTATTATACCAACATCAATAAACCTTCAAACAACAACAGTTGAATAAAATGCATACTGCCAAGCTGAAGGGCTGCTTATCAGCAAACTATAAAGGGCAATGAAAATTCCAGATATTCTTAGGCCTTATTTTTTTTTAAAAAAAATTTTATCAGAGTAGAACAGCAGATTTATTTTTTTAAAGGAAATGTTTTGTGCTTACAAAATGGTGGTACTTTGGCAAGTTTCATTTAAAGTAAAATATCTGTTCAACAGCTCTTAGCTGCATTTAGTCAGGGATGCCGTTAGCAGTTTAGGGGCCCAAGCCCCTAAATGTTTTATTTTCTTCTGGAGAACCTCCAATAGTGAATATTCTTCCCAATTGATACATAGCTTCATGAAGACTTTACCCATCATTAACTTATCGCTGCAGAATCTTCTGGCCTTTGTCCTTTGACCCAAATACTTTACCCTGAAAATATCAAAGTATATTACAGTTAATGTTCTTTGGAAACCATTATGTTCCACATGTATCTGATGCTCTTAAATAATATTCTTTTATATTAATAATATTATAATAATAATATATGTCTAATTCTCTCTCTCTCTCTCTCTCTCTCTCTATATATATATATACACACTCACCAGCCACTTTATAGGTAAACCATGCTAGTAAGGGTAGGACCCCCTTTTGCCTTCAGAACTGCCTCAATTCTTCGTGGCATAGATTCAACAAGGTGTGGAAGCATTCCTCAGAGATTTTGGTCCATATTGACATGATGGCATCACACAGTTGCCGCAGATTTGTCGTCTGCTGCACATCCATATGCGAATCTTCCCGTTCCACCACATCCCAAAGATGCTCTATTGGATTGAGATCTGGTGACTGTTGAGGCCATTTGGTACAGTGAACTCATTGTCATGTTCAAGAAACCAGTCTGAATGATTCCAGCTTTATGACATGGCGCATTATCCTGCTGAAAGTAGCCATCAGAAGTTGGATACATTGTGGTCATAAAGGATGGACATGGTCCACAACAAACTCAGGTAGGCTGTGGCGTTGCAACGATGCTCAATTGGTACCAAGGGGCCCAAGAGTGCCAAGAAAATATTCCCCACACCATGACACCACCACCACCAGCCTGAACCGTTGTAAAGGCAGGATGGTCCATGCTTTCATGTTGTTGACGCAATTCTGACCCTACCATCGAATGTCGCAGCAGAAATCGAGACTCATCAGACCAGGCAACATTTTTCCAATCTTCTTACTGTCCAATTTCGATGAGCTTGTGCAAATTGTAGCTTCAGTTCCTGTTCTTAGCTGAAAGGAGTGGCCACGGTGTGGTCTTCTGCTGCTGTAGCCCATCTGCCTCAAAGTTCGACGTACTGTGCGTTCAGAGATGCTCTTCTGCCTACCTTGGTTGGTAAGGGTGGCGATTTGAGTCACTGTAACCTTTCTATCAGCTCGAACCAGTCTACCATTCTCCTGTGACTTCTGGCATCAACAAGGCATTCCCGCCCACAGAACTGCCGCTCACTGAATGTTTTCTTTTTCGGACCATTCTCTGTAAACCCTAGAGATGGTTGAGTAGATGGTAGAGATAAAAATAAATAAACAGTAAATCATAACATGTTATGTATTGCTGCATCCCTAATGATTGAACCTATGAAAAGATGATAACAATCTTCCCAGTGTTTTTAAACCTGTAACAGAAATATCGCCCAAAGTCGAAAATACACTTTTTTTACATTTTGCAAATATAAGAAATTCAATAAAAAGTGATAAAAAGGCCGTACAGTCCTTAAAATGGTTGATTGAAAATGTCATCAAAAGTTGCAAAAATGACACCACCCACAGCTCACTCTGAAGTATGAAAAAGTTATTAGCGCCAGAAGACAGCAAAATGAAGATTTTCTTTTGTACAGGAGTTTTAATTTTTGTAAATATCAAAATATTATAAAAGCTATACAAATGTGGTATCTCCGTGATCGAAGCGACCCAAAGAATAAGTAGATGTGTCATTCCGGCTCTCAGCGAAATCTGTAAAATCCAAGCTCAAAAGAATAAGGGTTTTTTCATCATTTTCACTGCATTTGGAATTTTTTTTCCTGCTTCCCAGTATAGGAGCTGGAATATTAACTACCGTCACTATGAATTGCAATTTGTTATGCTGAAAGCAAGCCCATACACAGCTCTTTACATATAGAGTAAAAAAAGTTATAGATTTTTGAGGGGGGGGGGGGGAGGGGATGGGAGAGCACTGGGAAGCAGGAAAAAAATTCCAAATGCAGTGAAATGATGAAAAAAACCTATTCTTTTGAGCTTGGATTTTACAGATTTCGCTGAGAGCCCGGAATGACACATCTACTTTATTCTTTGGGTCGCTTCGATCACGGAGATACCACATTTGTATAGCTTTATAATATTTTGATATTTACAAAAATTAAAACTCCTGTACAAAAGAAAATCTTCATTTTGCTGTCTTCTGGCGCTAATAACTTTTTCATACTTCAGAGTGAGCTGTGGGTGGTGTCATTTTTTGCAACTTTTGATGACATTTTCAATTCAACCATTTTAAGGACTGTACGGCCTTTTTATCACTTTTTATTGAATTTCTTATATTTGCAAAATGTAAAAAAAGTGGTATTTTCGACTTTGGGCGATATTTCTGTTACAGGTTTAAACACTGGGAAGATTGTTATCATCTTTTCATAGGTTCAATCATTAGGGATGCAGCAATACATAACATGTTATGATTTACTGTTTATTTATTTTTATCTCTACCATCTACTCAACCATCTCTAGGGTTTACAGAGAATGGTCCGAAAAAGAAAACATTCAGTGAGCGGCAGTTCTGTGGGCGGGAATGCCTTGTTGATGCCAGAAGTCACAGGAGAATGGTAGACTGGTTCGAGCTGATAGAAAGGTTACAGTGACTCAAATCGCCACCCTTACCAACCAAGGTAGGCAGAAGAGCATCTCTGAACGCACAGTACGTCGAACTTTGAGGCAGATGGGCTACAGCAGCAGAAGACCACACCGTGGCCACTCCTTTCAGCTAAGAACAGGAACTGAAGCTACAATTTGCACAAGCTCATCGAAATTGGACAGTAAGAAGATTGGAAAAATGTTGCCTGGTCTGATGAGTCTCGATTTCTGCTGCGACATTCGATGGTAGGGTCAGAATTGCGTCAACAACATGAAAGCATGGACCATCCTGCCTTTACAACGGTTCAGGCTGGTGGTGGTGGTGTCATGGTGTGGGGAATATTTTCTTGGCACTCTTGGGCCCCTTGGTACCAATTGAGCATCGTTGCAACGCCACAGCCTACCTGAGTATTGTTGTGGACCATGTCCATCCTTTATGACCACAATGTATCCAACTTCTGATGGCTACTTTCAGCAGGATAATGCGCCATGTCATAAAGCTGGAATCATTCAGACTGGTTTCTTGAACATGACAATGAGTTCACTGTACCAAATGGCCTCAACAGTCACCAGATCTCAATCCAATAGAGCATCTTTGGGATGTGGTGGAACGGGAAGATTCGCATATGGATGTGCAGCAGACGACAAATCTGCGGCAACTGTGTGATGCCATCATGTCAATATGGACCAAAATCTCTGAGGAATGCTTCCACACCTTGTTGAATCTATGCCACGAAGAATTGAGGCAGTTCTGAAGGCAAAAGGGGGTCCTACCCTTACTAGCATGGTTTACCTATAAAGTGGCTGGTGAGTGTGTATATATATATATAGAGAGAGAGAGAGAGAGAGAGAGAGAATTAGACATATATTATTATTATAATATTATTAATATAAAAGAATATTATTTAAGAGCATCAGATACATGTGGAACATAATGGTTTCCAAAGAACATTAACTGTAATATACTTTGATATTTTCAGGGTAAAGTATTTGGGTCAAAGGACAAAGGCCAGAAGATTCTGCAGCGATAAGTTAATGATGGGTAAAGTCTTCATGAAGCTATGTATCAATTGGGAAGAATATTCACTATTGGAGGTTCTCCAGAAGAAAATAAAACATTTAGGGGCTTGGGCCCCTAAACTGCTAACGGCATCCCTGACTAAATGCAGCTAAGAGCTGTTGAACAGATATTTTACTTTAAATGAAACTTGCCAAAGTACCACCATTTTGTAAGCACAAAACATTTCCTTTAAAAAAATAAATCTGCTGTTCTACTCTGATAAAATTTTTTTTAAAAAAAAATAAGGCCTAAGAATTATCTGGAATTTTCATTGCCCTTTATAGTTTGCTGATAAGCAGCCCTTCAGCTTGGCAGTATGCATTTTATTCAACTGTTGTTGTTTGAAGGTTTATTGATGTTGGTATAATACCCGAATGTAGCATGGTACCTCTAGGCATGTGGGATATTATGTGGTTTATTCAGAAGGAGTAGACAAATTGTCCATCTCTGTGAAAGCTAAAGCCAGATGATCTGTTGCCCTAGGCATCGCTTCATTGAATACAAAAGATCAGTGGGTCTGTTTCTTGATGGAAGTACTCAAATTGCTGAAATATCACATGACCACGGCAGCTGGAGAATCCATTCAGTAAAGTTCAACCCATGTCATTCGGGCTGCATTTGAACATGAATTTATTCCATTTCAATGTTATATTGTATTATTTTCCAAGTATGCAGTTCAGATTAAATGGATTTAACACTTGTGAATATTCTGTTATACATGCACATAAAGAATGTACGGAGCTTCTCCCTGACATTGTAAATGACCTTGAGTAAATAGTTCAATGTAAGCCTATGTTTTACAACAACAGGAATACTGAACTGAATATAATATACTGTATAATATAGTACACTATGGTGTGTTGAGGCAATCGTGACTATTTTTGTTTTGTATATATATATATATATATATATATATATATATATATATATATTAAAACAAAAAATAGTCAAGATTGCCATATATATCCAGCAACATAAAGAATGATTGACATATATATCCTCTATCATATTCTCTACAATCAGGACAAGTTACTGTGCAAATTACATAACAACAGGACAAAACATCAAATTCAGAAATTGTCAATGAGGACAAAAAATTTATGATCATTAAGTCAGTTAAAAAAAATATCTTATTATCACCGTATTCTGATTCCTATAAACCCTATTATATAGATCTGTGTATTTTTTGGAGAGCAAACTGAATTTTTTTATGCATTTAATGTTCAGATCTACTCGTAATTTGTTACTAACAATTATTCCAACAGTCAGTTGACACCTGTCTGGTATGGAATGGGCTAACCTTGTCTCATTTGATGTAGGCAGTTTATTACATCCATCGATCATCTCTGAGGTACTTGCAGCAGTAAAGCATTTTCTTACCCTTCCCCTCATATGATCTTTCCTGTCCCTTCTCCATATAGCACTCACATGTAATTATTTTATTTAGAGATAGTTGTGTTTCAAATCCAATGGAATGCTATGAGGTCTAACATCACAACCCCATATGCCAATATGTACATACGATCATCTATGTATCCTCCAACTTGGACATGTCTTAGATGGTGGTGATAGATAGATGGTTAAGTATATCTGGTCTAGGGAAGAAATTCAATTCTTTATGTAAAAGTGAAATTGGAGAACGATGGAATTACTGCAGATTCACACATCAAGAACCAGACAGAAACTATTTTTACCTTAAGTATGATAAAATAGAAGTATGATTAATGAGTGATAGATCCCTATATATGTAGAAAGCAGTTGAATTGTATTTATGTATTAGACACACTTAAACTTAAGGGTCTAAAAAGTTATGGATATTTACGGGAATTGGTATCCTAGGGAGGGATAGGTTCTGGTTACCAGTCGTAAGATAAAGATATTACAAGCCCTAATTTTTATCTCTTATTTTTAAATATGATCTCATTGATCACAATCTTCAATTTACACATGAAGCTCACTTGGAGATCACCACATTGTGTTCAAATCTGTCATTTGATTTTTTTTTTCTTTTTTTCCCTCTTTTAAAAAATTGAAGTGAGACCGTGTGACTACAGTTATTATGGTGAGATGTCTCATGAAGCCATAACTATGTTCATTTTGGTCCTTATAGTGAAATTAATGGCCCTGTATTAGAAAATTTTGAGATTACATGTGGTTTTTTGGATATTTGGAGGGTTTTTCTCAGTTATGTGGTCTTAGAAGTTCAGATTTTGCTTAGATGTGCACTGGTGGTTTATTTTAATCTACGTGTTGCGGTGGCGATTATAACCATGCCGATTAAAGTCGGTTTGATTGATGAGGGGTGACAATATATGATCGGTATGAGTTAAAAGGTATTCTATCTGCAAATTATATGTTATTGATGCTTGTGGAATTATAAATATATTTCGTATAACGGTGAGTGGGGGGCATGTGAGGAAAAGGGAGGGGGGATTAATAGAATCAATTCTCTCACCGTTTTCTAGATCTCTGTTGCTGTCCTTCTATAGAAAGCTTTTATGTTTCTTCCAGTGGATATAGAATATTGGCCATGGTCACACAGGTCACAGTACACACACAGGTGGAGGGCATACGCCTTATCGCGAAATACTTTGGGGCAACTTTATTATACAAATATGCAGCTTACCCCACTGGACCTGACTGCAGTGTTGCAGCTGGATCTCAGGGGATGGAGTGGCTGGCTGCAGTGAGGCCTAGCGGCAGAATGGTCATTGTGGCTTAGTCAGGGATAGATGGGATAATCAAGAAAAGATGGAGCTCCACAATGTAGAGAGAAGTTCCCCTGGGGCATTACTCTGTGTGTGTGTAATGGGTTCCTGGACAGATGGTGATGAGGAGGCCAGTGATGTTAGCGGCAGGCAAGGAAAACATACTGGACAAGGAGGATATTGCAAAAAACTCCAAGTTCTTTTTTGGCAGAGAGCAATCAGCAGCAACATGCTGCCAACAATCTTTCCTGGCTCTATTAAGATATTCAGTGGTTGATTGGTGTTATGGATAGAGATTCAGCGCCTCTGATGGTTCAGGTAATTTCAAAGATATCAACCAATCATAATTACATTGACTCCAGACATAAGATAACCATTTTAACCCTAAATAAAAGCACAGCAAAATATACTGATGAAATATTCTCTTTGTCAGTAAATGGCAGCAAAGTATCATGATAGCTATATCAGACATTAATTATTAAACATTTAGGAACATACACCTTAAAGGTGGCAAGAGAAAAGCTGAATTAGTGATAACCCGTCCTGGGGACATTACAATTAGGGTTTTTTGTAAGTCTCGGCATCTTTCCCTTATTATAATGGTGGAGAAATTTTGCATATGCTATATGCACACACAATTATACAATGCTCATTTGATATAAAAATGTGTATATAATGTATGTCACTATCATAGGACACTGAATCACTATCATATTATTAGTTATGCAAATACTAATCCAAACATTTTGGACGTTTATATTGTCAAGGAATATTATTATATATGTAGAGTTGCACCAATACCAGAATTTTGAGTGTGATACGATACCTAGAAAAGTATCATGATACGTGATACAGATACAATACTTTCAAGAAAAGAAATTGAATGTTCGGCGTGGTCAAATGAAGCATTACATTGCGCTGAGAAATGCAATGCAAACATCTGGGGGCGGGGCTCATGTCAATCGCATTTACATTTCCATTGAAAACACATGTAATCAGTAATGATCAACCAGTTGTTGCCAGGAGAGGAATAGGTTAATATAAAATATTATGCTGAATAGTATAATTTAGGGCTCATTAGACCGGGTTTTTGATGTCCATATGCATTTTTTTGTTTCCTATGGATCTGTTCACATGTTTGTTTTTTTCACGGATGTGGAGAAGTGAGAAAAAAAATTCAACATGCGTATTTTGTCTCGCATGCAGATCACATACATCCATATAAGTCAATGGATGCTGCAAAAAATAGACGGGCATGCATACATTCATATGCAGACTGTTTTTTCTCAAATGTTGCTAGGCAACCAACTGGGTAGAGCAAAACGTAGATTAGAACCCAGCAGTTTTTTTTTTGCATAGGTGAAAAAAAAACAAATACATATGGACTGTATTCGCATTGTTTGCAGATGTGCAGACATGCCAGTGCTATGAGTCCTTATTTTTTGTCTTACATTTTTATTAATTAATTTAACTGCATTATGATGTTTGTTAAAAAAAAAATATATATAGAGACCTCTCAGAAGATGTATCTCTATATACCAGTGCATTAAGCTGTGTCACAGTGTAACTTATGTAGGCTGTAGTGAACCTCTTAGTGCATAACATCCAACCCATGACAACCAGTAAGCCATAGTCTAGGAGATAGAGGTGTGTCTCTCTATGGTCATGGTAGAGTGTGGAGGTGTGAGTCCTGGGCTGAGCAAACAATATTTAATTGAATAATTATGAACTTTGAGGGACTCTGCACCATGTCAGTAGCACTTGCAATTATTTCCCCAATCCGCCACCTTCACAGCTGTGGGTGAGAAGGGGGGTGCGGCCGACGGGTGTGGACCTTTGGAGAAATAAATGCTGCGCAGTACCCCACCGAATAAATTAAGAGGCCAGAAGCTCTTGATGTACGGGCTACGAAAGAGCAGTGGTGGGGGGGGCTATTATATGCCAGTGCACAAGCACTGGCGTATGATAAATATCCCCACAACCTTGTGTCGAGGAAGCCCTGGAGTTGTAGAAACACCATATATGGACAGATGGCAACATTTCCTTGAGACTTCCCAGCTCTGCAGTCAACATACATATTCATTAAAAGACTCCTGACTCCTGCACTCCAATTGGCTGCGATCTGCGCAAGTCCGGTCCCGCAGACAGATACTATAAGAAGAGTCTGTAGAATAGTAGGAGTTGTTACCGCAAAGACAGAAAAACCGGTATTGAACTATTCTTACTTTAAAAGTATTGCACATGTATCAATGGAAAATAGCCTTTTTATGTTAAGGATCAATTCTAATTAATTCATCATGATAATGTAGAGAATCATCTTATTCCACAAATTAAAGGGGTTATCTGGACTTAAAAAAAATGTATTCAGCCAGGGGAAGGTCTAAAAAACAATTAAAGAAACCTATTCTTACCTCCTCTCTGTGCGCTTTGTCCCCCACCGCCGGCTGTAATTGCTTTGCCTTGTTTGTTTATAAGGCTGGCATGGCCATTGATCCACTGCAGAGTACTCTAATACAGCAATAGATTCAATGCTGTATCAGGCGGCAGAATGTAGTTGGGGTGAGAGCACTTGCCTCGTAAACAAAACAGGTTCACGTGACTAGGAGAGGTAAGGTTCAGGAGAGAGTGGAGGAGGTAAGATACTTTTTTTACTGTTTTCAGCCCTCTCAGGCCGGAAATATAGGTTTTTCAAAGCCTGGACAAGCTGCTTAATGTAAACAAATATTTTTATTTTATCAATAATTTTTAAATAATAAATAATATATCTTTTAACTCTTTAACATCCTACGCTGCCTCAAATTAAGAATTTTTCATTATCCATGAATTCATTTTGATTCTTGCAATACATTCATGTACTTTAGTCATTGGAACCAATAAATACATTACCATGCCGTCAGTACATTTTGTTAGATAAGCTAAACCGCATATTTACACTATCATTTATCCTGTTAAGCTTGGAGGCGTGGTGTATATTATCTCTTGTGTAAGACAAAAAAGCACTACAATCCATAACAAAGCAATGATCATTGATTATACGCAGCAGCAGGGCAACAATTTTTTTTTTTTTTTTTTTCGTTTCAATACTTTTATATGAAAAAAATGTTATAACAGAATAAATAAATGTACAATACAATATAATATATGCGCTTCATAAAGTACCTGCAAGTACTTTTATATCTTATCCACTGCGGCATGTCTCTACACTGGGTTATCAAGCCCAGCCTAGGGTACGTGGTAAGTAATCAATAGCATACATTATCTGGCATATGTATATTCACATTTGTAGACTTTAAGATAAGGATACCTTTATATGATACATCGTGGTTATAAATCTATATTGAATAAACTTTCAATAGTAAACAAGAAAAACAGATAACGAGAGCACAGAGTAATCATTTCCTTATATGTTACTATATTCTAGGAGTCAGTCCTAAACATTGGGTCGGGATTGTTATATACTAGAGACACTAGCGTGTTAAATCTAGGTATTACAAAGGGGGGAAAAGTCCATGGTCTCCGATTGATCGGAGGATGAGATTTCAGTGAAGCCATTGGACATAGCCATTTCGATGTATAAACTGTGATAGGAGCTGGAATATTAACTACCGTCACTATGAATTGCAATTTGTTATGCTGAAAGCAAGCCCATACACAGCTCTTTACATATAAAGATAAAAAAAAGTTATAGATTTTTGAGGGGGGGGGGGGGGGGGAAATGAAAGCACAAAAACAAAAAAGAGCCTGGTATGAAAAAACCCTTATTCTTTTGAGCTTGGATTTTTACAGATTTCGCTGAGAGCCCGAAATGACACATCTACTTTATTCTTTGGGTCGCTTTGATCACGGAGATACCACATTTGTATAGCTTTTATAATGTTTTGATACATTTACAAAAATTAAAACCTCCTGTTCAAAAGAAAATTCTTCATTTTGCTGTCTTCCGGCACTTATAACTTTTTCATACTTCGGTGTATGTGGATGGTGTCATTTTTTTTTTTAACTTTTGATGATGTTTTCAATATCATTTTAAGGACTGTACGGCCTTTTTATCACTTTTTATTGAAATTCTTATATTTTGCAAAATGCCAAAAAAGTGGCATTTTCGGCTTTGGGCGATATTTTCTGTTACAGGTTTAAACACTGGGAAGATTGTTATCATCTTTTCATAGGTCAGACATTATGGGATGCAGCAATACATAACATGTTTATGATTTTTACTGTTTATTTATTTTTAATTCAGGGATATATATATATATATACATTTTCAAAAAACTGGCAGCACTCCAAGGTGGTATCAAAAAGTGACGGGGTGTCTTTTATTCCATGGGCAACGTTTCAGCTCACAAGGAGCCTTTGTCAAGCAGAGAGAGAGAATTAGATATATATTATTATATATTAATATTATTAATATAAAAGAATATTATTTAAGAGCATCAGATAACATGTGGAACATAATTGTTTCCAAAGGAACATTAACTGTAATATACTTTGATATTTTCAGGGTAAAGTATATTGGGTCAAAGGAACAAGGCCAGAAGATTCTGCAGCGATAAGTTAATGATGGGTAAAGTCTTCATGAAGCTATGTTATCAATTGGGAAGAATATTCACTATTGGGAGGTTCTCCAGAAGAAAATAAAACATTTAGGGGCTTGGGCCCCTAAACTGCTAACGGCATCCCTGACTAAATGCAGCTAAGAGCTGTTGAACAGATATTTTACTTTAAATGAAACTTGCCAAAGTACCACCATGTTTGTAAGCACAAAACATTTCCTTTAAAAATAAATCTGCTGTTCTACTCTGATAAGAATTTTTTTTAAAAAAAAAATAAGGCCTAAGAATTAATCTGGAATATTTTCATTGCCCTTTATAGTTTGCTGATAAGCAGCCCTTTCAGCTTGGCAGTATGCATTTTATTCAACTGTTAAGTTGTTTGAAGGATTTATTGATGTTGGTATAATACCCGAATGTAGCATGGTACCTCTAGGCATGTGGGATATTAATGTGGTTTATTCAGAAAAGGAGTAGACAAATTGTCCTATCTCTGTGAAAGCTAAAGCCAGATGATCTGTTGCCCTAGGCATCGCTTCATTGAATACAAAAGATCAGTGGGTCTGTTTCTTGATGGAAGTACTCAAATTGCTGAAATATCACATGATCACGGCAGCTGGAGAATCCATTCAGTAAAGTTCAACCCATGTCATTCTGGGCTGCATTTGAACATGAATGTATTCCATTTTCAATGTTATATTGTATATATTTCCAAGTATGCAGTTCAGATTAAATGGAATTTAACACTTGTGAATATTCTGTTATACATGCACATAAAGAATGTACGAGGCTTCTCCCTGACATTGTAAATGACCTTGAGTAAATAGTTCAATGTAAGCTTATGTTTTACAACAACAGGAATACTGAACTGAATATAATATACTGTATAATATAGTACACTATGGTGTGTTAGAGGCAATCGTGACTATTTTTTTTTGTTTTGTGTATATATATATATATATATATCCTCTATATATATATTCTCTATATATATATCCTCTATTATATGTTCTACAATCAGGACATTTACTGTTCAAGTTACATAACACCAGGGCAAAAACATCAAATTCAGAAATTGTCAATGATGACAGAAACAACTTATGACCATTAAGGTTAGTTAAAAAAATTATCTTATTATCACCATATTCTGATTTCTATAACCTTTTCATATAGATCTGTGTAATTTTTTGGAGAACAACTGAAATTTTTATGCATTTTAATGATTCTACCCTTAATTTGTTACCAACAATGATCCCAACAGTCAGTTGACACCTGTCTCGTATGGAATGGGCTAAGCCTTGTCTCATTTGATGTAGGCAGTTTATATACATCCATTGATCATCTCTGAGGTACTGCAGCAGTAAAGCATTTTCTTACCCTTTCCCCTCATATGATCTTTCCTGTCCCTTCTCCATATAGCACTCACATGTAATTATTTTCTATTTAGAGATAGTTTCTGTGTTCAAATCCAATGGAATGCTATGAGGTCTAACATCACAACCCCTTATGCCAATATGTACATACAGATCATCTATGTATCTCCCAACTTTGGACATGTCCTTAGATGGTGGTGATAGATAGATGGTTTAAGTATATCTGGTCTAGGGAAGAAATTCAATTTCTTGATGTAAAAGTGAAATTGGAGAACGATGGAATTACTGCAGATTCACACATCAAGAACACAGACAGAAACTATTTTTACCTTAAGTATGATAAAATAGAAGTATGATTAATGAGTGATACATCCCTAATATTATGTAGAAAGCAGTTGAATTTATGTATTAGACACACTTAAACTTAAGGGTCTAAAAAGTTATGGATATTTTACGGGAATTGGTATCCTAGGGAGGGATAGGTTCTGGTTACCAGTCGTAAGATAAAGATATTACAAGCTCCTAATTTTTATCTCTTTATTCTTTAAATATGATCTCATTGATCACATCTTCACTTTATCACATGAAGCTCACTTGGAGATCACCACATTGTGGTTCAAATTCTGTCATTTGAATTTTTTTTTTTACTTTTTTTCCCTCTTTTTAAAAAAAATTGAAGTGAGACCGTGTGACTACAGTTATTATGGTGAGATGTCTCATTGAAGCCATAACTATGTGTCATTTATGGTCCTTATAGTGAAAATTAATGGCCCTGATATTAGAAAATTTTGAGATTACATGTGGTGTATTTGGAATATTTGGAGGTGTTTTTCTCAGTTATGTGGTCTTAGAAGTTGCATTTTGCGTTAGATGTGCACTGGTTGGATATTTTACATCTATACATGTTGCTGCTGGCCATGTTATAACCATCACCGTATTAAATCTGGGTTTGATTTTGAGGTGGACAATATATGATCGTATTGAGTTTAAAAGGGTATTCTTATTCCTGCAAATTAATGTTATTGATTGCTTGATGGAAAATTATAAATTTTTTCAATATAATTTCTGTATCAATTCCTCACCGTTTTCTAGATCTCTGTTTGCTGTCCTTCTATAGAAAGCTTCTATGTTTTCTTCCAGTGGATAGAAATTTGGCCATGGTCACACAGGTCACACACACACAGGTGCTGTAGGAGCCTTATCGCACAGTACTTTGGGGCATATTCTTTATTTATTACAAGATAATGCAGCTTACCCCACTGGGACCTGACTGCAGTGTTGCAGCTGGATTCTCAGGGATCGGAGTGGCTGGCTGCAGTGAGGCCTAGCGGCAGAATGTGTCATTGTGGCTTAGTCAGGGATAGATGGGATAATCAAGAAAAGATGGAGTCCACAATGTAGAGAAGGGTTCCCCTGGGGCATTACTCTGTGTGTGTGGTAATGGGTTCCTGGACAGATGGTGATGAGGAGGCCAGTGATGTTAGCGGCAGGCCAGGAAACATACTGGACAAGGAGGATATTGCAAAAAACTCACAGTTCTTTTTTTGGCAGAGAGCAATCAGCAGCAACATGCTGCCAACAATCTTTCCTGGCAGATATTCAAGGTGGTTGATTGGTTGTCTATGGATAGTAGATTCAGCCTCTGATGGTTCAGGTAATTTCAAAGATATCAACCAATCAAATATACATTGACTCCAGACATAAGATAACCATTTTAACCCTAAATAACAGCACAGCAAAATATACTGATGAAATATTCTCTTTTGTCAGTAAATGGCAGCAAAGTATCATGATTAGCTATATCAGACATTAATTATTAAACATTTAGGAACATACAACCTTAAAGGTGGCAAGGAAAAGCTGAATTTAGTGATAACCCGTCCTGGGGACATTACAATTAGGGTTTTTTTAAGTCTCGGCATCTTTCCCTTATTATAAATGGTGGAGAAATTTTGCATATGCTATATGCACACACACATTATACAATGCTCATTTGATATAAAAATGTGTATATAATGTATGTCACTATCATAGGACACTGAATCACTATCATATTATTAGTTATGCAAATACTAATCCAACATTTTGGACGTTTATATTGTCAATGGATATTATGTAATATATGTAGAGTTGCACCAATACCAGAATTTTGAGTGTGATACGATACCTAGAAAAGTATCATGATACGTGATACAGATACAATACTTTCAAGAAAAGAAATCTGAATGTTTCGGCGTGGTCAAATGAAGCATTTACATTGCGCTGAGAAATGCAATGCAAACATCTGGGGGTGGGGCTCATGTCAATCGCATTTATATTTCCATTGAAACACATGTAATCAGTAATGATCAACCAGTGTTTTGCCAGGAGAGGAATAGGTTAATATAAAATATTATGTTGAATAGTATAATTTAGGGCTCATTTAGACCGGGGTTTTTGATGTCCATATGCTATTTTTTTTGTTTCCTATGGGTCTGTTCACATGTCTGTTTTTTTCACGGATGTGGAGATAGTGAGAAAAAAAAATTCAACATGCGTTATTTTGTCTCGCATGCAGATCACATACATCCATATAAGTCAATGGATCTGCAAAAAATAGACGGGGCATGCATGACATTCATATGCAGACTGTTTTTTCTCAAATGTTGCTAGGCAACCAACTGGGTAGAGCAAAACATAGATTAGAAACCCAGCAGTTTTTTTTTTTGCATAGGTGAAAAAAAACCAAATACAATATGGACTGTATTCGCATTGTTTGCAGATGTGCAGCAGACATGCCAGTCTGAATGAGTCCTTATTTTTGTCTTATACATTTTTATTAATTTAATTTAACTGTATTATATGTTTTGTTAAAAAAAAAAATATATAAAGAGACCTCTCAGAAGATGTATCTCTATATACCAGTGCATTAAGCCTGTGTCACAGTGTAACTCTATGTAGGCTGTAGTGAACCTCTTAGTTGCATAACATCCACCCATTGACAACCAGTAAGCCCATAGTCTAGGAGATAGAGGTGCTGTCTCTCTATGGCATGGTAGAGTGTGGAGGTTGTGAGTCCTGGGCTGAGCAAACAATTATTTAATTGAATAATATAGAGACTTTGAGGGGCTCTGCACCATGTCAGTAGCACTTGCAATTATTCTCCCCAATCCGCCACCTTCACACCAGTGGGGTGAGAAGGGGGGTGCGGCCGACCGGGTGTGGACCTTTTGGAGAAATAAATGCTGCGCAGTACCCCACCGAATAAATTAAGAGGCCAGAGCCTCTTGATGTATCGGGCTACGAAAGAGCAGTGGTGGGGGGGGCTATTATATGCCAGTGCACAAGCACTGGCGTATGATAAATATCCCCACCTTGTGTCTGAGGAAGCCCTGGGAGTTGTAGAAACACCATATATGGACAGATGGCAACATTTCCTTGATGACTTCCCAGCTCTGCAGCTAACATATACATATTCATTAAAATGACTCCCTGCCCAATGTCTCCTCTGGGGAATCCCCTGCAGACAGATACTAAGAGTCTGTAGAATAGTAGGAGTTGTACTGCAAAAGACAGAAACCCGGTATTGAACTATTCTTACTTTAAAAGTATTGCACATGTATCAATGGGAAAATAGCCTTTTTAATGGTTAAGGATCAATTCTAATTAATTCATCATGATAATGTAGAGAATCATCTTATTCCACAAATTAAAGGGGTTATCTGGACTTAAAAAAAATGTATTCAGCCAGGGGAAGGTCTAAAAACAATTAAAGAAACCTTATTCTTACCTCCTCCTGTGCTCCTTTTGTCCCCCACCGCCGGCTGTAATTGCTTTGCCCTTGTTTGTTTATAAAGGCTGGCATGGCCATTGATCCACTGCAGAGTACCTAATACAGCAATAGATTCAATGCTGTATCAGGCGGGCAGAAGTAGTTGGGTGAGAGCACTTGCCTCTGTAAACAAACAGGTTCACGGTACTGGAGGAGAGTAAGGTTCACGGGAGAGCTGGAGGAGGTAAAGATACTTTTTTTTACTGTTTTTCCAGCCCTCTCAGGCCGGAAATATAGGTTTTTCAAAGCCTGGACAAGCCCTGTAATGGTAAACAAATATTTTTATTTTATCAATAATTTTTAAATATATAAATAATATATCTTTTAACTCTTTAACATCCTACCTTGCCTCAAATTTAAGAAATTTTTCATTATACCATGAATTCATTTTGAATTCTTGCAATACATTCATGTACTTTAGTCATTGAACCAATAAATACATTACATGCCGTCTAGTACATTTTGTATTGGATAAGCAAAACCGCATATTTACACTATCATTTATCTCTGTTAAGCTTGGAGGCGTGGTGTATATTATCTCTTGTGTAAGACAAAAAAGCACTACAATCCATTAACAAAGCAATGATCATTGATTTATACCAGCAGCAGGGCAACAATTTTTTTTTTTTTTTTTTTCGTTTCAATACTTTTTATATGAAAAAAATGTTTTAACAGTATAAGATGTACAATACAATATAATATATTGCTTCCATAAGTACCTGCAAGTACTTTATATATCTTATCCACTTGCGCAATGTCTCTACACTGGGTTATCAGCCCAGCCTAGGTACGTTGGTAGTAATCAATAGCATACATTATCTGGCATATGTATGATTCACATTTGTAGACTTTAAGATAAGATACCTTTATATGATACATCAGTAGGTTATAAATCTATATTGAATAAACTTCAATAGTAAACAAGAAAAACAGATAACAGAGCACAGAGTAATCCATTTCCTTATATGTTACTATATTCTAGGAGTCAGCTCCTAAACATTGGGTCGGGATTGTTATATACTAGAGACACTAGCGTGTTAAGGTCTAGGTATTACAAAGGGGGAAAAAGTCCATGGTCTCCAGATCTGATCCGGAGCATGAGATTTCAGGAAGCCATGGGACATAGCCATTTCGTATGTATAAACTGTGTTTAATTCGGTTATTAGTTCCACTTTAGTGGGAATTAAGTGTGACTTCCATTTTCTGGCAATCAGAATCTTGGCAACTGTCAGGATTTTAACCAACAATTTCTTTTGGTACATAGGTATTTGTGGGATTCCTATGAGTAGGAGTGCCAGTAATGGATTTGTGGGGAAGTTTCTGGAGAATACTTGTTGTAGCAAGTCAAATACCTCTATCCAATATTTGTGTAAAAGAGGGCATCCCCAAAAGATATGGGATAAAGATCCCCTTTCTCCACAACCCCTCCAGCATAGATGGGATGAGTTTGGATATATTTGGCTTAGTCGGATTGGGGTGTAGTACCACTGCAACATTATTTTGGTGGCTAGTTCCACATGTGCGGAGCTCTTAAGTGCTTTAGAAATTATTGTCATGGAAGAACCCCAGCTTTGAGGAGATATAGTAGTGACTAACTCACGTTCCCACATTCTCAGCGGGTATATGTACTGAAAAGTCATGCACTGCGTAAGTTTGGTATAGAAGGGTTTGAGTCCCTTAACTTTGCGGGACATTAGGGCGTAAATTTCCTTGTTAAAGCAGGGTCTCTTCCTTAAATTAGCTTTAAGGAAGTGCGTAACTTGTGCATATCTGAGAAACTCATTATTAGACAGTGTGAATTGGTCTTTAAGCTTGTTGAACGGAAGCAGGGTTTCCCCATCCATTAATTGCGCACAGGTATTAATGCCCTTTTCGGTCCATGATGCTAAAGATGTGGATGGAATAGCCAACTCTAGTGTAGAAAGCGGAAGGTCCGCCCATGACAGCTGATTTTGAGTACCTGTATGTATGAACTTCCATCCCTGTATTAATGCCCTCATGGGAAGAGATGGGGATTTAGGCAAAGGTATGTTCCAAATAACTGCAGACAGTATATTTCGAATGTCAATGTCTCCCATCATGGCGGACTCAATTTGCATCCAGGGGGCTTTTGTTGTTGCATTTAACCATGAGGAGCCCTGTGCCATTAGATTGGCTAGATAATAAGCTTTAAGGTCGGGTACTCCCAATCCTCCCATGCTTTTATGTTTAACTAATATATGTTTCGCCAATCTCGGCTTTTTACCAGCCCATATATATCGAGACAGCACCGTTTGTGCTTTGTTAAAGAAAGAGCCCGAGATCGGTATAGGAAGTGTTCTGAAAAGATACATCAGTTTGGGAAGCATAAGCATTTTAAAAGCTGCAATCCGTCCCAGCCATGACAATTCTCCTTTTTGTATTGCGGTACATTCCTTGGATATTTCCGCCAACAGGGGCGGATAATTGTTTGTGAACAGGCTTGCTGGGGATCTGGTGAGGGTTATGCCTAGATATTTAATCGAAGAGGATTGCCAATCTAGGGTGTATTTGGACTTTAAATAATGGAGGCTATCTGAAGTAATGTGTAATGGGAGGGCTTGGGATTTGTGTGTATTGAGTTTATAATAGGAGACTTTGCCAAACTCAGTGATTATATCCATTACTTCCTCCAATGATTTCTCTGGGTCTAATAATGTGAGGAGGATATCGTCAGCATAGAGTGAGATGAGGTGGGAGCGGTCCCCAATCAATGCTCCTTGGATTCCCGGGTTTATCCTAAGCATTCTGGCCAGGGGCTCTATGGATAAGATAAAAATCAGTGGAGAAAGGGGACATCCCTGTCTTGTCCCGTTCGTTATCTTGAATGGGTCTGATAAGGCACCGTTTGCGAAAACCGTGGCTGAGGGAGAGGAGTATAAGGCTTGAATTGAGTCCAATATGAAGCCCTCTATGCCCATATGTCTAAGTGCCGAGAAGGCGTAAGACCAGTTAATGCGGTCAAACGCCTTCTCGGCATCCAGTGCAAGTAGTACCGCAGGACACTTTCTTGAATGTATCCAGTTCAGAATATCTATTACTCTCCGGGTGTTATCAGATGCTTGGCGTCCTTTTATGAAGCCAGTCTGATCATCACTGATCAGGTGGGAGATATAGGGCATAAGTCTGGCTGCCAATACCGCCGCATAAATTTTTGTGTCTACGTTCAATAGCGATATAGGTCTAAAGTTCTGAGGAATTTCAGGGGGTTTCCCGGGCTTTGGGATTGTTACTATTAGAGCTTGCTGATTCTCTGTTGGGAGTTTACCCGATTCTGCTGCCGAGTTCATGAAATTAGTAAGGTATTGAGGTAGTAGGGTGGAAAAAGTTTTATAGTATTCCGCAATAAAGCCATCAGGACCAGGGGCTTTGTGTGAAGGTAAGGAATGTATAGCCTTAGTTACCTCAGTCACTGTGAATGGGTTGTTTAAGTTGTTTTGTTGGGCTGTTGTTAACTGAGCCAGCCCAGCTGACTTGAGAAATGTATTTATCGCTTCATCTTCGGGCTGGAATGTGAATCTATCCTCTGCAAGATTATATAGGGACGCATAATAGTCTTTAAACCTGTCAGCTATGGATTTAGGGGAATATAGTTTGCCTCCATTAGATGGGTGTAATAAGAAGGGGATTCTAGCCTTTTGGTGTTTTTGTTTGAGCCTTTGCGCGAGTAACCTACCAGCCTTATTCCCTTGGGAATAGTAAGTAGCTTTAAGCTTTCTTAGGCATTTGTCATACTGTGACATAAGCAGGCTCCTAACTTGTAGACGTATAGCCGTCAGCTTTCCTAAGCTATCTTGAGAGGGGTTGTTTTTATTAACTATTTCAGCTTGGTGCAATTGTTTTGTTAATTTATTTAGTTCAGCTCTCTTAATTCTGTTATCTGTGCGTTCCATCCTCATGAATGTTCCCCGTATAAATATCTTATGAGCATTCCACAATAGCGCATGATTTGAGATGTGTGGGGTAGTAGTAGTAAAATATTCTCTAAGCTCCTTCTCTATTTGGGATCTATGTGTTCGATTTGCCAGGTAGTACGGATTACACCTCCACATATATGTCGGCCGATCTTGCAAACCTGTATCTATCATGATGGATACTGGAGCGTGGTCGGACCACTTAATTAGCCCTATCTTTGCCTCTTTGACTTGGGGTAAAACCTCTCTGTCTACTAGTATGAGATCAATTCGACTATAGGAGTTATGAACTACTGAATGAAAGGTATAATCCCTTTCTGTTGTGTTGATAATGCGCCAAGTGTCAAACATCTCGGAGCGCCACAATTCTGCGTTTAAAGAATTATTGGCCATCCTTGTTACGGAAGTGCAGTCCACCTCTGGATCTGGGGTAATGTTAAAGTCCCCGCAAATAAGGAGTTTTCCCTTTTTGTGAGCTGTAATGACCCTCATAACCTTGCGAAAAAAGGAGATCTGTCTGCGGTTTGGCGCATATACAGATGCAACAGTAAATGGTATGTTGTTAATGGTGCCAACTATTATCACATATCTACCGTATGGGTCACATATTGTCTCCGTGGTCTGTAGGGCCACAGAAGTTCTCACCGCTATGAGGACACCCCTGCTTTTTTTCTGAAAGTGGGAGTGAAAAATATTTGAATAGGCTGGATGGTTGATGCGGAATGCATCTTCTTGTAAAAGATGGGTTTCCTGTACACACAGGATGTCACATTTAGAAGCTTTTGCCTCTTTCCATAATTGGTTCCTTTTATATGGGGTGTTAAGACCTTTTGCATTTATGCTCGTTATCCTAATAGCCATGAGAACTCCCTAGGAGAAATGCTAAATTCCAAAGACCACCTCTTATTTTATACATGAATATTAAGACATACATGGTTATACTCTGTGCAAACATAGAACACTTAAAACAGAACAAACAAGAGCAGAATAGCTCGAATATATCCGAGATCTTATCAAGAGCCACCTTATGTGGTTCTATCGGATTAAGTAGGGGAGCAAGAGTCATGTAGTTACCCGATCAGGATACTTGTGAGGTCAGTCGTCCTCACCACCATGGAACAATAGACCTTGGGGTCCGGTTATGTTTCAGTCAGCGGTGTCCTCTGTTGCTAGATACTGTGGTCCACTCTTCTTCTATGGGAGCCGGAGGTTGTCCCGATGTAATTGGCGGTAGAGAGAATTCCAAATTCCATCTTTTCAAGAGTGCAGTTCCTTCTTCCAAGGTTTTCACTACTTGGGTGACACCATTTCTGGTAATTACCACCCGGACTGGGAACCCCCATCTGTACAGGATATTGTTCTCTCTCAAGGCTTTGGTGATGGGTTGTAGTCGCTTGCGAAGCTGGAGAGTCGCCGCTGAGAGGTCAGAATATATAGATATTTCATTATATGGTTCTGGGAGGGAGGCCATTTTCCTTGATGTTTTCATAATTTCTTCCTTGGTCGTATAGAAATGAATTCTCGCCAAGATGTCTCTAGGAATAGATTCGTCTAGATGTTTCGGCCTTGGTACTTGGTGGGCCCTATCAATAGCCAACTCTTGTGCAGAGATCTCCGGCAAAATGGTTTTAATCAGTTTTTGCAGGTACATTGTTATGTCAGCAGGCTGGATTAATTCTGAAATGCCTCTGAATTTTAGGTTGTTCCTCCGGGACCTGTCCTCTAAGTCTGCTACTTTGGCCCGCATGTCTTGTAGCTCAGATTCAAGGTCATAATGGGCATCAATAAGCTCATTGACTGGCAAAGCTGGCAAAGACCCCAAACTGTGACTCAATATGATCAGTCCTGTCTCCCAGGTCCTGGATCGCTGAGTTGATAGGTCTAAGCATACAATTAAAATCTTGCTGGAAGGATTTGCGGAGTATGGTTAGCATTTCCTTCATGGATGCTTGAGTAACAGCGGACTCTGATGCTGGCAAGTTAGCAAATGGGTCTAAACCTTCTGCAGATGACAGTGAATGCGGCCTTTGCTTAGCTGGGCTCCGCGCCTGTGGCGACCCGCCCGGAGAGTTACACGCTGCAGCATAGGTAAGACCCTTGTTACCCTCTCTTACCTGAGGGGTGCTGGTTGGTGTAGGTCCCGATGTGCGTGCTACCGCAGGAGATTTCCGTGCGGAGAAGTTCTCTGCATCTTCCTGAAGCTCGTCTTCATGGCGCGCTGATGAGCCGGCGCCATTTTGTGTAGCTGACGAGGGAGAAAAATAGAACTCAGTGAGTTTGCGGGGTCTCCCCACGTTCTTTCTCTTCTTAGTCATGTCAGGGAGGTCTCCGGGTGTTGGGGGATGAAGTTGGACCCCAAATTTGCTCTGTATAGTCGCTGTTTGGGTGGTTGTAGGACGGAGCTGTATCCTCACACGACCATCTCAGACGGCAGCCAAACCACGCCCCCCAGGGCAACAATTTTTGAGCTCAAATATTTCCAACAATTATGTTTCATAATCCCTGGTATCTAGTTATATTTCGACTCACACAATACAAATATGTAAACCCTTAATTTAGCCTTAATTTAGTGGAAGGGGTTTGCTTATAAAAGAAAGTTCTCAAATTCTAATCCCCTAGTGATGCTTACACAATAAAGATCAGTTTAACTCCTTACTTTACAATTTTACTCAGTGATGGTTAGTGTAAGATTCCAGAGTGTGGGTGGAGACTCTCTAAGCACTTTATGATCTCTCTAGTGCTATGAGATGCTCTGTGCTGACAATGTCCTTAGATTATCAGGGTAAAGGTTTATCTACACTTTTATTTAGATTCTGAACACTCTACTAGTATCTAACACATAGGAAAAGAGAGATGAGAAAGATCAGAGATGAGATCCATGAGATGAATATAACACACAATAACACTCTCAGTTCTTCTAACTTACCTAATCAATAAAACACAGAGTCAGCTCTGCTATAAAGACCTTATCTGTCTGCAGCTGTGAAGTGCCTGTGTCTGAGCTGGTCTTGTAATGGAGGAGGAAGGGTCAGGAGGCAGAGAGCACTGCAGATTGAAAACAGCAGAAGCTATTCTTGAGAAGAATCTGACCATAGTCAGAAGATTTATGGTTGGATCCAGGGACAACCAAAATGTTATGAATTAGAGAATGTGTTATTTGGTTATCCTGACTATATTTAAGTATATTATCTTTGTGGAAATATCCCTTAAAGGTCTCCAATTCAACAAATTGTTGTAACATTTTAACAAAACATTTTTTTCAGCCACTTCATGCCTGCACTTTAACACACACTGGAGGGAATTTATCCCACATATAGCCTGCTTCTTTGATTACTGTGGAAGAGCTCAGACTTCTTGATATATGCAGTGTCCTGTCATATGGTTGAGAAATACTATACCAGGTCCTGCCTGCCATCAAATTGTTCATTAATCTTTTGCTAGCATGCAGGGTGGGAAATCTGCTGCCGGCATGGTCCACTACACATCTTTCCACACCTACTTGGCATGGAGGTGGTGTAAAGGGAAATTGTTTTTTATCAAGGTTTTATACACCAGGCAAAGCCTTGAAAAATCCACCAAGAGAGGGTATTATAATATTTTATTACTCTTTGTTAAAATTTTGTGAGATACTATTGTCTTGAGAATCTATTCATTTAAGATATATCCAGCCTGAGGAAAATTAAACAAATATACTTGTATTTATCACCTTGATAATATAGAGGATCAGTGTTTACTGCATGGAGTACAGAATATTGTAGTGTCATTCTGAGAAAAGGTGGTATAGAGTGCAGAATGACATAATCTATACTTATAATATTGTAAGTGAGGATATATAGCAAGGTTTGTGGAGTACATAGCAAGGAGGTAAACAGTTAAGAATCTCTAGATCATAACTTCATATGGGAAATATGAAGTTATTGTGCTTTCTAGCCAGAATAACAACTACATTTCCTGAATCTGGGGAGCAGGACAAAAGCATGGGAACTTTGTGGAATTCTCAAAGAAAGTATAGAAGGTGTTTTTTTATTTAGTCTTCAAATCTACTGGGGGCTCATCTGGATCTGATGTCAAAGGTACCATTACTCATTGTTCTTCCGTTGAGGAGTCCTGACCTACCTGAGGCTACAGTAATTGCTCTGACTTAGTCTCGAATAACGAGTACCCGAGCATTTTAGTGTTCGCTCATCTCTAGACATAATCTATACTTATAATATTGTAAGTGAGGATATATAGCAAGGTTTGTGGAGTACATAGCAAGGAGGTAAACAGTTAAGAATCTCTAGATCATAACTTCATATGGGAAATATGAAGTTATTGTGCTTTCTAGCCAGAATAACAACTACATTTCCTGAATCTGGGGAGCAGTACAAAAGGGAATTCTCAAAGAAAGTATAGAAGGTGTTTTTTTATTTAGTCTTCAAATCTACTGGGGGCTCAGCTGGATCTGATGTCAAAGGTACCATTACTCATTTTTCTTCCATTGAGGAGTCCTGACCTACCTGAGGCTACAGTAATTGCTCTGACTTAGCTTATAGACTTTACTCCGGTTCGCGTATACGCAGCATTACGGTACATAGGATATTCTCCGGTAATTCTCCTCAAGACTAGACGGACAATATAGTCCTTACCTGGTCCTAAGTGAACGGTCTTCAGCATTCAGATTCATGTTGTAATGTGGGCTGGGGAAAGTGCCAGATGATCTGCTCGACTCTGGATGGTCAGATAGGAGACGGTTTGCAATTGCCTGTATCGAGGTTATGCCAGGCGGGACACTCAACAACACAAAGTAAAATAAGTCAACGAAGCTAGACAAGATTAATACAGAGTTCCTAGCTGAGGCAGCATTTATAGAGCAGGAGGGAGCTGAGCAAAGAGTGACTGAGTGTCCTATCGCAGGCACATGTGATAGAGCAGGAGGGGACTGAGCAAGTT
Organism: Engystomops pustulosus; assembly: GCA_019512145.1. Taxonomy (NCBI): domain Eukaryota; kingdom Metazoa; phylum Chordata; class Amphibia; order Anura; family Leptodactylidae; genus Engystomops; species Engystomops pustulosus. The sequence goes on along the minus strand of CM033642.1, from coordinate 194,827,716 downwards.
ACAATAGGTCCTACTGCAGGCCCAATGGTATAGACAGGGGACTGAGCAAATGTACTAGTGTCCTACTGCAGGTAGGCAGCATGTTGATCGAGAGGAGGAGCTAAGCAAGTTTACATAGTGTCCCCCCCCCTATCTTCAGGAAGCAATGTTATAGAGCAGGAGAGCTGGGGTGCAAGTGTAACATAATGTCCTATCTGCAGGCAGCAGGTATGGAGGCAGGATGGAGCTAGCAGATGGTAACATAATGTCCTACTATTCTCAGGCAGCATGTTTTGATAGAGCAGAGAGCTAGCAGATTGTACAATGTCCTATCTGCAGTAGCATGTTATAGAGCAGGAAGGACTGACAGATGGTAATAATGTCCCTATCTGCAGGCAGCATGGGTAAGAGCATGAGAGCTGACAGATTGGTACATCATGTCCTATCTGCAGGCACATGTTAGGAGCAGAGAAGCTGACAGATTGTACATATGTGCTGATCTGCAGGCCATGTATAGAGCAGAGGAGCTGAGCAGATGGTACAGAAGTGCTATCTGCAGCAGCATGTTATAAGTCAGAGAGCTGACAGTATTGGACATAATGTGATAAGTGTACACTAACTTAGATAATATTCAATTACTTGTAGTTTAATACACTTCACCGCTGAGCTGTGTATTGCTTCAAGTGTTCTCGGGGGGTGGCTATTGTTGAGCCCAGAGCCCTTCCATGGTTATGTGTATGTGTAGAGATAGGTTCCCAATTACTATTAGGACCATCTGCATGCATAGATTAGCAAGGCTAGAATGAGAGAAAGGGTAATCCAGTTTAATAATGTGAAGTCATTTGACAGTAATCCACCAAACTGAACTGGCCGTTATAAAACAATCATTAGGCAACATTTCAAGCTAAAGAACGTGAGCAATTCTCCAGCGGAATAACCAAAACAGAAGAAGCGGTCCTCAAAGCTAATTCTGCATACATTGTTCCACAACTTTATGAATAAGGCAGAGCTCTTCATGTTATAATGCTGGTTAATGTATTTATCCTTTTTACATATACGACAGACCCCGTGTTACGACAAAATAGGGGTCCGGAAGGTTTGTTCTTAATTGATTTTATATGCTAGCGTCGAAACTTGTAATACTGTATAATTGTAGACCAGACAAAAAAAAACTTTGGCCCCAGTGACATTTGGAGTTTTTACAAACAATTTTTTGCTGTACTGGGACCAACGGTTTATCAATCAATCTTCATTACAGACACCTTACAGTTGATTTAGTGCAATCTGGGACTATAGCAAGCATCCAGAGAGCTTCACCAGAGAGTCAGAGGGGTCCTGTCGGTACGAGGGTTGTCTTAGTCGGGTGTCCTTAATTAGGGGACCGGCCTGTACAGGTAATAATAAGGATTATTCTATAGTGCCAAACATATTTCTCCCAGCGCTGCACAGAGCGCCAAATCAGTCTGTAAAGATGTATCAAGTATTTTACGCATCAAAGGGGCATTTATCCATGCACTTGCAATGTTGTGATGTTAACCCCGCCCCGCCCGATACTCTAGAGGGCTCCCGCTCCTAAATTATCCGCCGTTGGCCTGCCAATGCGGAACGTGATTAAAACCCGTGCCATTCTCGTTAGACGCATCAAGCCGTAAGCACAGACTTTCAACGTGCTGTCTGATAAGTTGTTACCTTGTTTATAGAAAACAGAAAGTGAGGTGATCTTTGCCTGGCGGGTTGGGCGGTAGGTTGGCCCTGACGCCATTTGTAATTGGTGCGCTAGTCCGGACACTTGTGCAGGATTCTGGAAGGTGAGAGGTACCATTGATAGAGAATGAAAACAATAGTAAGAAATCATGGTATTTAGCCTTCAAAGAAACATACTACAATTAACATAACAAAAATTTCGATTACAGGGGCAGATGATAACGGCCTGATCATGACTAAAGAGGCCGTCACCTCTCTAAGTAAGCACTCCTATCTACCAATAATGCCTCAGTGTTACACTGCCATCGTATTGGACACATTGAAAATGACCTTGGACTAGCGTTGGGTGTATCATGTAGCGAGCGTGATTGGGGGCTGTCACTGCCACGAAGTTCGTATTCCCCCCGCTTACGGAGTAGGTAGGATGGGTCCGGGGGAGAGGCAGCGCCTACGAATGAATATTTCCGAACCTTCCAGCGCAGTCCGGCACAACTTTTCAATTGTACAGTGCTGCATTGTTTGTTAGCGTTACAAGTTACCGATAATCTACATTGTAAACACTGTCGGCATATACTGTAAGTGCACTAGGAAGCTGCTTACTTTAGTAAGTCGAGTTCCTATTGCCGTTTTAAGAGGGATGACCAGTTCCTCTTTAAAGGATCTGACACCAGAAGGTTTAGCTCACACTAAACTACCAGCCCCCTCGGTAGGGTATGAAATGGCCGTCCTATATTCCCTCTTTTAAGTAAAAATCCCCAAGTCAGGCCAATATGTTTCTTTCACCTCACACTTTTCACATCAGATAAGGCATTTAGAGTTTTGTCAGGGGGGGGTGTCACTGCAGAATACCCTTCTGTATCTCTGTTTTTGTATTACCAAACATGCGTTTTGTGTCCTATTAAAGATACAGATTTCATCCTTTCATATAACATAAGGACTTATGCTTTTTGATCTAACAGAAGTTAAATACAGACAATAAAGACATAGTGGGAAATGTGGAGCTGCGTTAAAGAATCCAGTTCCCACAAATTCTAACTGCCTTGTATGTCCATTGTTCTGTTGATCACAGATCTGTAAGCTGAAACTGATAATGAGATTTTTATATTTAATATGACACAAAAACATGTTTAGGTGCCATAAACAAAGGTACAACCTACAACCACTAAACTTGGTTTAGTTAATGGTCCATATTGTTTCGTTTTTTCTATAGTAAATGGAGCGATGTTCCCATAAAAAAGAGGAATTCTAGAAAGACAATACTATCCCCCTGTAGGGGATAAGTTTAATCTGGTGACGGTTCCCTTCATAACTACTGTAACTCACATACATTTTATCCTAGAATTTTATATAGGGCCAATCTGCCAATAAATAATCCCTAACACCAGGTCAGAATATTGCCACCAAAAGATTTCTTAATATTTTAATGGAAACCATCACCATGATTTTATCTACCAGAACTATGTGTTTGTAGGCTGTAGCCCACTCATGTCACCTTGCCTTTTGTTTTTTTGTCCAGCTGCATCTTCAGATGCCAAAACTTTAACCTTCGAAATTCAAATGAGACTGAAGTGGCTTTAGGGGGAAGCTTTGAGACAGAGATTATTCCACAAATTGCTAATCCAAAGTGATATCGAAGGAGAGCGATTAGAGAAGGTTGCTAGCACGATATTTAGCAAGTGGCTTGTTATTGCTGGTGCAGCCTGAGCCCTGAGAAATTGGGAACACATCCCAACGCACTTTGTCATGTTGCAGATTCTAAAGTAATGTTTTGGTATTGTATGGAGAATTGGAATGTAAAACCAAATGTCTGGGTGCATGTGTGGGCATAGGCTCCCACATAAACACTAGATAGTGTAATTGTGGTAATTAAATGGGTGACTGTTTCCGAATTAATATGTGCAACTTACAATGTGCTGCAAGCCAGCATGTGACTGCGCGGCCAAGCAAGGCTTAACAGCTGTAGCAGCCCGGCCTGTATATGGCATCTGACCCTCTATCACTGATCTCTAAAGTTACCATGCTGTGGGACTAAGGCCCTTGTATCGCATGGGGATAAAACGGGTTAAAGGGTTTCCACAGACAGTTAGGCCCTATGTACGGGCCTATTTTCTTGCTGATCAGTGGGGGTCTCAGTGGCTGAGACCCCTCAGCGGCTCCTGTGGATAGGCCTTCCAAACGTGCTTGCGTGGGAAAAAGCAACTTCTTGGTTCTGAACGGAAGTAAATTTGCATGATTTACATCGTTTTTCCATAAAAACTAAATTCTTCGTAAGGGCCCTGAAGGAGACCAATAATGGACAGCCGTCACTTACCTGTTGCACTGGAATGCGTTGGGTGTCCCCCAACCACTAGGAGAAGCCAATTAACAATCAGCGGTTGAGGGTGTATCATGGGTCCATTACTGATTGTCGAGTGGCTTCTGGTCTGTTTCGATGGTGGTCTTTGGGCAAACACCTAGAAGGGTCAACTGCCGAAATAACTGATAAAGTTGATATACACGCAAAGGGATAAACGCAAGTCCGTATTTGTTTGACCAGGCGCAACCGGATTAGAAAGGCACACATAATAATGCCTCTAAAAGTCTTGTTCATAATAGGGCGCACCGGATTATAAGGCTCACTTGTTATAAGGATGACTACCAGCAGGGGCAAGACTTCGGCACAGTTCAAGCATCTGGTTGTGCTGTTAGTACGTTCAATTATAGTCGCCCTGTGATGATAAGCACACCTCTGATTTCGAAAGGATGTTTTGTGGCGCCTTAGAGTCCTCAAAGACAGTAGCTGGTTGCCTTTCCGGGGCCGCCTACGGCCGATGGAGTTACTAAAAACAAAGTACTAGAAGAGATTTTTCTACTTACACAGTTCAGAAGCGGCATAGGAATGTTGGTGTGCGGTGCTGCTGTAAGGTGCTTGATGTTTCCTCCGGGTATCTGCTCCCTCTCCGCTCCTGCTACGTTGTGGATCAAATCATAGAGAGGATAATTCGAGAAATAAAAATCAGGAAACATTAACGATAAGAATCCCCAATAAATGGTTTAATAATAATACAAATTTATATAGTTTGTAGATTAGGTACAGTTCCGGATTTATGCAATATATTGTGGTACTTGACTCGTTGGTCTGAGTCACGATTTGCCATGCCCAAAATCTGTTATGGTTTTTTGCTATATTCACCAAACGAATCCACACTGGTAGCTCAATTCTACAGGCATACAATACAAAAGCAACGACAAAACTTAACCATTGCAATAACACTCGTCTGGATATGTATTTTTGGTTTAGAAAGAAAGTCATAGATTTTAATAAGATTTGGAGCCACTGGATATTATTTAATTAACAGACTGAGCAAATAAATAAAAGAAAAAAAAAAGGCAGCTTGACTAATGTCCGGTGCTCATTTGGGTATAAAGTACATAAGAAGAATCGGATACACGGCTCTTAAAATGGAACATGTTTTCCTTCCAGTCAATGAAATGTCACAGCAAGGAACCTTGTGTTAGCTGTAATTTATGATGGAAACCTTCAGATGAGTTCAAAGTAAAGAATAAGCAGATACAATCAAGAAAATCATTAGCACTGACCTCTAGGTGGAAATGTTGGCACTTGTAAGGGAACTAAGTAAGCCTTTCCCTTTCCATGTTTCCTCAGAGGTAGAGTAATCCTGATGGGTCCTTTTATGATGTAGTCAATTTGTTCACACTGCTTCTGGATTTACAGTAACTCAGTTGCCCATAGATGACTCATTGTAATACAAAATCAAATATCTAACTGGTTGACCTTGTTCACCATCTTCCTCTAAAAAGAAACAACCCGGGGAGGCTTGGCACCGGCATACACCTGATTCTTCCCAGCTAAGGCATTCTCCATAAAACAAATACTTAGTTTCAGAGGGAAAGGGATTGGAGCCAACCCAGCACTTCTATGGGACCCAAATGTAAGAAACTCTGGCCATCAGCCTGAAAGAAGTAGCCAAAATAAAACAACCTCCAACATGAACACATAGTCAAATTTAGTGTAAGACCCTCAATCAATGTACTGTGTGTCTCCTTATACCTTACGCACTCCATTACACAGCAGAGCTTATACGGCCAGGCAGGGGAGTTTATGTCCAGGCCGAGTTTATTTAAGCTTTTTCCATCATCCCATATAACGTATAAATGGGGAATTTGTTTTAAATCGTTACGGTAAAATCAGAACTCTGCTTTGAGGTGTCAACTCTTTTATTACCATTAAAACACATTACATTCGACATAAAGCAATACATTGACAACTTGTTTCTGAGGATTCTCCATAAGTAATACTGAAATGACCTTGACTTATTTCTCAAGAGGATGTGTGCCCCAGCTCCACATACAACTGCATGGCGTGCCAACCATTTTGTATAATCCCTCATAAACCCTATTTTCCAAGAAAACTGTAGGATCCTGCAAGCAGGCACCTTTGTTTCAAGCTCTTCACTACAAGTTTGGGCATGGTAATTAGTTGGGTATTTAGAAAGTTTCAATATCCATTGAAGTAACAGCTAGAACACCGGAACCCCCTCTCCATTGGGGAAGCTTGAGCACTTGTATAAACTATGCTAGTGCTAAAAAATGACCTAACACACACCAACAAATGATCACAGGATTCCTTCCCATCGCTCGCATGCCAAGATGTCCCACAGAAGTCAAGTACATTTAACAAGTAATTCTTGTAAATTTAAACACTTTCATGTGAATGAACTGGAGGCTACTGCATTACAGGGACTTTCAGACTATTCAGGACAATAAACCACCCACCCGGTTTATTAGTGTCCCAACATACAATATGGGTTTCCCTGGGTCTAGCACATAAACAAACCAAACACTTACAGAAAAGGAACTGAGCGGCAGCTTTCACCATTCACCACTAACTCAGGTCAGGTATGAAGCTCCTTCTACAATAGCATTTTGGTCTTTCAACTTAAACCCACTTTTTCGTTACCTATAACATATGTTTCACTCAAAGCGCCGTATCTTGATCTTTAGCTATTGCACTAGAACTATGTTCTGGAATCAAATTGAAAAATTATCTCTCTTTAAACCACTAAGGCCTTGGGTCCTGTTCCACGAACCGCTGAAAACAGTAGATAAAACAAACATAGTTGAGAAGCTCTCAGAATTAAAATTGGCTTCAAACTTCCCATAGCACAGAGAAAACTATGGGATCCGTTCTATAAAGCGGGCGATCCGACCAAATGTAAGCGCAAGATTATATTGATGTTACTAAAAATAACACACACTGTTGCGTAACCTATGGTTCTCATTTTATACAAAGTAGTATAAATAGCTCTCACTGAATAATGTCATGATGTAACTAGACTGAAAATCCTGTGGTCCCTCTGTACAACCACACAGAAATTGGAACCGCGACATCATCTCTTATCAGTGGTCGGTCACATTCCTCCTGAGTGATTAGCCTGTGCCTAAGCAGTGATTGCCCATGAAGAAGAGAACGCTGCGAATACAGAAGATATCTGTATAAAATAATTCTTTATTTATAAGCGCCTACAGATTACACACACATAGCATGACAATTAACATCAAAGCAAACCTTTGATGCTTGCTCTTTACTGTAGAAGTGAACAGTTGTAGCGGATATAAAGAATATTGTAACTCGGTATACAAATTATGGGAAACCCCCTTAGTGTTAGTTGCTTTAGGCTTTAACCCGATTGACTGCCATATGGTCCTTATTTGCAACATGCATTGTACTCTGGTAAATATAGACTGGTAATGGGTTCACTTCGGCATTATATGTATTATTTTATCCGGTTAAATAAGGCTGATCATTCATACAGGCGCGGTCCCTACTGTGTCCACACCCCTTCACTCACAATGGTACTCCTGTGAGTATGGGGTGCCTCACTACTGTCATAATATAAATAAAAATTACATTTTTTTTTAGTTGATTTTTACTTTATAATAGTATTATTTGTTTTCAGATGCGCACTGAAATTTGCAAAATTGTTACATTGGTGGAAGTTTTGAGGCAATTATTGGGTGAAGACTGGGACTGTAGTACCTCTATGATTAACCTGCCTGACAAGTGGTCAATGACCAGACCACTAACAAGCTGATCTTCATGTTTCCTCACACACAGATGTTGAACCTAAAGCAAAGAAGCGAGTAAGATGTCTGCTCACCCCTCCACCTGTTGCCTAAATATACTACCGTAATTTAACAAGAAAAACAACTTAACATTTTGGAGGTGCACAGCATATAAAATTGGGAAACGAAAATACTTTATAGAACATTTATCAAATACATATGCAATGGGGAAGATTTATCAGAAGTCTCTGAGGTAAAAATTCTAGTTGCCCATGGAAACCATCAGAGCACAGTTGCTTTTTATACCACTGTGGAAAATGAAAGCCAATCTGACTGGTTTGCCCTGGGCAACTAGAATAGTCTGCTCTCACTCCTGGGTAAATATTCCAACCCATTAGAAGTGCATTGAGGGACCATTGTGTTTTTATTATGAGCACAGAATCTGTCTTGTCCTACATCAGGTTCAGTAGCAATCCTGGGGGGCCACATTTGCAGAATCCAGAATGAATTTAGCGACAGGGCAGATCCAGTTTGCATACAGACATATACCTCAGCAACTGACATATATAACCTACACACAAGAGTATGCAGTAAAACCAGGGAAGCCCCTTTGTAATCAAGGGTGTGTTATACACAGTATCATATACCTGCCTATTGTATAGTGGTCTTTTATATGGGCATTGACCAAATTTTTGGATCATGCTCCTTAAAATTTCCACTACCGCCAAATTACGGGAGTTGCTAAGTGAAAACAACTCTCTCAGGTTATCCTAGATATCCAGTTCATGGGTCATCAGAAGTGATCCAAGTCCCTCTGGTTAAGGCGACTGTACTATGTCACACATATCTGCCGCAAGCTCCCTAGTCCGCAGTAAACTTTCCTTTACATTAATTACGTCTCTGTTCAGATTTCCCGTGTTTTATATGGGTTGTTTACTCCTTGATTGCACAACAGATGGATTTTTACCCCTCGTTGACATCAGTGTACATAGACATGTCTATTCTCTTTCCTGCTTGTACAGATCAAAGCTGACAGTCCAAAGATATGTCTGTGGATCTAATGTCCCAAATGGAGATTTTCTACCTCCAACCCTTAAAAAAAAAAACTACCAGCTCCCTAAGCTAGGTATGATATTATATGATACGACTTTATTGATATTGTATCAATTGTTCCAGGTCAATAAAATTACAATAAATACGAAAAACAGAAAAAATAGATAGAAAATATCAGAATAATAGAGACATTTCATCATGGGAGGAAAATAATAAAATGCGGCTCAATTATTGCCTTGCTTTGTTTTCTCTGCATTTTGATATAATTTACCCCATCTTTGGATACAACATTGCATATAATCACGTGAGTCATCTGTGAAGTTATGGGTGGGTGCAAAGATGACTGGTGTCTAAAGACGAGGTAATATAGGGTGGGAAAGAAATGGGAAAATACAGTGCCTTGCAGTGCACCTCAACTGCTGACTATTATGGTCCCCCCCCGCCCACCCCCATTTGGGACATATTGCAGCCTAATTCCTCAAGTAATCACGGGTCCATTTAAATAATTGTTGGTTAGTATGGGATGTTTTTCCATTTTTTTAACCCCCATGAAAGGACACTGGAGTAACACTGAAACGTTGGTACCCTTCTGTTCCGCTTGGGCATTTCTTATAACTTCAAAGTTATTTCTGAAAATTAACCTGAGAAGAGGCCTTTTAGATGCTGTGCGGGAAGCGCACTTGAATGTGCCTTATGTTCATTTTTGAGGGCTAGACAGTGTGCGAACCTCTGCACGGGTTCCAATGGGGTCACTCAAAGCCCTCTCTGTGGGCACGCAGCATGCCATCACCAGAGATACTCTCGGTCTCTTCCTGCAGTCCAGACATCCCAGACTTCTGTGGTCACAGAGCTATGGTTAAAGTGACAGGCTTGCCTGGGACTACTGGCAGGAGTGGAGGATGTGTATGGATCTGTATTAATCATTGTAGCTTTCCTGCTCCGCCCTGACAAGTCTTCCCTGTTGATGGTGACCCGTGGACAGGGAAGCTACAATGATCCATCCAATTTCTTTTCTATTTTTCTGCTTTAATTGTGTCCATCAGTGTGCTGATATGAATGACAGCTGTGACAAAGCGACAGAGTATAATCACGTTAATTACAATTTCTGTAGTACACTTGCGGAAAATTAGTGGTTCTTAGTTGTAGTTTTGGGCCTTGGTCTCTAAAGGTTCGCCTCACTGGCCATACTGTACCATGCTTATGGCGTCTTATGAAGAGATTACTCCTCTTCACTCACTTATATGGTTTTGTGAGCACATAACCCTAGATAACAGTAACAGGCATTAAAGACATATAAGGAATGTGAGCTGCACTAAAGCAAAAGGAAGACTGAGACTTTAACATACCTTATCCTCCTGGGTCTTAGCGCAAGAACCACAAGTCTCATACAAAGATGAGATTTATACCTTTAATTGACACCAAAATGTTTTCTAGTACTCTAATACTGAAGATAGGGTAGAGAAAGGAGCCTCCTGCAGCTTCTAAATGTGACTCATCTCTGGTAAAAATCGTGCTCATTTTGGCGAGTTGATAGGGGGCTATCCAAAAACCATAACAATTAAAATTTAATATTGTCATTGAATAGTTCTAGTTTTGCGACAACTTTGCCTATTATTGCCTTATGTCCTAGCAACCCATGATAGTATAGTCTGGTATCGGGATGTTCCTATTGTTGGTCAGTTCTCTCGTCTGCATGACCTGCCTTCTTCTATTTCTGTGTTCCTTACACGAAGATAACCCAGCCAACATAACTCGGTTCTGAGTTCCAGACCATAGAAAGTTCCTGTGTTACCGTCCTAGCCTTTGACAACGTGGCCCTGTCATAATACCCTCACCGAGTGGTGGTTAGATGACACTTTTACATGTGTTGTTAAATTCAGGCTGTCTAAAAAGTTAAATGTAAATCTGGTAATGCCAGATCTTATTTAAGATGAGATAACTGTAATTGGCCCCGAATCTGTCAACGGCACAAACCAACTAATCCGGAGCTTGAATGCAGACATGACATGTACGGCACCGCTAAGATCTACCCAGATTTGTCACCTTAGTGATCCTAAATTCGGATTTAAAAAAACCAGCTGCCAAAATCCCCCACGTAGTAAAAATGGAAATTGGTCCAATCGACATAAACTCTCAAAATATAATTTCTGGTTTCCCATGAATCTGTGATATGAGAGAAACCATTTTTTTATGGATTTTGCATATGAGCTATACAGGGCCACAGCAAGGCCCTTCATTTCCATAGTTTATTCTTCTGTCTCTGCCAGGCATATGACCCATCTTTTAGTAGAAATAATCTTTAATTTGCATCGCATCATATTCCATAGCGCTTAGATGGTGTATGCTTATTAACAGCCCAGAACCCGATGACATTTATATACGTATGTACTACCCGTCAATGACAAAGTAAATGAGTACATGTTCTTTTTTTTCTCTATACCACAGCAAACACAGGCCCAGCATTCCATTTACTTAAGTTTTCACAACCACATAACAACTAATACAATAACGCACATGGGTCCGCCGAGCTGGTTTCTACTGCACAATCTTCTCCACGGCATCTTAGGTTTTCCTGGTGTGATCGTGCCACAAGCTCCTAACCATCAGCACTTTCATCAGTTTTAAAATGGGCACATGTCAGTCGACAAAAGGACTTTATGCCAACCATAACTGGAGCTTTTTTATTGGGTTTTTTATGATGAAGGAGATGCCACATATTGTCTACAGGAAATCTGTATTTCATTGAATTTGTGACAAACACGCAGTTACACCAGCGGTAACCACCGCTTGGCAGGATTTATATGCCAAAACAGTACATGAACAATCACAAATTGTTTCATAAACAATTGCACCTTGTTAACAAGTGGTTGCAGAACCACAAATAATAAAGTTAATCATCTTGTGCCAAACAATGCTACACTCTTTGAAGTAACACTTACAGAATCATATCTGTGCCCGTATTTATGACTGGCAGTAAGGCACTTCCCCCTTATCTGTATTAGGCTGCATTCACAACATCTATATACATGCACAAAACCTATAAAAGACAATTTGGGCTGAAATAGAATGCACATAGCAAAACAGCGCTCAATGGTGCACAGGCACAGGAGGTAAAGGGCTCATTACGCTCAAAATAGCAGCATTACCAAAAAGGAGAAGAAAGAGCATATACTGCTAACCTCACAGTTTATTTGAGTTACACTTTCAAAAAAACATGTACACCCCAGTAGGTTGTTACAATGCATGGAAACATATAGGTGCTGGGCAACGAATACAGATATTCAGTTACAAATAGTGCTGGACAGTTTCTTATCCCTTGTGTCCGTCTATAAATCCGCTATCAGGTAACATATTGTCACTTTTATCGCGCATTGGTGTGTGTCTGCTGCATTGCCACTTTTATATCAACAATTTTGTGTCCATAGCATTACATTTTTCTGCTATGCACTATGATGCACTTTATGCATGTCATCTAATTTATTGATAACTTATATCTTTATTCGCTGCCCCGCACCATATATGTTTCATGCCTTGTACCACCTACTCTGTTTACATGTTCTATTTTTAAATGTACTCATAAACTTTGACTGTTTTAGGCAGAATCTATCTCTTCGTTCTCTTTTTGGTAAGATCTGTATACGCGCCTGAGCACCTAGGTGCCAAAACGGCAGCTAGCATACGCCGCTAAAGAAGTGGTAAAATACAAGGCCGAGTGTCAGGCGGCCCGCAACAAGTCGAGCGTTAGCCACGCCAACAAAAGATATATCCGATCCTATTTCTGTCAGCTTTGTGGAAGCATCTGCTGAGCTCTCTATGAAAGGGAGGGGTGAAGGAGCTCCGTATCCGTCAAGACTACGTCGTGTGAAGGGGACCTTAGGAGAGCACGTCTGAATAATCCTTGCATTGGGGTTTACACGTTAAAGCATCTCTTGCAAGTCGTCCCAGTAGACTTGCTTTAGCTTCTCAGAAACTAGAAGAAAATGTAAAGAAACTATATCCCCCCAAACAGATTATAGCTGACTGGGTAAAAACAACCATACAGCATTTCTAAGGAGACGCCCACATCTAATCTAAAAAAAACCTCAGATCAATTGTGCCAAAATACAATACTCAGATACAGAGGATATTGATCCACGACTAAACAATCCTGTGTGGTATCTATGTCCGGCTCTTTGTGCTTTTCAGCCGTCCTGCTTGCTAACTATACACAATATAATCTACTACCCCCATGGAATTTCAGACAAACTGTTAAAAATCATACAGTTTATGTTGTGTGTATACATATAGAAAGGTACAACACAGGCTAATGCCCCACACTTTCCTAATCTTAGATAGGAACTTGTGACGGTACCAGATGCCTGGAGTGAGCAAGCATACAACTGCAGGAGCTGGGGGTTAAGTGAATAAAAGGGTGTGATGCTATTGATAAAGGGTGTGGGTTATTTGACTGCAGAGGCGGGGGTTGCTTGACTTTCTGATGCAGCCTCTACAGAGATTTATTTTTTTATGCCGCAACCGTAGAAATATGCTAAACACACAGCCAGGAGACTACATGATTACAACAACACCTTCAACACCAAACACCGCATATTAAGAAAAAATCCCAACAGCACACACATAAACCACAAACAATTACATAAAACACAAGAACACCAACAACAAAGAAAACACCGCAACAAACAACACCCCGACAACAAAAATACACACCCCAAACACATAACAACACAATACAAACAACAAAAACGACACACACAAAAAGAAATACACCACAACGATGGAAAACGAGACTACAAACATAAACATCAATACCCGACACATACCACCATACGTCACCCACCAGAACAACGAAACCGAACACACAACCTCCACAGACCCAAATCACTCCCACGCCTCACCCAAAATAACGAAAATACCCCAAAACACAACACATACATACCCCACACGACAATATCACCGAAAAAAAACAACAATTACAACAAATAGACACTACGAAAAAATGAACTTAGCAATACAAGACCAGCAATATACAACACTCAGTACCACCAAACGATATCAACAAGACACCAAAGCATTACAACACCACCAAGTACACAGTACAAAACACAAAAATTACATCCGACAACACAACACACCTACACACCACCAAACATACAACAACGCCAAGATAAACATGACAAAAACACAACACAACTAACAATACCCCACTTAAAACAAAAAAAACTAAAAACGAGCACCAGTACACACCATCACGAAATCAACCACTCCCTTACCAAATACAAACAAAAATCAGTCGACAAATTACAAACCAAGCCAAAGCCGCACCAAACTCCCATACAATCCCTTACCCCTATAAACTCCAGGGCAACCCCACGGCGCCACCCTATATCCGACACGGCATATCCCGAGTTCCACCCAAGACCCCCCCCCCTACAAAACTGCCCGACCGCTGATCGATTAGACGAGCAAACCACGCACCCTCCCCCCCTTACTAACGCGACGTACCGCACCACCCGCGACACTCGGCCACGAGGAACCAGACGAGGAGACCCCGGGAGGACACCCAGAGACAAAAAATTATCTACATCGCCATGTAGCCGGGAAGATCCACTCCGCTTCGCCGAACGATCTGAGAGAACCGTACCCCGTACTCACAATTCTCAGCCCCCGCACGAGAAGAACCACGCCACCAGACCCAGAAAACCGGGCCCTACCCCATCATTCCAAACACCACTCCCTTACCCTCAGACCAGCCCCAAACCCGACGCATTTACTCCCCTGGGAGATTCTATTCCAACAAAACATATTACAATTACAAAAAACATACAAACCAAAAATAAATACAACAATTAACAAATTCCAAAAACACCATACAGCACAACAATTACAAACGACACACCAAACACAATTACACGACCAAGCGAAAATACAGAACAAACCAAAACATACAAACCCCATATTACAAACACACCCAACACCCACACAATCACTTACTAACACCCTGAGCGTCCTCACCAAAAAACAATTACCCACGTTACCCTACGAAACGGAACCCACGCCACAACCGCCCTTATTACATACCGGTACCAGCATCAAGATTCCGAACCCCTCGATCAACAACCAAGTCCACGAAGTTACACCAACCCACAAAGATACCCCAACCAGCTTACCATGATTACAAACGACACTCACCAACAACCGGGTACGCCCACCGCAAACAACCATAATCTACGCGACCTCCGAACAACAGAGATGGGACAGCTCCAATCCCTTACACATTCCCACCCCAAGAACCATGTGTACGTCACGCTTCCCCCCCCAAGCCCCACCAGCCCCCGGCCAGGACATTACTATCGCCGCATGCCTTACCCCACCCAGGACATCCGCTAAATACAAACACCAAAATCCCAACAATCACAAAACAGATCTCCAATACAATACACCCACATTACAAAACAACCCCACCTAAAACTAGACACCCCACAAAACGATAAACACCACAATTACAGTTACACACCAATACACCATGCATCAAACAATTACCGCTACAGAACACTACACAAATGGGAACAAATTACCATCCAAAGCAACTCATCTATACCGGTAACAGTACTCACTCACAGCATACCACAAAAAGCCAGAACAACATCGGAAATTACCAGCCTTCAACATACAACCGACCAGATCCCCAACAAAGCACACTCCTCCAACACATAAAACATATTACAAAACAACATAATAATTCCTACAACCCAACAACAAAATTACCATCCGTCGAGAGGATATATTCCTTTAAGACACACTTATGAAAGTTCGGGGCATTGGTAGAAAGAGGAGGGGTACGGGGGGCAAGAGTCGGAGGAGTAGAAGACAGGACAGCTGTGCGAAGGTGAGAATAGGTGAGAACGGGTAAAGTGGGTGAGGGGCAGAGAGAACCACGTAACGAGGGGATGTTAGGTTGCATGGGGGAGCAGGGATGTGCCGGAGAATGTGGAGTAAGTAATCTGTAACAGGGGTGGCGTAAAGAGAATGGGAAAATGAGAAATGTAGGCAGTGCAGTATAGATGGTCGAAGTGAGTCTAAAAGGGTTGCAAGGGAGGACAGTGGACGGGGAGAGGAAGAGGAGCGGGTGACTCAGCACACCCCTCTTCTTTCGGGAGCTCGCGATTTTTATCATGTACCGATATTATTTGAGCGCTTCTTGCGCCACCATCCTCACCTCTTTTTCCTCTCTGCACCCTTGGTTTGAAGCCTGAGTCCATTTAGGGTATGTCGCCATGACACTCTCTAGCCTGCTGGTCTGCCGCGGCGCTGCTCCATGCCGTCCCCTATAGTGTCAGTCAATTATGTGATGTTTTAGATGCTATCTAGCTCATCATGTTCACGTCTGTCATGGCCATGCTGTTGCCCATAATTTTGGCATAATGGTGGGCGATTATGCCGCCTCAGAGAGTCCTCCATGCATGCTGCCCCTGCTGTTTCCTTTCCATTCCCGTGGTGTTTCCATCCTTTCTGAGGTTTCCCAGGTGTTTGGCCAAGCTTCCCTGTGCAGAGCCTTGGTCCCCTTGAAAAATGCTCGAGTCTCCCATTGACTTCAATGGGGTCTTTATCGAGACGAGCACTCGAGCATCGGGAAAAGTTCGTCTCGAAATAACGAGTACCCGAACTTTTAGTGTTCGCTCATCTCTAGACATATCTATACTTTTAATATTGTAAGTGAGGATATATAGCAAGGTTTGGGGAGTACATAGCAAGGAGGTAAACAGTTAGAATCTCTAGATCATAACTCATATGGGCAAAACTTACAAAGTAAAACAAATTTAAATTGGTGATGAAAAAACCCTTATTCTTTTGAGCTTGGATTTTTACAGATTTCGCTGAGAGCCCGAAATGACACATCTACTTTATTCTTTGGGTCGCTTTGATCACGGAGATACCACATTTGTATAGCTTTTATAATGTTTTGATACATTTACAAAAATTAAAACCTCCTGTTCAAAAGAAAATTCTTCATTTTGCTGTCTTCTGGCGCTTATAACTTTTTCATACTTCAGAGTATGGAGCTGTGGGTGGTGTCATTTTTTGCAACTTTTGATGACATTTTCAATTCAACCATTTTAAGGACTGTACGGCCTCTTTATCACTTTTTATTGAATTTCTTATATTTTGCAAAATGTCAAAAAAGTGGTATTTTCGACTTTGGGCGATATTTTCTGTTACAGGTTTAAACACTGGGAAGATTGTTATCATCTTTTCATAGGTCAGACATTATGGGATGCAGCAATACATAACATGTTTATGATTTTTACTGTTTATTTATTTTTAATTCAGGGATATATATATATATATACATTTTCAAAAAACTGGCAGCACTCCAAGGTGGTATCAAAAAGTGACGGGGTGTCTTTTATTCCATGGGCAACGTTTCAGCTCACAAGGAGCCTTTGTCAAGCAGAGAGAGAGAATTAGATATATATTAATTATATATTAATATTATTAATAATAAAAAATATTATTTAAGAGCATCAGATAACATGTGGAACATAATTGTTTCCAAAGGAACATTAACTGTAATATACTTTGATATTTTCAGGGTAAAGTATTGATATTGGGTGAAAGAAACAAGGCCAGAAGATTCTGCAGCGATAAGTTAAAGATGGGTAAAGTCTTCATGAAGCTATGTTATCAATTGGTAAGAATATCCGCGATCGGAGATTTCTCCGATCGCGGGTGTTAACCCCTAACACAGGGGCATTTAGCTGGAATCCGGCGCTTACCGGGGGGGTCCACTGCTCCGATCGCAGCCCCGGAACTGGCAGTGCCCGGGGCTGCTCGATCCTCCTTCCGGGAGCCGCAGCATGCTCAGTGTGTCACATAATACAGTGTAATACATCTGTATTACACTGTATTAGGTGAAGAATAGCTTGAACAAGTGATCAGTGTATCACTTGTCCCAGCTAACCTGTAAAAGTAAAGAAAAAAAGTAAAAAACACTAATTCAACACACTTTTGAATAAAAAGAATTAATTAAATAAAGTCCCCTAAACACAAACATTCCCTATATACATCTAATAAAGTGAAAAAACCTGAAAATCACCACAAAAACCCACATATTTGGTATCGCCGCGTCCGTAACAATCTGTACAATAAGTCAGAAATATTATTGGACCCGTACGGTGAACGCCGTAAAAACAAAACACGAAAAACTCGCCAAAAATGTAAATTTTCATAAAATCCCTTCACAAAAATGTTCCAAAAAGTGATCAAAAAAAGTTATGTGCACCAAAATGGTACCATTGAAAAGGACAACTCAACACGTAAAAAATAAGCCCTAAACTAGCACTGTCAACCAAAAAATATTAAAGTTATATCTCCGAAGGTGAACGCCGTAAAAACAAAACACGAAAAACTCGCCAAAAATGTAAATTTTCATAAAATCCCTTCCCAAAAATGTTCCAAAAAGTGATCAAAAAAAGTTATGTGCACCACAATGGTACCACTGAAAAGGACAACTAAACACATAAAAAATAAGCCCTAAACTAGCACTGTCAACCAAAAAATATTAAAGTTATATCTCCGAAAAAGATGGCGATGCAAAAACAAATGAGATTTTCTTTATATTCGTTTTTTTCCTGTAAAATTGTAAAATATGAAAAACCATATAAATGAGGTATCACCGTAATCGTAGTGATCTAGAGAATAAAAATAGTATTTTTAGTGTACGGTGTACGACCCCCAAAATATACAAAAAAAAGAACCCAAAATTGACAATTTTCTTTTCCTCCATACATTAAAGAGTTAATAAAATCTCATCCTAAAGCTACAGATCCACTAAAATAAAGTATTTGTAAAGTGCATCTCATATCGCGAAAAGTAAGCCCTTATATGTCCAAATTGCCAAAAAAATAAAGATTGTATAGCCATTATAAAGTGACAATGCATAATCTGCTCTGAATGGCGCAACTTCCCTTCGATGCCCTGGCGTGTGCCCATACAGCAGGTTACCACCACATATGGGGTATTATTATACACGGGAGAGATTGGGTATCAAATTTTGTGGAGCGTTTTGGTATTTTATCCTTTGAGAATTTGTAAATTTTATGAAAAAACACATTCATTTTGTAAATAAAAATTAATTTCTAAATTTCATCCGATTTTGTTTTACAAATTAAAGGGTTAACAAACTTCATAAAAGTTGTTTAATATACGTTGAGGGGTGTAGTTTCTATAATGGGGTAATTCATGGGGTTTTACTTTTATTTAGGCCTCTCAAAGTGACTTCAAACCTGAGCAGGTCCCTCAATAGCAGGATTTTGCTTTTTTTATGAAGGCTACATTAATTTGCTTGCTCGACTTAGTAAATCATCTCATAAGCATTATGGTCGCACCATTGCTTCTGGTCAGCCTGACGTGCACCATATTATCATGTACTATCCGCATCAAGGTCATCATCCTGTCACAGAGATGCATGACATAATCCAGGGCACTCCAGGGTGGCCAAATCCTCTCTATCCAGCCTCATTACCAGGGCCAGGAACAATATGAAGTTATTGTGCTTTCTAGCCAGAATAACAACTACATTCCTGGAATCTGGGGGAGCAGTACAAAAGGGAATTCTCAAAGAAAGTAAGAAGGTGTTTTTTTATTTAGTCTTCAAATCTACTGGGGGCTCAGCTGGATCTGATGTCAAGGTACCATTACTCATTTTTCTTCATGGAGGAGTCCTGACCTACCTGAGGCTACAGTAATTGCTCTGACTTAGTAAATCATCTCATAAGCATTATGGTCGCACCATGCTTCTGTCGCCTGACGTGCACCATATTATCATGTACTATCCGCATCAAGGTCATCATCCTGTCACAGAGATGCATGACATAATCCAGGGCACTCCAGGGGTGGCCAAATCTCCTTATCCAGGCCTCTTTTACCAGGGCCAGGAGACCCCTGTACATATTGCCCATACAGCATCTCAAAGTGGGAGAAGCATGTTGAGGCCAGTGGAACTTCCCAACAGGCAGGTAACAGGTGTGGTAGATATTCTTCACAGCCACACCTGTGGGAGTCAACCAACACCTTAATCATGTACTTCAGGTACCATTGAACTGTTGGTACAGGCCATGTTAGCGGGCAGCGGTTACGAGATGATGAAGCTGTATTTGCTTACAAAGAGACTCCATCAGGTGCTACATGAACTGGGTTCCCCTGTTGATTTTAACCCCTTCCCGACATTTGACGTACTATTACTGCATGGCGGGAGGTGTGTTCCCGAAAAATGCAGTAATAGTACGTCAAGCTTCTGCCAGAAGCTGCGGGTGTCGGCTATATATTATAGCCGACACCTGCCTCTAACACCCGCGATCGGAGATTTCTCCGATCGCGGGTGTTAACCCCTAACACAGGGGCATTTAGCTGAATCCGGCGCGCTTACGGGGGGGTCCCACTGCTCCGATCGCAGCCCCGGACTGGCAGTGCCCGGGGCTGCTCGATCCTCTACGGGAGCCGCAGCATGCTCAGTGTGTCACATAAAACAGTTGAATACATCTGGTATTACACTTGTATTAGGTGAAGAATTAGCTTGACAAGTGATCAGTGTATCACTTGTCCCAGCCTAACCTGTAAAGTAAAGAAAAAAACAGTAAAAACGACTAATTCAACACACTTTTGAATAAAAAAGAATTAATTAAATAAAGTCCCTAAACACAAACATTCCCTATATACATCTAATAAGTGAAAAAACCTGAAAATCACCACAAAAACCCACATATTTGTGTATCGCCGCGTCGTGTAACAAAATCTGTACAATAGTCAGAAAATATTATTGGACCCGTACGGTGAACGCCGTAAAAACAAAACACGAAAAACTCGCCCAAAAATGTAAATTTTCATAAATCCCTTCACAAAATGTTCCAAAAAGTGATCAAAAAAAAGTTATGGACACCACAATGGTAACATGAAAGGGACAACTCAACACGTAAAAAATAAGCCTAAACTAGCACTGTCAACCAAAAAATATTAAAGTTATATCTCCGAAAGATGGCGATGCAAAAACAAGTTAGATTTTTTCTTATATTCGTTTTTTCCTGTAAAATTGTAAAATATAGAAAAAACGCTAACTTCCTTTGAGCCTGGCGTGCTGCCCATACAGCAGGTTTACCACCACATATGGGGTTATATTATACACGGAGAGATTGGGTATCAAATTTTGTGGAGCGTTTTGGTATTTTATCCACTGAGAATTTGTAAATTTTAATGGAAAAACACATTCATTTAGTAAAAAAAAAATTCATTTCAAAATTCATCCATGATTTTGTTTTACAATTTAAAGTTAACAAACCTTCATTAAAAGTTGTTTAATATAAGTTGAGGGGTGTAGTCTTGTTTCTATAATGGGGTAATCATTGGGTTTTACTTTATTTAGGCCTCTCAAAGTGATCTTTCAAAAAAACCTGAGCAGGTCCCTCAATAGCAGGATTTTGCTTTTTTTATGAAGATGGGAAAAATTGCACCTAACGTTCCAAGCCCCATAACAGCTTACAATAATGATAGTATGTATAAAAAAACCATGGAGGTATAAAGTAGACATTTGGTGAATGTTAGTTATTACGTTTTCTGGTGTTATGACTCATGTGTGGAAAAAGTAGAACATTTTGAATTTCGAAAATTGAGAATTTTTCCAAATTTTCACCAAATATCTGATTTTCTCATAAATAAATGCAAAACATACCACCAAAATTTTGTAAATAACATGAAGTACAATGTGTCACGAGAAAAAAAATTTCAAAATCACTTGGATATGTTAAAGCGTTCCAAAGTTATAACCACTTTGGGCCGTGTCAGGAAGGTGAAAAGTGGCTTCGGCGTTAAGGGGTTAATCTTTATTTATATAGCGTCATCATATTCCTCAGCACTTAAGAAAATCAATTCTTTCAGGGGCTGCTGAGAATGGACATTTGTCAAATTAAATTGGCTGAAACCATGCTACAAGGATCTCCAATTATGTGCAGTGTCGCTTTGTGGTGTGGCTCTACCCCTCCCCCTTCTGGCAATTGTCACATGATTGGTAGTAGGCAGCCACATCAACCCCAGCTTTGGCTAGTAGAAATGCTGGACTAGGCAGGCTGGAGTGCCAAACAATTTTGGTTTGGGTCCCTGAACACCAAAAACCTGGACTTTAGCCAAGGTTTGATGTTTGGATTAACCCCACAGATATCATCCATGCAGGCGTTCACCCTCTAAATGCTACTGGCGAACCTGCCGGTAGCATATAAATTCATTAAAGGAAACCTACCATGAGGAATCTACCATCAAAAGTAGATCTGATGGTAGATTCCTCCTGTCTACCTCTGCCCTAATCTGTAATTTAATAATTGTGAAACCCAACCCAGTCTGCTAAAAACCTCATTTTAGTAATATGTAAATTAACTGCAGAGTCTAATGGGGTGTGTACTAGCCTGGCCAGGCACTGGAAGTTAATTAACATATAAGAAAGTTTTTTAACAATTTAAGTTAGGGTTCATAATTATTAACCCCTACGGGACTCAGCCTACTTTGGCCTTTAGGACATGGTCCCATTTTCAAATCTGCCTTGTGTCACTATAAGTGCTTATAGCTTTGGAACGCTATGAGATATCCAGGGGATTTTGAGATTGTTTTCTCGTGACACATTGTACTTCAAATTAGTTAAAAATTTGGACAACATCTTTTGTGTTTAGTTATAAAAAAAAACTTAATTTGGGAAAATATAGAAAAAATCTTTATTTTCAAAGTTCTAAATTCACTACTTTTGATGCAGATAGTCATAGCTCCCAAATAAATTCATTACTTACTTTTCCCACATGTCTGCTTTATGTTGGATGGTTTTTACATATTTTACTACAATGTTATGAGGCTCAGAATTTGGATGGCATTTTTCACATTTTTTGAAAGATCAGCAAAATCCGTATTTAGATGGACCTGCACAAATTTTAATTGACTGTGAGAGGCCTAAATAATAGCTAGGCTCGTAAGCTACCTCATTATGGAAACTACACCATTCAACGTATGAAAAGCACTTTTAAGAAGTTTGGTTAACCCTTTAGGTTTTTTTAGGGTTTAAAACAAAACGGAGGTGCGGTCTACAAATTGTAATATTTTTTTACAATACATTCATTTTGGATGGAAAATTAAACATTTGAAATGGATTAAATAAAAAAAGGCTCCACAAAGTTTGATACCCATATTCTCCCGAGTACACTCATACCCCATATGTGGGGATGCTGTATGGGCGCACGGACAGGTATAGGAGGGAAGGAGGCACCATCCATAGCAGATTTGCTATGTCACATTGTACAGGCTATTATTTTTTTTTCTTTTTTTAACGTGGAACTATAGGGGCTTATTTTTTTGCCGCATGAGATGAACTTTTCTGTTAAATACTTTTTGGGCATCTATAGCTAATTGGTGAGATTTTATTAACTCTTTGTTGGTGGAGGAAATGAAAATCATCAATTTTTTGGAAGATTATTTTTGGCCGTTTACCATACCATACCATAAAAATAGTATATTATTTGTATTCTATGGGTTACAAGATTAAGAAAATACCTCATTTATATAGATTTTTTAATTTTATTTTCAAATTTTACTGAATAAAAAGTAATTTGGTGAAAATGATAATTTTAGCATCACAATCTTTTCATATGCATAACTTTTTTATTTTTCAGATGACAACTCTGGTTATTTTTTGCAATAAGCGTTGTTCTTTTTAGTAGTCTTATTTCAAATTGCATAACATTATATAAATCACTTTTTAGAGCATTTTTTATAGGGTACTAATTAAAAAGAATCTTTTTTTTTGTATAGTTTATTTAGGTTGTTTTTTATGGGGTTCACTTAGCAGGTCCAATTCAGTTTTATTCTGCAGACTGTCACGGAATTAGTGATACCAACTGTGTGGGGAGTTTGTGTATTTTATTAAATTTTACTGAATAAAAACTAATTTGGAGAAAATCTTGCTCATTTTAGCATCACCATCTTTTCATATGCAGAACTTTTTTATTTTTCAGCTGACAAATCTGGTTAAAGGGCTTAGTTTTTGCGAGAAGAGTTGTTCTTTTTAGTGGTCTCATTTTAGAGTGTGTAACATTTTTTAAATCACTTTTTAGAGCATTTTTTCAAAGTATTAAATAAAAATAATATTTTTTCGGAAATTTTTTTACATTTTTTTTGCCGCTTACCGTGCTGGTCCAGTAACAATTCTGTTTTATTATACAGATTGTTACAGACGCGGCCATGCCAGATATGTGGGTTTTTTTTGTGTATTTGTGTTTTTTATACTTTATTAAGTGTTTTTATGGGAAAGTGATATTCTACAGGCTTATATTTTTATATATTTATTTTTTATTTATTCTTATGCTTTAACTTTAGTGTTTTTAACCTATATTACTTATACAAACTTGAACTTGAACCAGTGATGCTCTGATCAATGGTTCAAGTCCAATACACTGCTCTACACTACTTATTCACTGTAGAGCAGTGTATACTGTCCGAGTATGCAGATGCATGCGCAGACAGTTTACAGTCAGACCCAGAATGGGTCTGACTGCTCAGGACATCGGGCTGCCCCGGGGCACTCAACAGACCTTGTGGCTGCCCTGAAGAGAATTGGATCCCTCGGTAAGTGGCACGGGGGATCCATAGAGGGAAGACCCTTACACGCTGCGATCATGCTTGACTGCAGCATGTAAGGGGTTAACACTCATTGTTAGAGAGCGGTATCAGCTGCAGGGAAGTATCTACCCGCAGGGACATACTATAACATCCTGGTGCATGTAGGGGTTAAATTACAGGGCAGAGGCTCGCAGGAGGATAAGATGTACTCTTAATGGTAGGTTCCTCATGGTAGGTTTCCTTTAAAATACTGGTGGTGCATGTGTTAAACCTGTACATAACACAAGTCATTGGTGTTGATTTAAATGATGGCACTTAAAGAGAACCCGTCATGCAAAATAACCCCCCTAAACTAAATATATTTTCATAAACTGCCATTAGAGAGCATTGCCTCTATCCCTTCATTGTCTCTCTACATGCCTGTAAACCTAAGCAATGAAGTCCTAAAGCTGTATGCAAATGACCTGTGAAATGTCCAATGAAGCATTAGCATATTCAAGCTGTCCACTCTATTCATGAGTGGGAGGCACAGCCACACCCCCAGTGCTTGACTGACAGCCTGTATAATGGTGTGAGGCTGTATAATGATGCGCTTCCTGGTGCTGGTGGCCACGCCCCCTACAGCCTGTGTGTGTGTTTAGGAGAGATTCAGCAGCTCCAGGCAGCCATGTTACAGCAGAACATGTCAGATTCATGTGTAGCTGATGTCTGTGTCTCTCACCTGTATATTAGGAGGATGCAGCATGTCAGCAGATGCAGCACACACACCAGCCATGCTTTACTATACATTACACACAGACATGAGCAGGGGGAGGAGAGGGGAGGGGTAACAGGGGTGACATCACTGCCTCTGACCATGTGACCAGCCTCATTTACATGATAAAAAATAGATGATTTTACAATGAATAATGTATGAAATAACTAGATAAAGGCTGGGATGGGATCCTTGTGATCTGCACCAACAGGTAGTAGTGACAGGACAAGTGACACAGACCTGATGACAGGTGTCCTTTAAAGGGTTAACACCTCTGATCACTGCTGTCTCTAATCGCATGAGTTAAATTGAGATGAGCAGACCAAGCAACAGGCATTTGGGAATTTTTTAGTCATTTTTTTAGGCAAGCTCTGTGCTAATGGAAGGTAAGTAAACTGTGACATCATTTATTTCCATCAGTGCAAAAGATGTGTTTTCTACATAGGGGTTGTCTTCAATTGGAATCCTGTTTCTAAGCCATTTTTATGGCTTTATATATATATAAGGAGATATTGCATATGCTAGAAATTATTTTTAATATTTCCCACATGTGGCCACCAGAGGGAGCTTCAGCTTTGTGCCATGCACAGTCTGGTCTGTACTGTGAAAGGTATCTGAACTAATTTGCAGACACCAGATCAGCACAGTAAGGCTACATTCACACGGCCATTGGGGGATGTATATACGGCCTCACATACATCCCGCATAGGCCGGCAATGGGAACACGAAGCACATGTGCGGCACCATAACGCTCCGTACATGGGGAAAAGATAAGACATGTCCTATCTTTCTCCTTGTTAGGGGTCACGCCTCCTCCTCTTCATCACAGTGAACGTATGCCCCTCCGGCTTCGACCAGGCGGCATACTCTTGTGTGAATTCGGCCTAACATCTACACCTTCCTCTGTTTTTTAAATTGGTACTGCTTTTTGAACAACCACCCATTTTCTAATCATGACATCAATGTAAAATGTACAAAACCTATAAATGCATCTATGTTTCTAGTGATACAGTACATTGATGACCATACAGCATAAACCATAAAAACAGAGGCCCCCAAAAATGGTACAAATGTTGTTTATTCATAAATTTTACAGTTTCCCAGCACATTACATGAAATATTAAATATAACCACTAGGAACCCCAAATTATTATGCAGTAAAAATTCCCTTCCAACAGTGATTGAAGGCAACAGGTTTAATGATGCTACATGTAGTGAATTATAACAGTATTATAACAAAACTTGCTGCATAGAAACAAAACATATTACATAGGGAATGTACCATAATTAAAGGAAACCTACCATTTCATATGGTATGTGTAAGCTGTAAGCAGGGCCGGATTAAGGGTGGTGGGGGCCCCTGGGCGCAAACTGGTGGGGGCCCTTCCAATAATGTTTTTGGAGGTATATAGCCTTCCAGCCCCCTGTAGTGTATAGCCTGCCAGCCCCCTGTAGTATGTAGCCTGCCAGACCCCTGTAGTATATAGCCTGCCAGACCCCTGTAGTATACAGCCACCAGCCCCCTGTAGACTTTAGCTGACAGTCCCCTGCAGAAAATGGCGATCTCGACGATCTCCCCCCGCGAAGGCAGCTGTGTCTCAATGCCACAGCTGTCATCCTAGACCCCTATGTGTATTGCGAGCGGCCACGGGCCGCTGCGCATTGCACACAGAGCTGAGTTGCTGACCGTTGGAAACTGGTGGGGGCCCCTTAAAAAGTGAAAGTGGTGGGGGCCCCGGGGCTCGAGCCCCATGAGCCCCTCCTTTAATCCGGCCCTGGCTGTAAGTACCGAGCACCTACCATTTTGTTTTGAAATGGTAGGTTTACTTTAACTAAACCAAGCCTACTACATAGAATCAACACTTAAAAAAATACTATATATATATATATATATATATATATATATATATATGCAGATTCATCACCATTTCAATGCACAAACATTTGAATAAAAAGTGATGAAAAGCTTCTTCACTTCACAAACTGATATCACTGAAAATGTCATTTTCTCCAGCTCCGTACATTAAAGTTTTAAAAAGTAAGAGGTGTGTGAAACCGAGCCTGTAATAAAAATAATGCAACTTTTTTTGTCATTTATACCACATTTGGAAGTTTTCTCCAGCTTCCTAGTACACTGCATGGAATATTAAGCCTTAAAGGGTTAAAGGCCAAACCATTTTCATCTTTGATTTTCCATTTTTACTTCTGTGTCTTTAAAAATCCATAACTGTGTTATTTCCATGTACAGAGCTGTATGAAGCTTGTTTTCTGCATAACAAATTGTACTTCCTAGTGATGGTATTTAATATTCTATGCCGTGTACTGGAAATCGGGAAAAAATCCCAATGGGGTAAAATTGACAAAAAAAACATACTTATGGCATTTTTTTGTGGGCTACGTATGTATGGCTTTCACTGTATGCTCCAAATCATACATCCCCTTAATTCCTTGGGTAAGTGTGATCACGAGGACACCAAATTTATAAAGCTTTTATACAGTTTTTATATAAAAAAAATTAACCTTTGGTACAAAGGTGTGTATGAAAAGGACCTAGCCTGTGAACCTTCTTCATATACAGGCAGTTCCTGGGTTATTTACCAGATAGGTTCCTTAGGTTTGTACTTAAGTTGACTTTGTATGTAAGTAGGAATTGTATATTTTATAATTGTAGATCCAGACAAAAAAATTTTGTCCCAGTGACAATTAGATTTTCTAAATTTTTGGCTGTAATGAAACCGAAAATTACCAATAAAGCTTCATTACAGACACCTTACAGATGATCATTACAGTCTGGCACTAAAGTAACATCCAGAGACTTCACCAGAGGTAACAGTGGGCAGAGGGGTATGTCTGTAACTAGGGGTTGTCTGTAAGTCGGGTGTCCTTTAGTAGGGGACCACCTGTACCTGAAACCTGTTAAGGACATACATGTACCATGTGCAGTCCTTAAAGGACATCTATCACCAGGATGAAGGATTGTAAACCAAGCACACTTACATGCTGTTGTGCGCCCCCTCTGGTAGGATCTGCAGGTTTACAATCCTTCATCCTGGTGATAAATGTTAAATACTGATTCCAAGAAGTTACAGTCTGGCAGATAACAAGCCTCAGGCCCCATTCATATGTTGCAGTTCTTGATCTGTTTTATTTCCATTTAAAAACGCAACAGGGAGGGGCTCATTCCAGAACAAAAGTGTTTCAGTAGAAAGAAATATGTGCTCTGACAAAGCCCCTCCCTTTTGCGTTTTCCAATTCAGTTAAAACTCATCAAAAAACAAAGTGTGCATGGGGCCTGGGGCCTGTTTTCTGTAGGATTGTTTTACACGTCCTCATTCACTTCTATGGGCTCATGCACATGGCTGTGAATATCACAGCCGTGTATGAGCCGACTGCCTGAGCTACAATAGACAGAGCAGGTCCTCACCATGTTTGCGGTTCAGGCTATTATTATGTACTTGCATCCTGATGACAAGCAACCCTCAAACAATGTTCCATGGGACCATGGAAGCCTGCAGGAAGCCTGAGGCTGCGTTCACACATTATGTTTTTTTTGTTGCAAAAATTTAAAGTTTGTCTGCTGAATGGACATGCTTTTCAAATGGAAGAGGAACAGATCGTCTTTCCAAAGCATTGAAAAAAGCAACAAAAAACGGAATGTCCGACCCTGCCTGTAATTGCAAGAAAAATTAGGAATATGCATACCTATGGGGCCTGCATCTTCCTGGACCTGCAGTTTCCCCATGGGAGGCGTGGTCATACAGCCATTTTTGGCAAGCAGGGATGCCGTCATCCATTTTTAATAACATTTAGAGGCATACAGGCAATTATAAAGTACAATGTTACAAAGTAGAACAGAGTACAGTTATTGTCAGATCCAGAGTTGACCCATCTGCAGATAGAATAGAATGCTTTATTGTCCCCATAGGGGAAATTGATCTCGTCACAACGACAGCAACAACACCTCCATTCATGATCATAATTATACATATACATACAGGTAAGATGCTAACATACATGTACTAACACACATATACAAACAAGTAATAAGAAACTTCTTAAAAAAACAGTAAAAAAGGGAAAAGCACCAAAGTTAAGAATATAATTACTTGCCCAAATTAACTAATGCAATTGCCCTAGGTATAAAAGAGTTTTTAAAACGATTCGTTCTACATTTAATATGCAGAAACCGATCACTAAATGTGCTACGCTGACCCATCAGTATATTATGTAATGGGTTTTTCTCGTTCCCTAAAATGGACTTAAATTTGGAGAGCATACGTGCACACAAGACTGACTCCCAATCCTCTGTCTGAGTTCCAACAATTGAGTTCACCTTCCTAACCAGTTTCTTAAACTTGTTTAAATCAGTGGTGCGTGCATTGTTTCCCCAACATACCACCGCATAGAATAAAACACTTCCAATTACAGACTGGTAAAAGGACAACAACATCCTACGATCCACATCAAAAGACCTAAGAGATCTTAAAAAGTACAGTCTCCCGGACGCCTTTTTATACAATTTCTCTGAATTTATATGCCACAATAACTTATCATCCAGATAGACGCCCTGATACTTATAGTCTGTGACGCGTTCCACTGCGACACCCCTAATCTTTGTAGGCTCACCATCATTATCCCGTTCTTTTCGGAAACTGATTACCATCTCCTTGGTCTTTGATAGGTTCAATTCTAGGCCATTTGTTTCGCACCACTCCGAGAACAAGTCGATAGTAGACCAATACTCAGACATATCACCCTCCTTTATACACCCTATTATCGCAGTGTCATCCGAATACTTCTGCAGGAAACACTGACTTCTATTTTTTTGAAAATCTTCAGTGTAGATGGTGAATAGAAACGGGGCAAGAACCGTCCCCTGTGGGGCTCCAATGTTACTCACAACCACATCCGACACCTTGTTTCCAATTTTCACCTTCTGCGGTCTTAATGTCAGATAATTAAAGATCCACTGAATTAGGCCAGGACCAACCCCCATTTTACCCAATTTCTGACATAGATGTTTCGGGATAATCCTATTAAAAGCACTCCCAAAGTCGAAGAACATTATCCTAATCTCAGACCCCGGCTCATCCAGATGCATGTATACCCTATGGAGCAGGTACAGAATCGCATCCTCCACACCCAGACGTGGTTGGTATGCGAATTGTAGAGGGTCAAGATATGGTCCAACTACTTCAGCAAGATATCGCAGTACAAAACGTTCAAACACCTTCATAATTATCGATGTTAACGCTATCGGACGTTAGTCATTTGGTTCTTTTGGAGCCCTCACCTTTTGAACCGGAATAATACACGACGTCTTCCATAACGTTGGAACCACAACAGTTGAAATACTACGGTTAAACAGTTCACAAAAAACGGGACCCAATTCCCAAGAGCAGCTTCGGAGGATTTTCGCACTTATGCAATCCGGCCCTGACGACTTCCTAACCTTTAGTTTGTTTAGTTCACGTATTACATCCTCTTCCACAATTGAAAAACCCACATTTTTATTGGCCATACTTCCCAAACTAAAATCCTCCACATCAGTATCCACATCACAATCGGTGCATGGGTTCCCTTCCCCTGTACTAAACCGATTAAAAAAGGAGTTCAAGGCATTCGCAGTATCTCTATCCCCTGAAAAACCACCCATCTTTGCTTGCATCCCTGTTATTAGTTTCATACCCTTCCAGACCTCACTGACCTGGTTGGCAGCCAGTTTGCACTCCAGTCTCTCCTTATATCTATTTTTGCATTCACGGATCATAACTTTAACCTCCTTCAGTAATTCCCTATCCAGGTCCCCATCCTTTACCCGGAATGCTTTATGTTTCTGCTTCAGAAGAACTTGAAGCTCTTTAGTAACCCATGGTTTAGAATTAGGGTATTTCCTAATAGTCTTGACCGGCACTATAGAACCCACACAGAAGTTAATGTAGTCAGTCACCATATCCACACACATGTTAATATAGTGGGATCATTCCTTGTGAAGCTACTCCTCCAGGTAAAAGAGGCAGTCTCTCCAGAATGTCCTTTAGGTCCTCCATAAAATACCAGCTATCGTATGGAAATTTCTGCATAAGATTGGTGATCTCTGTGTCTATTGGTAAGTGATAAATTTGCACCAGTGTCTGATGGAACTTTTAGAATTTTTTCCTGCCCTTCCGGACCCTATTTCATTATAAAACTGGGGAAACACAAAAACACTGAGGGAACAGATTACATTAATAGATTTAGCAAGGGACAGTGTAAGATTATAAAAAGAAAACATGAGGTTTGTATCACATTACTTTTTTAACATGATATGATAGCAAAATAGTAATAGTAAAATAGTACTATATACTGCTGTGTGAAGAATAAACAACAAAACAAAATATATTATCAAATGGATGGCACCTGTAAAAAGATTTGTTAATGTGTTCCAATTAGCAAAATTTTACTCATCGTGCTGTTCCTTCTTTTATATTCTGTCATAGTTTCATACCCATTAAGTCTCCATGTGAAATTACAAAGAATGTAAAAACATCCCCGAGGCTAAGACTCTTCAGGTTTGAGTCGGTTTGAGTCTAAAGATATTATTGAGTGTGTTAATTGATGCAGTATACCACCGCAAAGTGGTCCCAAAGGATCCGATCATACACTTTCTCCAAGTCAAGTAGAGAAGTTCATAACCTCCCATATTTATCAAAGAACACAAGTATGGTGGTTCCATCGTATGTATGCCTACTCTTGAGAAAAAAATACCCTACTTAGACACCAATTAAATGTAAACATGTTTGCAATTATAGTATTTTATATTTTGGATCTGAATGTACTAAATTGACATTATAGCCTCAGGCTTTCCACAGAATTCCTTGTTATCACTGTAATGTCTACAATGTCTTGTTATTTGTTAATAATAATTAAACAGGTGTCTTACTAGTTATACTCATTGATCAACATGTTAATATTCATGAAACTTTATGGGAGAGATTCATTTTGCCTTTTCTGCCAGGGAGCAAGCAGGGAGTGCAGAGAGCAGGAATGGGCATGAACACCAGGCCCACCACGTTTACTGAAGACCGGTGGAGACTATAAAATGCAGCCAGTTAAGACTGGCTTAACAGGTCCAAAGAGGCAGAATTTGCAGCCATATCCAATAGGAGGCTTAGGCCTCATAGTGAATACAAGCTTCAAACCACCAGTGGGGAAAATTTAAGACTGTCGTTCCAAACACCAGTTTTAATAAATCCCCAATATTAAACCATCATTTTTAAATAGCCTACAGGACTTGGAAAGACCTTGTAAAATATTTTTGTGGATTGGTAGTAATAAAACCTTATCTATCTTTAGATAAAATCCATTGTGGCCCTGTACTGTATTTATATTTTAATGTTAAAGTTTAATATAGATAAGTGATGTACTATACTGTATGCCTGTAAACGGTGACCTTGAAAGATAAATGCTCCATAAAGTGTTTAGTTTCCCTCTTGACCTAAATCAAATAACCGTATTGTCAGTACCTGTACAGCAAACTGCGCAACCACAACCAGGCTTGGCGCTAGCTGTCAGGCTAGGTAAGTGGTGGCGAACTCACCCTGCGATGTCCCTGCAGGCTAAGGCCCTGTCTAAAGAAGATAAATCACCTTGGTAAGGGTGAACCCACTATCAGGATCCTAACTGACGGTCCCTGAGTGACCCTACAAGATGACAGGGGAAACTTACTTCGTCTGGCAGCTGCTGGATGGTGGAGCGGACAGGTAACCAGAAACAGATATAGGTCAGTGTTCACACTGGAAACAGAAACCGACACTAGACTGAAACAGGAAGGTGGGGTAACACTAGGAGATAAACGATACTGAGGGACAAACAACAGATACCGACAGACAAGCGACGTCAAACAAACCGGGTAAAAACCAAGAAAGGTACAGATTCGTATAGCAAATAGAATGGTCAGTAGGCAAAGCAGAAGTCAGTACACAGAATAGCAAGAACAGCAATAGCAAGAGCACTAGATACACAGATAGACTGCAATAACCAGCACCAAATGAAGGGGCTGAGCAGAATATAAGGCAGTAATGGGCACTACCTACAGCACTGACTGGCTCAGCCGCCCACCACTCAAATCGCAGCTGCAGGCAAAACGATTACAGAGACACACCCAGCTTTCCCAGGATCAGAAATGCAGCTAACCCAAATATAAGCCTCCCCATATATAGCCAGCCAGGTCCCTGCTTCAGTATATAGCAAGTCCACTGCCCCAGTATATAGCCATCCCTCTAGTATATAGTCAGCCCCACTGTTTAGCCAGACAGTGCCCTGTATATAGTCAAACCCCTGTCCCATTATATAGCTAGTCCACTGCACTAGTATATAGCTGTCGTAAAGGTGAGTATAGAATTAATTTTTTATATAACCAATTATAAGCTGAAGTCAAGTATATATGGTAGTTCATTTTTAACACTTAACAGAAGCCTGTCCCCTGTTTATAGCCAGCCCCCTGACCTCAGTATATAGCTAGCCCCCTGCAACAGTATACAGACAGCCAGACCCCTGTATAGAGGCAGCCAGTTCCTGTATATAGCCAGCCAATCCCCATTTTACAGCCAGCCAGTTCCCTGTATATATCTAGTCAGCCCCTATATATAGCCAGTCCCTTGTAAATAGCCATCCCACCCCCTTTATATAGCCAACCAGTCCCCTGTAGATAGCCAGTCAGCCTGTGTATATAGCCAACCCGTCCCATGTATATAGCCAGCCAGCACCCAGTATATAGCCAGCCAGCACCCAGTATATAGCCAGCCAGTGCCTGCATGTAGCCAATCAATCCCCTGTTTATAGCCAGCCATTTCCCTGTATACAGCCAGCCTGTATATAGCCACCCTGTATATAACCAGCCAGCCCCCTGCAAAGCACATAAAACTAATAGACTCTGTACTTACCTTTCCAGCGCCGATCACACAGGTCCACTACTTTATCCCGCTAGCACTGACAGGTCCGTGCGCACTGATGGGGCACAGACAATAACAACATCCATTTGTCTCTAACGCTAGGACTTGGCATTTTGGCAGGCGGGGAACAAGAAGAAGACTTGTGGGGGGTTGTCATAAAGGTGAGTACAGAGCTACATTTTTTTATATAGCTATGTATATGATGAGTGGTGCTTTTTCAGCACAATTTTACTAACTTAGTTCATTTTTAACACTCAACAGCTCATTGTCCCCATTATATTGCCAGCCAGCCCGTGTATAGCTACTCTCCTGCCCCAGTATATAGCCAGCCAGTCTCTCGTATATAGCTAGCCAGACCCTGTTTATAGCCAACCAGTCCCCTTTTTATAGCCAGCCATTTCCCTGAATATATCCAGTCAGCCCCTTTATATAGCCAGCCAGTCCCCTGTATATAGCCAGCCAGCCCCTGTACATAGCCAACTGGTGCCTGTGTATAGACAACCACTCCTCAATTTTTTCATAATTTGGGTCTATTCTTGTTCTGTAGTTATTTAAAATTACTTTTACAAAATATTTTAATAAGTAGATCTAAATTTATCTGGAAGGTTGCGGAAGGTATTGATTCCTAATGTACTTGTATTGTCTTGTTCTGGTTACTCATGTTAGCCAGTCTAAATACCAGCAACAATATGCAGGTGTTATTTGTTGTATGGTAGCTTCCTTCTCTATAGAAAGGGGAGGGTTGAGCAGCTTACATCCCTTCTCCCTACTCCACGTGGCTATGGCTCGGGTGAGCATATGTTCCTGTGCAAGAAGCCTGTCTTTGTAATCACTTTACCTTGTATGTATATTTTGGTGTAAAAATGTAAGACATTGGGGCAGATTTACTTACCCGCTCCCGTCTCAATCCCGGGGTGCGTTGTCCGACGAGGATTCGGGTCAGACGCGATTCACTAAGATCGTGTGTCCGAGTTCCTACGTGTTTCGTTTCTGCGCCGAGGTCCTTCAGGGTTCGCCTTCTTCTTCCCAGTGCATTTGAGTGCTTGATCTTGCGATACATTTCCTTTTTTAAATTCCGCTATTTGTCCGAATCCGTCGGGTTGTCCGATGGCCATGCCCCCGATTTCTGACGCATGCAAGCCGGCGCCGATGCGCCACAATCCGATCGAGTGCGCCAAAAACCCGGGGCAATTCAGGGCAAAATAGAAATATTTGAGAAACCTGACGAAAGTGCAGCGTTCGGACCCTTAGTAAATGTGCCCCATTGTGGCACATTTACTTAACTGGCCCGGAGCAGATCCTGAAAGTTCATTGTGCGACGACAATGCACTGTGCCACGATTCAAGAAGATTGTGCACCAATATCCTGCATGTGATGCTTCCCGCTCAGGTCTGCCGGAGTTCACCATCTTCCTCTCGGTGCATGTAAGTCCATGGCTTGCCCCATCGCTCGATCAGTGGTTAGCACGAGAAAGTCTATAAAATAGGTTCAGATGCCTTAACCACACGACTAAAGAAATTTCTTTCTTTTCACATAGACACAGATCTTTTTCTAGAATCAATCTACTTCTTAAAGATAGGGATACTCTTTCTTGGGTGCAATCCTCAGAGATAGGAATAACTACATGGTCAGACCACTTGCTTATCATTCTAGAAGCTATGTTATCCCCTAACACCTGCATGCATATGGAGAAATACCCCCTTCCTTTTTCATTTGCCCTCATTTAAATAGAAAATAGAGATATGAGGGAATTCTTCTCCAGTAACAATGTGGGTGGCAGTACTCCGGCAAGCCTTTGGGTAGCCTATAAAATTGGGGTCAGAGGCACACTAATGCAAATTAGTGCACAGCATAAGAAAACTCATGAGAGGGAAATAAATAAATGACTTCATAAAATAAAGCTTCTGGAACAATCACTTCAAAGCTAACAGGGGTAAGAGGGGTATTACTCCACATACAATAAACAATAAAATGGGGTTTACGAAGGGGAGACAGGCCCCGGATTGTACAAGAAGGATTTGGGGCCTGATATCAGCTATGGAGCTATCTTGATTGCCTTCTCTGCTCCTCACTTTGGATGCAGAGAAGGCTTTTGACACGATCCATTGGGGATTTGCCTTTTCCACGCTGGCTAAATATGGATTCAGGGGTCCTATTCTAAGTCGCTCTGGGGGATAGGAGTCCCTAACCTCCACTCGTAATATAAGGCAATAGCAATATAACAGTAAAAGAGCAGTGTGGCGAGTCCACAATATCCTCTTGGCCAACCATAGAAAATTCCCTAGCAGGGGACATCCTGCTACACACCCTTTTAATTGCATACTTGGCTTAGGAAGTCGCACCCCTCCCTCCCCATTCCTCCCCGACCATCTGAGCATCAGTAGAGGTGTGGGAACTAGGCATTACAGCAGTTCGAGCCACCTCTTCATTAATGAAAGTGATCCCCATTCCTATAGAGGCTCTCAAGGTATTTAACCCATAATGGCCAGTTCTCCATTGGTTGTACAAAAGCATACAGACATTTAGTGAACTGTTTGCGAGGGAAAATATTAGATCCTTTCAGCAACTTAGAGACCTTTACTCTCTGAATGCAGCAGATTTTCTCCTGTATTCACAGATTAAACCTTGGTTGAAGAAACTGAAAAGTCAGAGTTAGAAATATCCGATCATCTGGGTAAATTATTAGTTGCACAAAAAGGCAAAATGTTTAAATCTGTGAAGACTACATACGATATGCTGGGAACACACGGGTTCCCAAACCCATTGCCGTCCATTGATAAATGGCAGAGGGATCTGGGTAGGGAGTTCAACATTAATGAATGGAGGCAAGTCATGTACTGGGCCCAAAAAGCTTCCCACTTGGTGAGTGTTATGGAAGTCCATCAGAAACTGATAACACAGTGGTACTTGGTTCCAAGCAGATTAGCGAAAATCTACCCAGAGGTATCAGACGCATTCTGAAAGGATTGTGGAGAAGAGGGTACTCTATATCATATATTTGGGGATGTGGGAAGCTAAATATATTCTGGAAAATAATTTTTAAACTATTCTCGAGATTAGCAAATATCATGATCTTTCCCAAACCATCACTGACCCTATTGGGTCTGGGAATCACCAACATACCTAAAACTAGTAGGAAATTAGTAGCTAAGCTGCTTATTGCCCGAGGCTGGAAATCAAGAGCCTTTCCCTAACAGAGGTTCTAGCTGAGCATTGTTAATATGAGAGATAAAGCTTTCACGCTATGTGGGACCCTTGGATAAAATTGCACCCATACCTGAGTCCTTGGTGGTCTTTCCACATAACATGTATAGGATAATGCCTGAACTAGGACAAGGTCAAACATGACAGCTTGAGAAAATCTATCCAGAATTCCAGTCACATTATGAGTCAGTTAGAAACAACCTGAGTAAGTCAAAGATATGGTTGCAATGGAAAAAGATGTTAGGCAAAAAAAAATGTATACAATATCTTGTAATGAATGTGTACAAATTTTGTAATCTCGTGCAAAGATAATTTTGGCTGGAAAAATATGTAAATGGATTATACACTGCAAACTGCTTATATCCTTGTTGTATCATGTTTATGGAAAATTTGAATAAAAATGTAATATTTTAAATCCATCTTTTGCTATTGTATCTTCATTGGCGTCACCTGTGCATGTCAACATGTTGGAGCTGTGAGATTGGAAGTGGCAGGGGATCAGTAAATTGAATACTATTCAGTTTGCTAATTAAATATTGTTTCACATTGCCTTCAACTTTTCCCCAAACAGCCAAACATTAAGGTCATCCAGAATAGCAATGATTTCACAGCAACATCATGGATGACCAAGTTGCAATGTAGGCTTATAAATAAAGTGATTTACATACATATATTCACATTTTTGAAATCAGATTCTAAATGTCATCGATGTAAGCAGGACTCTGCTGATATTGCACATGTTATGTGGTTTTGTCCACGAATTATAGATTTTTGGCAGGGAATTTTTGATGAAATTCTGAAAATTATGGGCCTGGTCTTGTACTGTGAACCCTTATTGGGTATCCTAGGGTACATCGCTGAGATAGCAACCTCAAAAAGCAGAAAAAGACTAGTGGCCAAATTACTATTTTTGGGTCGATTGATCCTGATTAAAGACTGGAAAGGGGAAAAAAAAACCTGATATGGCGGAATCTAGGGCGGAATCTAGTTGAAAAAGTCAGAAGATATGAATCCAGCATAAAAATTGATGGTCTGCAAGCAAAAATATGTAAGGAATGGAATAATGGGGAGAACTATAATTAAATGACCGCGTCCCTTTCCTGTTTTTTTTTTTTTTTTGCAGCATCCCCAGCCGGGGGAGGAGGGAGGGTGGGGGTAGGGAAGGGAAAAAAGGAAAAAGAGGAAAGGGGAGGAAGAGAAAAAAAGAAAAAAAAATGATGATGATTAGAGTATTTATATGTAAGAATATTTAAATGAATAGGATGCACTTTTGTAATTTTTTATTGTGCTTGCTAAATGTCATGATCAATAAAAACTTTGAAAAGGGGAAAAAAATTATATAAAAAAATGAATTGAGATGAATTATGTGTGCGTTTTATTTCTAAAATGTGTTAGGTTTTCATAAATAGGATGCTTTGTACTCCTTTTCACAAATTCTGAATATTGGGGACATTTATTTTTATTCAGGTAAAGAGCACAAGTTTTTTTTTAATCTTTTCTGCTACATAGATTTACCATTTGGGGGATATCATTTAGATAAATCTTAGTTTTATGTTTTAAAGGTCAGCAGTGATTTAGCAACTTTTCAGTTGAACATACGGCTAACATAAATCCCCCGTCCCCATTGTGTTTTTAGTTGAAAGGCTCCAAAATGATGCTATAATTTATATGTAATAAATGTGTGTATAAGCACAATGGAGTGCACTTCTCATACGGCCACAGTTTGTGTGCTGTCATATAATATAAGCCGCGCAATTCTGCCACTTGCACCTTTTGAGCATTCTACTGCATCATGATTGATATAAATTATGGATTGGAGCGCCCCTTTTCTGCCAGTCATGTCTTAAGGGGAGATTCACTTAGCCTTATGAAATAAAATAATTAACACATACATATTTATTAAAGAAGGAAAATAAAAGAAATAAAATGTCCACTGACGCATTTTGGGTGCTGCCATTCTCCAAAAAAAGAACCTATAAAGAAACTGTGAAAGAAAGCTTTTTATAAGGAATGGCCAATCAAAATGAGGGGAGCATCTAAATATATCAAATAAAAGGCCTAGATGATGTGATTATTGATAAAATATTGATAAAATGTATTATAATTTACTCACATTAGCACTCTTATCTCAAGAACTCACTGACTGTAGGCAAATGCGCCAACAGCATTTTCGAGACCGTAAGTGATGTCATGTGCTGTGAGCCGTGAACCGGTAGTGATGTCAGACAATAGTGCATGAGCAACAGAAGCAGTCTAACACACCTGCATATTGAAAACACTTGTGCAAGCGTACTGGAGGCCACCCAATGTGCACGCATGTAGTAAGAACACACAAGCGCTGCAGATGTGCAGTGATTGCTAAGAACGCAAGTAAGGTGCCTTAAACATACCATACAACTTGGTAATTTGATTAGGGAGTATAATGACCAACAAATCCATCTAACAATTAGACAAATCACCCACAAGTAAAAGGTAACAAACACCTAAGTGAAGAATATATACAAAAATAAATCAAGAATAAACAGATGCATAAATTAGAAATAGATACATGAGATGGATACATGAGTCTCACAAAGACAGAAAAAAACGGTGTGATGAAATATGAACTGTCTGTCCTTGTCCTAAGATTTACCTCAGCCAAAGTCTGTCTTTGGTCAGTTGTTTCTTTGATCTTGAAGCTTTATTCAACTGTTAAATGACAAAGGTAATGTAAAATATGACAGGCGAATCAGCCGATTTCCATATCTTGAAAACTTGTGTAAATGTCACCATGTAATGATAAATGAACTTATCAGGCAGTTATTGCTGTGAAGGTGCAAGAGTAAGTAATTCTCCAATGGACATGCAATATGTCATATGTATACATAAATGATGCATGTTCATGCCATCGTATGCCATGTACGTACATACAACTAATAAATAATAAGTAATACTTGACCTTCCTTTTCATACAACCATGTTTATGAATAATGAATACATACTTGAAAAAGCTGTATTTTTCCCTTTGAATAAAAGATGCATGAGCACCATTTTATATAATGTGTACTTCATGCTGTAGGATTGTCAATACACAAGAGTCCTATAAAGTTAAAATGTTATATTCCTAATGGCTCAGACTTTGTGCAATGTCATTATAAGTCAGGGACATTTTATGGAACGCAGAGAAAACCCTTCTGTTGTAGCATTCTCTGAAAAAAAGGTCTCCAATTAAAGAGATATTTTTGTGTGTCTTTTTACGCTGGAAAATAATATTAATATACAGTTGTAACCAGATGTTTACATACACTATAAAAAAGACACATATGTTGGTCTCACTATCTGACATGAAATCGAAAATAAACCTTTCCTGTTTTGGTCAATTAGGATAACAAAAAATTATTGATGATTTGGCAATCATTATTAGGGAATTTATTACTTTCTAGAAAGTCAAAAGTTCAAATACATTTCATCAGTATTTGTTACCATCGCCATTAAACTGTATGACTATCGATCCACTTGCATCTAACAATAGTTGATAGGAATTTGTGCCCATTTCCCATTTGTGCCCATTTCTCCTGAGCCCAAACTGAGCCCAGTTTGTATGCTGCTTTGCTCGTACTTTCCTTTTCAGCTTTCACCATAAATTTTCAGTAGGAATAAGATCAGGTCTTTGTGATGGCCATATTGACTTTGTTGTCCTTAAAGAGGACCTGTCACCCCAAAAAAGCCACTTTAGTAAGTGTCTCTTAGCCCATTTTTAGCTTTGATAAACTGCTAGCTTTATTTGGCTACGACTAAGGACAAACCTGTCCGAAACGCGTCAGTCTCTTGACTGCACTATGTATTTTTTAATATATGTTTGTATACTAATGAAGTGAAGATTTTTTTATCTACATATTTTCCAGATATAATTGCTGGAGTCCACAAGGAAATTTTTTTTCTGAGATATCCACTTAATGGCCCCCACACAGCTATCTGTGCATCGAAGGAAAAGGCCACAAACATATCGACAGTGTCTGGGAGGTGAGCTGAACTTACTTTTTGTTTTTTTGTAAACACTGCCACGCAGTACAATACGAATGCCGGACCGTGCTCAAACCCCTCATGAATACGCCGGACAACTTTGAGTGCGGTTCAGCATTCCTATTGTACACAACGGGAAAAACATTCATTAGTTTAATCTTTTGTAGGAGTGAATTTATTAAGGGAGTTAGGCAAGACTTTGAGCTATGTACAGTATGATAAATGTGCAGCGACCGGAAAGTTATCCAAGTACCAGAAACACAACATACAAATTTTACAAACAGGTCTTGACATGTTCCAGGTAAAACTAAGGATATTAATCTAAACTACACCATTAGTTAAATTATGGATGAGTCTTAAAGTATATTCAGGTTTTGATATTGTTTTTCTTTTTTGTTTTACAGCTCTGATAGAAACTTATATTTAGTGTCCTGCTCGGAAAAAGCTGTAAAAGCAGTTCAGAGTAAAATGCACACCGCCACAATGATATTTGTAGTACCCTGTCACTATTATTCCAGAGATCCAAAAGGGATCTTAAAGTGGTAAAAGTAATGCTTTTTTCCAAATAGTAACTTTAATCCTTTTTAAAAAAATATAGAAAAATGTACCGTACACAAAAAACAAAAGAAAGGGATCACTATAGCATAAAGATGACACATTTCGGATCTAAAAACAAATGTTTTTTGTGTCCAGTTTTCCCTCCCTGTTCTATGGCTGATATGAAATAAAGAGGAATTGATCAGTGAGTTCCTCTTCATTGGTCTTTTCTTGGCCACAGCTGGATGTTTCTTCTTTTCAAGCTGAACATAATGGGCTACTTTTATATACCCAGGCGCTGGAGTTCACAGAACCATCCGATGATAATGCACTGATCACCAAGATCGTGCGCCCGATATCCTGCATGTGTCGCTTCCACCGCTCAGGTCCGACAGAATTCACCATCTTTTTTGTGGTGCATATAAGTGCTTGGGCTTGCGACACAATTTGAAATTTAAATCCCACGCTCAGTCCAAATCAGTCGGATCGTCTGACGGCACAACTCCTAAATTGTATCACATGGAAGCTAGTGCAGCTGCACCAAAAAAGGATTGCATGCACAAAAAATCCCAGCGTAGACACTTGTTAAATATCTGTGCAAGCTGTGTAATCCCTGAAAAAGAAGCACAGTCCAATGAAAGTGAGCAGCGCACGGCGGGAGCTGCCATTTTCTCGAGCAGGCGAAGTATTCGTCCGAGCAACGAGCAGTTTCGAGTACGCTAATGCTCGACCGAGCATCAAGCTCGGACGAGCATGTTCGCTCATCTCTAGTCTTCACCCTAAGAGTGGGGAAAAAGTCCTAATTCCGGGATATGAGGAAAGAATTGATATGTTTTTATGCTATAAAACTGTTTGGTTAATGAATTAACAAAAAAGATGCAAATCCACATCAAAATACAATACAAAAAAAAAACAAATATACTTTCTGCTTCCTTATTTGCAGCCACAAAGTGCATTAGGCTTAAAAAGGGTTGGACACTTTACCTCATGTTTTTTGTGTGTGTGTGGGGGGCAGGATATTAGGTAATTTACCTTTTTACATCTATTAAACATTTTGCTCCACTTTCTTGATATGTGAAGTGAAGCCTCAGTCAGACATTCCTGTCCAAAAAATGGCTGCAGATGCAGGCTCATGTGATCTCTATATGTCCGTGAACATTCGCCAGTTAGAGATCACATGACCCTCCGTCTGCGGCCATTTTATGGTCAGGAATGTCTGGCTGATGAGGTAAAAGACAGGAGGCTTCACTTTACATATCAAGAAAGCTGAGCAGAACTATTAATAGATGTGTATTGGTAAATTACCTAATATCCTGCCCCCTCACACTTATGCACACATTACAAAAACCATGAGGTAAGTGGTCAACCCCTTTAAGCCCATATTCCTTCACATCTTCTGTAAAGAAGGTCCATTACAGAGGCAATTTACCTCACAGCTAGTGCACAGTTCTGTTCTATGGAACAGGAATTATGAGAGGTGCTTATATTTTAACCAGTGAATCGGCCAGGATTTACCACAGAAAAATTATTTTAATAATCTGCAGACGCCAGTACAGTATACACAAGTAGCAGCCATCCAAGGTAAGTATGACTCAATTTAGACTCGAGCAAAAGCAGTATCAGCCAATCATGTTATATCTCACAAAGTTACAAAGTTTATATCCCATATAAATGATTACTGTGATGTATAATAGTCAGAAGAGACGTTTTTAGTCATTCTTACATGGAAATATCTTTTAGCAATCCTAAAGTCATTGTCTGATTAGAAATAAAGTGTTAGGCCCCTTCCACACTTGCGTTTTTCACGCGCTTGTTCTGCGCGTGCTTTTGACGCGCAGAACTTGCATAGCACTCTGACCCATTATAATCAATGGTTTTTTCAGACTTGCATTTTTTTTCCACGCACAAACGCACGTTTTTTTTTAACACACGTTTAAATCTCAGCATGCTCTACTTTTGCAAGTCACGATCGTGAAAAACGCACCATACAAGTCTATGGAGATGCGTCAAAAACGCATTGCACTCTGAGACACATACAAGTGCAATGCGTTTTTCACGCATCAATTGCCGTAGAAAAGATAGAGCTCAGTCTATCATGCATTATCTGCGCATGAGAAACGCATTGAAATTGCATTGAAAATGCATTAAAAACTCGCGTGAAAAACTGAGACACTAAACAAACTCTGACTGAAAACTAATTGAACACTCATGAAAAATGTCAGTTTTTCACTGACCAAACCCTGCTCGCACCCTGATCAGAGTCTGACGTGATCTGCAACGCAAGTGTGGAAGGGGCCTTATGTGTGCATGAAAAACGCATTGAAATTGCATTGAAAATGCGCATGAAAAACTGAGACACTGAACAAACTCTGACTGAAAACTGATTGAACTGCAACGCAAGTGTGGAAGAGGCCTTACCAGAACATAAGGAAATACGTTACAAGTATTATCAATGCCAACTTACTTTCTGCATTAATGGAGGAGAGATCTGAAGCAACGCTGTGGTAAATTTCCAAAGAAATTGCTGCTCTGTCTGGAAAAAAGTCCCGAATGGACTGAACCGAGTGATCCATTCACAAAATGTCATGGGTGAGCAGAATACAGGCCATCGTAGTGTTTAGTTCAGTAGAATCACAGAATTATTGCTAAATAATGTTTTTGAGGAAATGGTTTATGGAAAGGAATTTCTGTCGTCTATGGGTCTCTAAAGTTTCAGGGAGTATAACTGGGATTATCACCTCATGTGCATCTAAATACAGGTAGCCTGAAACAACCTTTCTTTACCAGGGCACAATATAATCAAGGCCCTGCCCTTGTACTTGAGTAGTATCAGTATCTACCTTAGGCCCCTTCCACACTTGCGTTGCAGATCACGTCAGAGTCTGATCAGGGGGCGATCAGGTTTTGGTCA
Source organism: Engystomops pustulosus (assembly GCA_019512145.1). Lineage (NCBI taxonomy): Eukaryota > Metazoa > Chordata > Amphibia > Anura > Leptodactylidae > Engystomops > Engystomops pustulosus. The sequence goes on along the minus strand of CM033642.1, from coordinate 194,782,931 downwards.
GTGAAAAACTCATATTTTGCATCAGAGTTCAATCAGTTTTGTTCAGTGTCTCAGTTTTTCATGCACATTTTCAATGCAATTTCAATGCGTAAAATGGACTCAGGACTGAGCTCTATCTTTTCGATGGCAATTGATGCGTGAAAAACTCATTGCACTTGCATGTGTCTCAGAGTGCAATGCGTCTTTGATGCATCTCCATAGACTTGTATGGTGCATTTTTAACGCGCGTGACTTGCAAAAGTAGAGCATGCCGAGATTTAAACGTGCGTTAAAAAAAACATGCGTGTGTGACAAAAGAATGCAAGTCTGAAAAAAACCCATTGATTATAATGGGATGAGATGCGTTTTTGATGGGTCTCCTTAGACTTGTATGGTGCATTTTTTACGCGCGTGACATGCAAAAGTAGAGTATGATGAGAATAAAACGTGCGTGTGCGCGTGAAAAAAAATGCAAGTCTGAAAAAGCCCATTGATTACAATGGGTCAGATTTTGATGCAAGTTTTGCGCGTCAAAAGCATGCGTGAAAAACGCAAGTGTAGAAGGGGCCTTAAGAGAAAATTTTACCACAGAAATTAACAAAAGTTTCTAATATATCAATACTGTAGTTGTCCCCATCTAAAGACTTAATTCACCTCTCCATTTCAGCATGTGTGTAGGGTGTCTTTTATTAAACCCCCTATATTAGCCCCTTACCTCTGCACCTGTTTTCTACATTACAGAACAGGCCATTTTTTCAGTAAGTCACAATAGCTGTCACCATAGCTGTATTTTTTTTTTTTTTCAAGACAAAGTGTAATTTTTAATAGCATATTTTAGGTTTCGTCCAACTACCGGTGAACTTTTATTAAACCTTTCTGTGCAGTATAGTTAAAAAAGAATGCAAATCTGAAGTAGTTTTTCATAATAATTTACTTTCTTTATCGTCAATCCTGACTAACACAAAATTTGTGGGGAACATTTTAAGCTAGGGGCTGTGGGGGGCATAACATACTCGAGCTATAGGGGACATTATATTTGGGAAGCTGTGCAGAAGATTGAATACTGGGGGCTTTGGTGGACATTATGTAGTGGTTGTGTGGATTATTTAGTGTGGAGTCATTTTTTAGTTTAGGGGCAATAGCAGAGGCCATGGGTATTAAAGGGGTATTCCCATCAGGGAATTTACATTTAATCAAATTCATTTCTTCAATTGGATGTTAATAAACAAAATGTTCCTGTGTGAAGATAATTTCTCATAAATGTAGTCATGTTGACCCTTAGAAATGAGATAGCTTCCTTGGATACGACCATCTCACACTCTTTCAGCGGTGGCCAGACTTGCGTTATAGAGTCCTGCCGGACACGAGGATTCAGCAATCATTATCATAGGACGGCTGCAGGACATGCAGTAACTCCCGGACATTTCATATACAAAAACTTTTCGTTTCTTTGTGCAATCACTGCAGCAGAGGTGGCCGTATCCGAGGAATCTATCTCGTTTCTAAGGGACCATATCAGTACATTAATGAAAAATTATCTTCACACAGGAACATATTTTTTAATAACATCTAATTGAAGAAATGTTTATATATGGCAGATTAATGAAACTGAATATGAGTGCCCAGACGAGAATACCCCTTTAAGTTTGGATTGTATTATAACATGTCAGGCCAAATACAACATGTTGTTCTAGTAAGCACTTATTATTTGTGTATTATTTTTGGGAGGACATTCTTTATAGATATATTAAAGTATTTGGGGGTGGGGGGAGTGTTAGAATTAGCAGGATAACACTGTTAAGGCATCAAGATGTTGGGCCAATGAAGAGCATAAGATGTCTGTGTGGTAAACTCCACAGGGATGACGCTTGGCTGGAGGCTACATGATAACGCCTGGTCTAATGGAGAACATAGAGAACAGCTACAATCCGAGGACAAGTCACCTACAGTCACTGTAACAAGTAAGTGCTTCTCTTGTGTTTTCTGTAGCTTTATATGACAGTGGGAGTTATGTACAAGAATGGATTCGAACATATGCATTGGGGTCCGTGCCTCAGATCCCATGCCCCCACTTTGCATACCATAATACTAAAAAATGTCAATTCTGCCCCCTGAGGAAGCTTGCGGTAGCAGGCTGAACACGTGGGGATTACTGTCCCCGGTACCATGAATCTGCACTTTTATTATGTATTGATTGCACTTATGCCACACTTGTGGACAAAATTCTATATTATATATGTGACTCATATTGTTCTTTGTATTTGTAATATAGCCTATTTACAACTATGCCTCGGAGTACTGAGGACATTAGTTTGGTTTAAAGGGATTATCCGGGTATACAAATTTACTTATGTGGAGGACTGTTTGAAAATAATAAACGTGTACTTACCTCCTCCGGTGCTGCTGATGTCCCGTGCCATGGTCCGTCTCATCTGTGTGCGCCGGTTTGTATACAGGGGCCGGCCGGAAGCTCCCATCCGACACCTTCTCCCAGCGTTTACAACGCTGAGAGATAGGGACAGATGGGAGGAGCCGGCCACATTGCGGACCGGAAGTTCCCTGTGCGCGGCTTCTGTTCCCCTTTAAACAAACAGGGCACGGATCAAACGGACTATGGCGCGGGACATCAGCGGCGCCGGAGGAGGTAAGTACACATTTGTTATTTTTAAATAGCCCGGCCTAGCCCGGCCATAAGTAAATTTGTATACCCGGATAAGCCCCTTAAGCACCGATAATTATATAATTAAATAATTATACATATTTGTTATTTAAACTATAAATATCACAAAATTATGTTTTTTTTCCCAAGGTGACACACCACCCGAGTTATTTCGTTATTTCGTTTTTTGGCGAATTTTGACACACCAAGCTCAAAAGGTTGCCCATCACTGCCTTAGACACTGCTGTCCATGTTTGACCGGAGTGTCTAAGGGGTTAAACAAACGGGATCCAAACTTTCCCAACCCTGGGTGTTGGTTTCTGATGCTGCTCCAAAGAAAGGCACTGCATTAGAAGAAGTACCCTTAACAACCACCGTGAAAAGCCAAAGCAATGGTCATTAAGGGGATAAACTATAGTATAATTTAATAACTAGATTGTGATATTAGCAAGTAATCAGCGTGTTCCATTTATTACTAATATTGCTCATTTCTAGTGAACTGGCATTAATGTACTGTACTGTAATGTACTGTAATGTACTGTACTGTAAATTGAGCAACTAATATGGTTTCCCATGTTCCAAAATCACAGATTTGAAAGTCAAATGTGAAACCTTTCCATGATTGTATGCTTCCGTAGTAATTGTACACTCTGTCCAAGTATAACATCTTTTCGACTGCTTTGATTTTATTGTCACACACTTGTCTTGGGTTAACTGCTGCGAAGGGACATTTGAGTTGTTGCTGTCAAATTATAGTGATGTATTTCGGTGACCCTGGTTTATACCAGCTGGGAGGCTTCATGCCTAAGGAAACAGGTTTCTTTTTTCGTATCTCATTCATTTGATCCCCATCACCCACATCTCCTCCCTGTTCATATTTATTAAATCTACCTCAATGTGCAGCAGGGCAATCTTGGTTTCTGCAGGGGGGGTTGGCAGACTCACCCCAGCTCTGCCCTAATCCAAGCAATTCAAGCTCTGTAGCCCTTCTATAAACCAAGAGATGTCTCTGATTTAATGGAGCAGCATTAAAACCTCCCGGGCATGTTCTGTCTGGACTATTTAACCTTTTAAATGCACCATTCAGCCAGTTTCGATTTACACGGCCGAGGCTTATGGAGAGTGAGAACTACATGTGTTGAATGTAAATGCAGTTTAATTATAAAGGTAAAAACTCAGATTGAAATATTTGACATTTCCAATGAAATGACACATTTCATAGAAGTTAAAATGTGTAATTAGATGCAGGTTGTTTGACTGCTGTTAAAATTTAAATGTAAAACACTCGGGCTAAAGAGCAGCCATTGTAGGTTTTAGGAGAGATTTAAGAACTACCACAACGCTAATTAATTGTTTCATGCAAGAGATAAGTGGAGCCAGACCGAAAGGACAGTTGCATAAATTGTCAATGTATGTTACATTAATGTGAGTCCAACCTACCTTGACCAGCTGACTATCTAATGGTGTCTCCACATGCTTCCCTATGAAAATGTCTGGGGAAACAAGCCCAATACCTTAACCCCTTAATGACTTGGCCTTTTTTAGTTTTTTCACTTCCATTTTTCACTCCCTACCTTCAAAAATCTATAACTTTTTTATTTTTCCACATAAAGAGCTCTGTGATGGCTTATTTTTTTTGCATAACAAATTGCACTTTACAGTGACGGTATTTAATATTCCATGCCATGTACTGGGAAGCAGGAAAAATTTCCAAATGCAGTGAAAATGGTCAAAAAACGCATTTGCGACATTTTCTTGTGGGCTTGAATTTTAGTATATGTAAGTGCACAGGGCAGATCTCACGGCCCAACCACAGTGCAGAGGATGGGACCCCGTGTATCAGAAGAACAGCACCACACTCAAATAATTATCATACTACTATGGAAGTATAAAAAGAAGGGACTTCTTGTTATATATTACTATGATTCTATGACACATAGTCCTAACTTCTGCATCCTCTGTGGTGGGGTTGTGTTTTTCTGCCAGTACACTATCCATTTTCACAGACTTACCCCCATTGTGTGCTTCAGGCCATATACTCAGGAAAGATAAGGCTGAGTCATAGGTGAGGCCATGACTTTTTTTGCCAGGGATCTGTTTGAATATTGGGGAGTCAGAAGGAAGATCCGAATGCTCAGCTAAATCAGAGGGCACAGCGAAACAATCATGTCTACAGTTGGGAATCTGTTGCTGCTGGAATAGATACACTGTTTTGGTTTTAATCCCAAACCATATCTTTAGGCGTCCAGAAAGTCATGCTTGATGGTAAGCGGGCTGCCTTACAAGATAGCAAAAGAGGTATGGTTTTCCTGGTCCCACCCTAGAAAGCATATTTGGATATTTCCCAGAATCCTCATTGGCTGCAAGTTTCCACATTCTTACAAAATGGCCTTTATTGGCAAAGTTTTCATAAGAAGAACTCTTAATTCTTGACCCCAGATATATCAAAAGCATGGCAAGCATTACTCCAATCTTCCCATGAAAATAACTAGCTAGCAGTACAATAAATACAGGGGTGGCCAATAGTAGTGGCACCCCTGCAATTTGTGTCAGTTTTTTTTTTCCAAAAAATTATTGCAATCAGAAATTCTTTGGTATTATTATCTTCATTTTATTTGTCTTCAATGGAAAACCACAAAAAGAACAGTCAAAAAGCCAAATTGGATATAATTCCGGCCCCCCAAAAAGGGGGTTTGAAATATCATGTGATGCTTCTCTAATTTGTGTAATTAACAGCACCTGTAACTTACCTGTGGCACCTAACAGGTGGTGGCAATAACTGTTTTTCCAACCTGGTTGTGTCTCTTAAGTACATACAGCGAACGGAATTGGTTTGGCTGTGTGAGAGGCTATTGACAAGGGTCAGACGGTAAGAGTTCTCCTTATGGAGAGTTTGCCAATTAAGAGACTTAAAGACATAGATGCTCCACTAGGGAATTCTGGGAAGTATGCAAATATGTTTTCCAATGTGTCATATTGAAAACAATGCCTCCTTTTGCTACCTTGAAAGGCAGCCTTGTAAGAACTCTTACCTTCAAAATTAAAATCAAGTATGATAACCCAGGGACACTCATAGATCCAGGCACAGTGACTGTATTAATCTTCTTATATTTGTAATCAATGGCTCCTTTCTTCTAAAATCAACGTTTCAAATTATGCTAATAAGCCAGAAGGCGTTACCAGAGCCCCTCAGTACTTTAGATTCTCCCATTCCCCACCCCCTGCCCTCCACTGTGTAATGAAACTTCCTCTGCTGCCCTGAGATTACATCAGGCAGAGGAATGATGTTAAATTTAAAAAGTTGATTTTAGAATGAAGGAAGTAATGGATAACATATATAAGATCACCACAGTCACATTGTCTGGATCTATGAGTAAGTGCACCTTGTTTATCATGCTTAATTCTGATGGTAGATAAGGTAAACAATAAAACTGTTGGTTGTCATTTCTCACATTCACCTGCTGAATAAAATACCTTTTCGAATAAATCTTCACATCAGTCACATTCTTGAGTAAAAATTTTATGTCTAAACATAAGTTCCGCAGGAACTGCTCGTGTATGTAATGGTGTTACCCATACACCCTTTGTCACATTGGCAGTTTATTTCAGTCTTTTTTTTTGGAGTTTCCCAAAAGCACATTTTATCTGTTTCCCCTTTCTAGAGTGCAATGCAAGTTCTGCACATCAAAAGCACACGCAGAACACGCACGTGAAAAATGCAAGTGTGGAAGGGGCCTTAGACAGATATATATCTGTTCCCTTATCCCCTTTTTTGATTTGAAAAGCTTTTCTGGCAATCGAATCCACTCCTTTTTATAGGAACATGATCTATTGCTGTAACAGACACAGATTAAGCAGAATCTGAGTGATAATCATGAAAATGTTTCAAGTGCCCCCTGATACTTTTTCTACTATAAACTGTTTAAGGATTAGCTTACAACAACCCATCAATTTATGTGAGCCACATCCAACATGTTGTAAACAGCAAATATACTTAATTCAATATATTGTGAAGGAAGTCCCAAAATTCATATATCTGGAAATATGGTATGTGCTCCTTTTGGCTGTATTGCACCTATTACCCCCACTTAGGTAGCTTCCTTTTTAGGTGAGCCAAGTACAAGAATACTATTCCTGAGTTACAAAATAATTTGGGGAAAGCATATTACCTAATGTAGGGGCCTTTGGAGAGACACAGAGAATGTCATTACTCAACATATTTTTTTTAACATATTGTCATGTTGCAAAATAGGTCATTACATGTTAATGATGTCATCCACTTGTTTGTCATCAGCATCTTGTACTAAACACATTTTTTTTGTGATTAGATGCATTAGAATTAGATAATTTGTTAGTCACTAGCAAAGGGACTTTGAGCAACTGCATCTCTGAAGACATTAAGAGCCTACACAGTTGATGAGGCTCGTCTGGCTCTCACATATTCCTCAATAAGAAGATTACGTTTGGTGTGGGAATGATGTCAGCCCTGTGAAGAGTATTGCCACTGGAAGTATTGCATAACAGTCACCTCCACCCACCCCCACTAGTCAAAAGCAGGTTTTCTTCTGCACAACCGACATGGTTAGAAAAAGGTATCCCCAAAGGTAATCATAGATGTGGTTCATGTAAATTTTGTATTTATAACAGCCAATCAAAATCGATAGAATTCGGAGGCATATCCCGGGTAGTCAACTCATTTATTACATGTAAATCTACATATATTGTTTACATCATTTTTTGCCCCTGTAAACGGTTCTATATTGGAAAGACCATACGAAGACTATATGTAAGATTTAGGGGACATTTTAAGTCAATTACTACAGGGAATGGGTGTCCTCGTCTCATTGAGCATGTTAAAAAATGTCACGACGGTAATCCGGAAGTCCTAAGATTCGCAGGGATCACCCAAGTTAAAACCAATTCTCTTGGAGGAGATAGGAATTTAAGGCTGCTGAGAGAAGAAAGTAGGCAGATTATCGCCTTCGATGCCACGGGCACCTTAGGATTGAATGAAAAAAACGATTACAGTGTGTTCCTTTAAAAAGCCTCCTCAGACTACTAGGTTGCCCCCCTTAACGCATCCCGCCTGATATACTCACCTGTATGATTATCTGAATTAAGACATATACAAAAAAACATACTCCGCTTAATACAAAATGATGCTTATGATGCTTATTCTGCTATTTGTCAATGCGAATACATAGGATTATGTAATGTTTTTAAAATTAGTTAATCTTTGTTTTTATATTCACCGTGTTTTTCACTATTGTCTTTGACATATGTATATTGTTCCCATGGCGACGCTCGCCGGCACGTGCGCATAAATTGTGCGCGGCGCAGGTGGGTGACGTCATTGGCTTGATGATGTGCCAGTAGGCGTGAAACGACTCGTTGCCAGGTCCCGCTCCTCCCTGTACTTGCACCCGAAATAAAGATATCGATTGCACAGTAATGGTGAGTCAATTAATTATCCTTTTATAGACACTCCCAGAATGCATGGGTTCTAAGAGGCGCAGGAAGTGATTTAAAGTTGTCCACACAACCACTGGATATGGCACAACAATAAATGACAACCCTGAATGACTGAAAGACCCCTTTCACTAGCCTCAGTAAAACAGAACCTTATCGAGCTCAAATAGCTACCACAGGTTTAATTTAAAAAGTTTGGTCCATAACAGAATTATATAGGGAACCTACCCGGTAGCATGTATTTAACCAGGACATGGACATGGCAATTTGTGGATCGAGATAAAAAAGTAACACTGGATTACATTTTATATTTAGTTGCATTAATGGCAAACTAGACAAACAATACACACAAAATATATATGTACACAGTTAGCAGAGTGCAAATGCAAGTGTAGGACTACAAGTGTACAGTATTTGAGTTTCTTTGTGTGGGCATAATGGGAATAGATAGGCCACACTTTACGATCCCTCCTGCACTTGTGATGTTACAGTTCCCCAGAAAAAAGATGGGCACAGATGGTGCTCTGATTATTATAGGTGCAGACACACCCCTAAACACCCATAGGATCGCTCTAGGAACCCTCCTACCTGGTATCAGTTCCAGGATCATTGAGCAGTTCTAGTTTCTCAATGGGAAGGCATAGGGTCAGAGTTATAGTTTTAGTTGTTCCGGTTGAGTCCCTCGATCACTTGATACCAACCATGACCTATTTGCCAAGTTCACCTTAAGAGATATTTATATCCCACTGACTATATGGCCTCTATTCCTCACAGGCTTCTGATAAAACAGCCGGGATCACGAGTATGAAACATAAACATGGCTTCCTAAGGTGACTCTTCCCTCCTTCCACGATTTTCCCCATGGCTACCCCGGGCTGATGAATGACCCCAGGTTGTTAAACGGTTGCCTGACAGATTGTGCCTTAGATGATTGCTTGTTGAAGTTACACAGTGGGACAGTAAATAATGTGAAATAAAGTGAAAAAAAAACATGTTTACAAATCAAAAAAATAACTTCCACATTTAATGGAAAAATCACCACACAAACCCCACATAAAATGTATGGCCGCATTCATAACAACCTGTACAATAGAATTTTTTCCATTCAACAAAAATGCTTTAAAAAGTGATCAAAAATTCACTTTTACCCCACAATGATTCCAATAAAATATACAACAGATCCGGCAGTGCAGTGATTTTTATCTCCAAATGCGTTTTTATTCTGCAAAATTAATCAAACATAAAAAAGCTATACAAACGGGATGTAGCAATAATTGAACTCAAACATGGTGTATAAAACAAAAATGAAAGTTAAAAATTATCATCAGAAGAGAATTTTTTTGCATCCCCTCCAAAAATGTTAATAAAATGTAATAGACCTTTTAAAAAACCTATAAATATGAATAGGTCTACAAAATAATTGAATCAAAAATTTCATTGAAAATCTGGAAAATTGCTGGTCGATTTGTAATCAAGCATATGGTTAATGTTGGTTAGTAACCTATTTGGGAGGTAAGACTATTGTCAAGTTATGTCCTTGTTCACACAACTTCAGGTTCTCTAATAACTGATAAAAGTCACAGGGTAGGTAGGCTGGCTCTATACTACAGGGGGGTAGGTAGGCTGGCTATATACTACAGGGGGTGGGTAGGCTAGCTATATACTACAGGGGGGTAGGTAGGCTGACTATATACTACAGGGGGTGGGTAGGCTGACTATATACTACAGGGGGTAGGTAGGTTGGCTACATACTACATGGGGTTGGTAGGCTGGCTATATACTACAGGGGAGTAGGTAGGCTGGCTACATACTACAGGCTGGTAGGTAGGCTGGATACATACTACAGGCGGGTAGGTAGGCTGGCTACATACTACAGGCGGGTAGGTAGGCTGGCTACATACTACAGGAGGGTAGGTAGGCTGGCTACATATTGAATGGGAGGGAGTCATAAAAATGAGAATATAGACATTATACTGTATGCATGGCTGCCATTATTGCGGTAAATTCGGGACTGCAGTCCCAGACCTGGCCACGAGCTGCAGTTGGATACCGCTCCCTCAATCATTGGTGTGTGTGTCTAAGGCAGTGATTTTCAACCTTTTTTGAGCTGTGGCATACTTTTTATACTTAGAAAATCCTGGGGCACACCACCAACCAAAATAGCACAAAATGACACTAAAACAGTCATATTATACATATAGTTAATAATATAGATTCTAAATTTATTTTACTCACTCAGAGAGTGAGTGTGAAACCTCTTCCTCAACAGTTCTCAGTTTCTCCTTATTTTTAGTATATGGTGCTGATTATTATGTGGCTCATGTACTGCAAAATAAAGGGGTACTATGAGAAGTACTATGGCCATGAGGCCAGAGTACAAGTGCCAGCTCATATACTCATATGAGATGGTACTTGTAGTACTCCAGCCTCATGACTATAGTATTTCTCATTTTACATCGCTGCGCATTGCCGGGAAACAAAACACAGGGGGCACCATGGCACACTGGTTGAAAATCACTGGTCTAAGGCACACGTAGTACTGATCATGGGCAGGTGAGGCGGGCCCATTGTGGAATCCCAGAGAGAAAAGGAGCTGTGTGGGAGCACCGGAAGGTGAGTAGTGTTTTTTTTTTTTTGGGGTGGGGCAGAGTGTTCTGGGCTACCTATCTACTGGGGAGGGGGCAGAGTGTGCTGGGCTACCTATCTATTGAGGGGAGGCAGAGTGGTCTCCCAGTATATAGGTAGCTAAGCGCACACACTGTGCTGGGTTACCTATCTACTTGGGGGCATCTGTGGTGGATACATACAGTATATATTATATTTGCAGTGTTAAAGGGAACCTGTCACCAGGGACCTCATTTTCACTAAAGACAGGTTGCAGAAGCCCATCGCAGCCACAGTGCAAAAATGCCTCTGCCTTTTCTAAGCATTTGTGTGTTATAACTTACCTTGCACCCTGATAGAATACTGGGGTAGTCACAGGGGTTGGGCTTTGGTTTCTCCCTGAGGTAGCCCGACTGCCACTAGGTACCGAGATGAGATCCCCAAACCCCTTGTGAGACCATATGCTGGTGCAGTTGACGTTCCTCCTAATGTAGGACATTAGAAACTCATGTGGCTGAAGTGTGTCAGCAGTTCCTGCAAGTTAAAGGCATTGAAGCTATAGACCGGCCTACTCATTCCCCAGACCTGAATCCACATTTGGGACATCATCAACGTCACGTTTTGCCACAGACTGTCCAGGAGTTGGCAGATGCTTTAGTCCAAGTTTGGGAGGAGATTTCTCAGGAGACCTGCTGCAACCTCACCAGGAGGCATTGTAGGGAGGTCACACAGGCACATGGAGGCCACATACAAGCCTCATTTTGTGGACATAAAATCAAAGTTGGATCAGTCTGTAGTGTGACTTTCCACAATTTTGAGGGTGACTCTAAATCGAGGCCTCCATTGGCTAATAAATTTGATTTCCATTGATGATTTTTTTTTTTGTGATTTTGTTATCAGTGCATTCAACTTTGTACAGAACAAAGTATTCAATGAGAATTTTTCTTTCATTCAGACCCAGGATGTGTCATTTGAGTGTTCCCTTTATTTTTTGAGTAGTATATATGTGAACCTTCATTTGACTAGATACATGTATGTGTAGTGAAGATATATGGGAATCATTTACTAAGGGCCCCGCTGATTTCCATTTTGCGCTGCCGGGACAGGGATTTAAAAGGGGTTTTTGGTGCATGCGACCGGGTTTTGGCGCAATTTGCCGCCAAAATTCATGAGACGGAAATGGGGGGGGGGGGGGGTTGTCGGTCGATCCGATGGATTCGGACAAACCGCTCGATTTAACTTAAAAATTGTGTCGCAAGCCAAGCACTTACATACATCGGGAGCAAGCGGACCTGAGCGGGGAAGCGACAGATGCAGCAAATCGGGCGCACGATCTAAGTGAATCGCGGCACAGTGCATTCCGGATGGACAATGCACTTTCGGGAACTCCGAGGTACAGGGTAAGTAAATGTGCCCCATAGTGTGTGTAGAAAATGTATGGTGCTGAATATATAGGGTATGTGTCTATATTTATAGCATATGTATAGCATACATAACATATATGTGTCTTAAGTGTGAGATGGGGACAGTGGTAAGGGTTTAGGAATATGGAGATCTGGTCTAAAGTTTGCATTGAAGTCTTGTTACGCCAATTTCTACTGGAGAGAATTCGGAGATTTAATAATCTAATTTTCCAATGACAACATGGAAAAGTAATGTTCCCAGTCATGGCATTTACTAGCTGTTTTAGTATCTTTAACTTTCTTCAGTATAATAGCAAACTTTGGAGTGTGTGGTCTAGCTCTTGGTATGGTATTGTTGTATCCCCTTTTATGCTCTCATTTACGCCTTTATGATATATTAATATACTATGGTTTAGAGTGGTGATTCTACTCTACCAACCCACATATGCCTACTTTTGGTGTGATGGTATAATATTGAATTGCATAAGGTGACTAACTCCTTGTCACACATTTCTTTAAATTCTGTCGTTTTACTAGTTTTGCTACATTAGAATCTAGTATTTTGATATTGATCATATTAAAGTGTATATTGACTTCTTTGTCCAAGTTTTTTTGTAATTTATAATTTATAGAACAGGTGGTGCTTTTGTATAAACTGCCCTCACCACTTGGTCCACTATTTTGGATATTCATAAGCCTAAAATATTCTGTCACTTCTTGTTTTTTAGAGATGGATAACGCATGGAAAGCTATTGACTACTATAGGAATTTTTTTTTATGCATGCGGTGTGACCTGTTCACAATGGTGGATCCTGTTATCTACATTCATATAATAGCTTCCGCTATTGGTGTATTGGTGACCAGGGACATCAATACAGTAAAAAGAAAGTGGAGACATTTTGTGCATCATTGTAGATCCACTCCAAGGTTCCCTGAACAGGTAGATTTGAGGGTCCTGGATAGAGATGAGCGAGCATACTCGTCAGAGCTTAATGCTCGTTCGAGCATTAGCGTACTCGCAACTGCTTGGTGCTCGGACAAGTATTTCGCCCACTCAAGAAAATGTCATCTAGTGGCGTTTAGATTTTTGCCGGCCAGAAACAGAGCCAATCACAAGCCAGGAAACTCTGCAGTACACCCAGCATCACGTGGTACATTTACATGTCGATAGCAGTGGTTGGCTGGCCTGATCAGGTGACCCTGGAATAGACTAGCCCCTGCCCGCGCTGCTTGGATCATTCTCTGTCTGGATGCCGTTAGGGATCGAGCTCCTGCTGGTCACGGATAGCGTTAGGGTGTTCTAGTAGATTACTGTTAGGCTGGAGTGATTCTCCAAGAACCCAACAGCCCTTGTTAGGGCTACATTAGCGTTTTAAAGTGACACACTCAGTCACAGCACAAAATCTTTTTGTGTGCTGTCAGTGTAGATTAGAAACATAGCAATCATCTTCTGTGGTTGCTGTCTGATTTCTTCTGCACCTTTTGTTCTATAAAAAAACACAAAAAAACAAACAAAAAAAGCCTCACAAAGAAAATAAATAAATAAAAACACAAAAAAACACACACAAAAAAATATTTTATATAGTTCTATAATAGTTTATATTTCTGTTTAGTCTATATAATAGACTTTATTTTTGAGGATGAGGGCATGGGCGTCCAATTACTGCAGGGGTCAGAGGCCGTGGTCCTGGGCGGGGTGAGACACCACCTGCTGATGAGGAAGCAGGGGGACGCCGCAGAGCTACACTCCCTAGCTTCATGTCTCAAGTTACTGGGACTCGTGGTAGAGCACTGTTGAGGCCAGAACAGTGCAAACAGGTGATGTCGTGGATTGCGGACAATTCTTCAACTAATTTGTCCACCAGTCAGTCTTCCACGCACTCCACCCATGGTACCCAAGTGAGCACTCCTCCAGCTCCTCCACCTCAACCTCCTTCCCCCCAGTCTGCCCCCTCCCAGGAAAATTTGGCATTTGAGCCGGCATACTCTGAGGAACTGTTTTCTGGACCCTTCCCAGAGTAACAAACCACCTGTCAGGTTGCTGCTGAGCTCTTTCCCAATGCCCAGGTTTTCCACCGGTCGCAGTCTGTGTGTCATGATGACATTCTTGACATAGTGGAAGAAGTGTGTATAGCGGTGTCGAATAATGAGGAGACACGGTTGTCAGAAAGTGGTGAAGTTGTTGTCAGGGCAGGAAGTCCGAGGGGGGGAGCAGTCTAAGGGATCGGAGGATGATGAGGTGACAGTCCCAAGCTGGGTTGAGAGGCCGGGTGAAGACGGAGGCGAATCCTATACGAGAACAGGTTGGAAGAGGCAGTGGTGGGGCCAGATGTTTCCAGCGCCAAATGTTTCACGTAGTGAAGCCCCCCTGGTGAGGGCTAGATTTTTTGAAGTCTGGAGGTTCTTTAAAGAAACAGTGGATGACCGACGGACTGTGGTGTGCAACCTGTGCCACACCAGGATCAGCAGGGGTTCCACCACTACTAGCTTAACCACCACCAGTATGCTCAGGCATATGAGTGCTAAACACCCCACTCAATGGAACCAAGGCCGTTCACCTCCGGCCAGGCCCACCACTGCTCCTTTCCCTGTGTCATTTGCTGTCTCTGCTAGTCAGCCCCCTGCCCAGGCACAAACACGTCCCGCGCCTTCACCTTCGCCTCCACGATCCTCCACAGTGTCCACCAATGTCTCCATGCGCAGCGTTCAGCTGTCTATACCCCATATGCCAGAACACAAGAGAAAATACAGTTCCACCCACACGCCCAAGCCCTCAACGTCCACATCTCCAAATTACTCAGCCTGGAGATGCTGCCCTACAGGCTGGTAGAGACCGAGGCCTTTCGCAACCTCCTGGCGGCGGCCGCCCCTCGGTATTCGGTCCCCAGCAGCCACTACTTTTCCCGATGTACCGTCCCAGCCCTGCACCAGGACGTGTCAGACGTGCCCTGACCAACACCGTTTCTGACATGGTCCACCTAACCCTGGACATGTGGACGAGTGCTGCCAGGCAGGGCCACTACATATCGCTGGCGGCACATTGGGTTAACTTGGTGGAGGATGGAACCGAGTCTGATCCTGGGGTCGCTCATATACTGCCTCCTCCTCCTCCCACCCCTCCTCCACCTCCTCCAAATTACCATCCGTGGGCATGGCGCCATCAGTCGGTAGCTCTAGGCACAGCAGCAGTGCCGTCGCTAAGCGACAGCAGGCGGTGCTCAAACTGCTGAGCCTAGGCGATAAAAGGCACACCACCCAAGAGCTATTACAGGGCATCACGGCGCAGACCGATCTGTGGCTAGCACCACTGAACCTGAAGCCAGGCATGGTTGTGTGTGACAACGGCCGTAACCTGGTGGCAGCTCTGCAACTCGGCAGATGTGTTAAATCTCATAGCTCAGCGGTTCCTCAACACATACCCCAATCTGTCTGATTTGCTCACGAAGGTGCCCCGCATCTGTGCGCATTTCAGCACAGATGCTGCCATTCTCATGGTAGTGCAGTGCCGCCTCCAACTGTCTGCTCACCTACTGTTGTGCGGCGTGCCCACGAGGTGGAATTCAACATTAACCAAGTCATCCAGAGTTTACCAGCAGCGCAGAGCGATTGTAGACTGCCAGATGTCAACTTCCACCAGAACTGGTAGTCAGGTCAGTCAGCTTCCTCAAGTCTACAATGAGGAGTGGACGTGGATGTCTGATATCTGTCAGGTGCTGAGTAACTTTGAGGAGTCAACACAGATGGTCAGTGGCGATGCCGCCATCATCAGCTTCACCATTTCGCTGCTTGGCCTGTTGAAAAACACTCTGGTCAGCATGAAGTCGGAAGCTTTGCGCTCGTCACAAGAAACGGGGGAAGAAGACTCCCTTGTTGATAGCCAACGCACCCACCGGTCTGTTTCTCAGCGCATATAGGAGGAGGTGGAGGAGGATGAGGAGGAAGAGGAGGAGAATGTTGGCGAGACAGAAGAGGGGACCGTTGCTCAGCCCTTAACTGTTCAGCGTGTATGGGCAGAAGAAGAGGAGTTGGAGGAGGAGGAAATGGAGAGTCAGGCCAGAATTCTTGCGCGTTTGGACTCTGGCGCATATGGCAGATTTCATGCTAGGCTGCCTATCCCGTGACCCTCGCGTTCAAAAAATTTATTCCAGCACCGATTACTGGGTATTCACTCTCCTGGACCCACGGTACATTAAAATCTTTCCACTCTCACCCCTGTAGAGGAAAGAAGTTTGAGAATGCATGAATACCAACATGCCCTGGTTCACAAGCTGAAACAGTATTTCCCTTCTGACAGTGCTAGCGGCAGAGGGCGTACTTTTGCGGGACAAGTAGCGAGGGAGAGTAGCCGAGCAGCCAGCTTGTCCAGCAATGGCAGGGGTACGCTTTACAAGGCCTTTGCCAGTTTTATGTCACCCCAGCAAGACACTGTCACCTGTCCCCAGTCTCGGCAGAGTAGGGCTGATCTTTACAGAAAGATGGTGAGGGAGTACGTAGCTGACCATACCATTGTCCTAAATGATGCATAAAGAAAAACAGTGGAATCGGCACTCACCAATCTTCTCCTTTTCAATGCTGTTTTATTGATGCATACTTATAAAAACATTTTATGAATGTAATTGATCGAGGTGAGGGAGGACGTGTGTAGACTCACAAGACAATCAAACACATGTGATGTGTGATGTGATTGATTGATGTGTTTGATTGTCTTGTGAGTCTACCCACGTCCTCCCTCACCCCCTCACCTCGATCAATTACATTTAAAAAATGTTTTTGTAAGTATGCATCAATAAAACAGCATTGAAAAGGAGAAGATTGGTGAGTGCCGATTCCACAGTTTTTCTTTATGCACCATTGGGACCTATTCACATTAAGGGAATCAGAGCACCACTGCTCCCTTGATGTCAGATTTGTTATTTGGATTTGGTTATTTGATGTCAACACGATGATTATGAAGTAGTGCCACCCGACTCTAAAGCCTTTTGTGTCTCGTATTGTCCTAAATGATCATACAGCTCCCTACAACTACTGGGTTTCAAATCTGGCCCAAACTGGCACTATACGCCTTGGAGGTTCTTGCCTGCCCTGCCGCTAGCGTGTTGTCAGAGCGGGTTTTCAGTGCAGCTGGTGGCATCATCACCGATAAGCGTACACGTCTGTCGACTGACAGCGCTGATGCTTATCAAGATGAATCAAGCCTGGATTTCTCATGATTTCCATTCTCTACCAGGTGAAAGCAGCTCAACCTGAATAATTATCATGTATGCACTCCTCCTCCTCATTTTCCTCCTTCTCCTCCTTCTCCTCCTCGTTGTACACTAAAGCAGAGGCAACTGGCTATTTTTTGCCAGGGCCAACAGGCTCTAGCTATAGTACTACTGTATATCTTTTTAATTTTTCTGGAGGCCCACCTACCCGCTCCTCTGTTTTAAAAACTTTTTTCGGACCAAATTTAATTGTCTTCATAGCAGCCTCCACACGTCGTATTTATAGCTGCCTCCACACGTCGTCTTTATAGCTGCCTCCACAGCAATGGAGACAATGGGGCAGATTTATCAAGCGTCTGAAAGTCAGAATATTTCTAGTCGCCCACGGCAACCAATTGCAGCTCAGCTTTCATTTTACCAGTGCTCATGAATATTTCAAAGGAGAGCTGTGATTGGTTGCCATGGGCAACTAGAAATATTCTGACTTTCAGACAGCTTGATAAATCTGCCCCATTGTCTCCATTGCTGCCTCCACACGTCGTCTCCATTGCTACCTCCACACGTCGTCTCCATAGCTGCCTCCATACATTGTCCCCTTAGCAAACGAGCTGTGTCCGGCAAAATTTTGGGTTGTTTTAACGGCTTCCACATCAAACTTGTTAACTTTGTTGCCACCCTGCTGTGTTATCCACAAAATATACCGCCAAACTTTTATCAATGACCGATATTATTTCAGTGTTACTTGCGCATCTGTTTACGTTCCCCTCCCCCGCCATAACCAGGCCAATTACTTATAAGAACAGTACTGCACTTGATTAGAGATGAGCGAACATACTAGTCCGAGCTTGATGCTCGTTCGAGCATTAGCGTACTCGAAACTGCTCGTTGCTCGGACGAATACTTTGCCCGTTTGAGAAAATGGCAGCTCCCGCCGTTTTGCTTTTTGGCGGCCAGAAACAGAGCCAATCACAAGCCAGGAGACTCTGCACTCCACCCAGCATGACGTGGTACCCTTACACGTCGATAGCAGTGGTTGGCTGGCCAGATCAGGTGACCCTGGGATAGACTAGCCGCTGCCCGCGCTGCTCGGATCATTCTGTGTCTGGATGCCGCTAGGGAGAGAGCTGCTGCTGGTCAGGGAAAGCGTTAGAGTGTTCTATTAGAATAGTGTTAGGCAGGAGTGATTCAACAAAAACCCAACAGCCCTTCTTAGGGCTACAATAACGTTATACTTTTTTTTTTTTTGTTTGCTTGTGGCTGGGCTTGCTGGCACTAGTAGTGCAGCTAGTACCATATTGTGAGGAATTTGCAGGGGGACTTGCTACCGTTGTGTTTAGCTCTTAGTGACACACATATCCACCTCAAACACCAAAGTGGGAAAATTTATTAGGGGTTTGATTTCAATTAGGCACAGTCTGGCAGTTTCTTTTTATTTTACGTTTAACCCACCCGCACGCCCAAGCCCTTAATGTGCACATCTCCAGATTGCTAAGCCTGGAGATGCTGCCCTATAGGCTAGTAGAGACCGAGGCCTTTCGCAGCCTCATGGCGGCGGCCGCCCCTCGGTATTCGGTCCCCAGCCGCCACTACTTTTCCCGATGTGCCGTCCCAGCCCTGCACCATCACGTGTCAGACAACATAATCCGTGCCCTGACCAACGCCGTTTCTGACAAGGTCCACCTGACCACGGACACGTGGACGAGTGCTGTCGGGCAGGGCCACTATATATCTCTGACGGCACATTGGGATAACTTGGTGGAGGCTGGGACCGAGTGTGACCCTGCGGCTGGTCATATACTGCCGACGCCGAGGATTGCGGGGCCTACCTCGGTCCAGGTGTTTGAGGCCTACTATGCCTCCTCCTCCTCCCACCCCTCCTCCACCTCCTCCTCCGAACGACCATCCGTGGGCATGGCGCCATCAGTCGGTAGCTCTAGGCACAGCAGCAGTGCCGTCGCTAAGCGACAGCAGGCGGTGCTCAAACTGCTGAGCCTAGGCGATGGGTTGTTTTCATGGATTCCACATCAAAGTTGTTAACTTTGTCGCCACCCTGCTGTGTTATCCACAAAATATACTGGCAAACTTTTACCATTTAGGGATATTATTTCAGCGCTTCTTGCGCATCTGTTTACATTCCCTTTTGACTGCACATAACCAGGCACTACCAATAAATTGCTACCATAGCAGCCTCCACACGTTGTCTCATTGTACCTCCCAAAAGTCGTTCACATAATAGGCTGCCTCCATTACATCGTCCCTTATTCAAACGAGGTTGTGGTCAGGGCAGAAATTTTGGGTTGTTTTCAGATTCCACATCAAAAGTGTTAACTTTGTCGCTACCCTGCTGTGTTACCACAAAATATTACTGGCAACCTTGTTACCATTTAAGCGGATATATTTAAGCGCTTTCTTGCGCATTCTGTTACATTCCCCTCACCCGCCATATTCCCAAACTTATAGAAGCCTTAACTACACTAAAAACTTGTGGCAGGCTGGGACCGAGTCTGACCCTGGGGCTGGTCATATGACTTGCCGACGGCAGAGGATTCGGGCGGGGGCCTACCACGGTCAAGGCTCAAAGGCCTGGAAGATACCCTCCTCCTCCCACCCCTCCCTCCACTCCTCTCCTCCGAATTACCATTTTGTTGTTGTTTTGTTTTTTTTTTTTTTTTTTTTTTTTTCCGTGGCCATGGCGCATCAGTGGTAGCTTAGGCCACACGCGCCAGTGCCGTGCTAAGCGACAGCAGGGCGGGTGCTCAAAACTGCTGAGCCTAGGCGATAAAGGCACCAACCGCCAAGAGCTATTAACAGCATTCCACATCAAAACTTGTTAACTTTTGTCGCCAACCTGCTGGTAATCCACCAAATATAATGGCAAACTTTCTCATTTACCCATCTTTATTTCAGCGTTTCTTGCGCATCTGTCTTACATTCCCCTCAACCAGCCATATCCTAAAACTTATAAAGAACGCTACTACACTTGACTTATACAAAAGGTTCTTAGAAGTGCTGTTTGGGGAGTAGCCTAGAGACAGGGGCTTGGGGATTGGCGAAAGCCGCCGGAGCGGAGCGGCCAGTTCCCCATCGCCCCCCCCCCCCCCAAGATCCAACTAACAGAGTCTTAAATGAGCACCTTTAATCATACTACTAGTTCACTGCCTCCATAACATGGTTCCCCTTACAACGAGCTGTGTCAGCAGAATTTTGGGTGTTATGGCTTCCATGTTAACTTGTTTGCCACCTTGCTGTGTAATCCACAAAAATAACTGGGCACACACTTTATCATGTACCCGATTATTGAGGCTTCTTGCTTACTCCTTTGGTCCTCTCTGCCACCATTGGTTTGAAGCCTGAATCCATTAGGGTATGTTCACCATGCCAACTCTTTACCTGCCGGCTGGCTGCCGGGCTGCCATCTGCATGGCCGTCCCCGATAGTGTCAGTGGTCAAATTATTGGATGTTTTAGGATGCATTTAGCTTCATTCTGTCACTCTGTCACTGGCATGCTGTTGCCCATTTTGTTAATTTTTGCATAATGGTTGCGATTAAGCCAGGCTTTCTCATCAGAGCATCACTGCATGCTGCCCCTGTGTTTCATGTCCATTTTCCGTGGTGTTTTCCATCTTTCTGAGGTTCCCAGGTGTTTGGCCAAGCTTCCTGTGCAGAGCCTGGTTCCATTGAATTGAAAAATGCTCGGGTCTCCCATTGACTTCAATGGGGCTCGTTATTCGAGACGAGCACTCGAGCATCGGGAAAAGTTCGTCTCGAATAACGAGTACCCGAGCATTTTAGTGCTCGCTCCTCTCTAGTCATTACATGTTAATGATGTCATCCACTTGTTTGTCATCAGCATCTTGTACTAAACACTATTTTTTTCTGTGGTTAGATGCATTAGAATTAGATAATTTGTTAGTCACTAGCAAAGGGACTTTGATCAACTGCATCTCTGAAGACGTTAAGAGCCTACACAGTTGATGAGGCTCGTCTGGCTCTCACATATTCCTCAGTATTGCCACTGGAAGTATTGCATAACAGTCATGTGTAGATACTGTTTGAAATAATTTCTCCAGTGAAAAACAAATCTAAAAAAGCTATACCCTGGATGAAAATGCATGTCCAAACCGGCATGTAGTTCACATACCTGGACATACATATTTATCTTGATGACACTGTCACTGTGACAACGGTGACAGTGTGTGGAACCCTTGCTGTATGTGACTGCTGGGCCATAGCAAATTTTTTTAATTTTTTTATTCTGCAAAATTAATCAAACATAAAAAAGCTATACAAACAGGATGTAGCAATAATTGAACTCAAACATGGTGTATAAAACAAAAATGAAAGTTAAAAATTATCATCAGAAGAGAATTTTTTTTCATCCCCTCCAAAAATGTTAATAAAATGTAATAGACCTTTTAAAAAACCTATAAATATGAATAGGTCTACAAAATAATTGAATCTAAAATTTCATTGAAAATCTGGAAAATTGCTGATCGATTTGTAATCAGTGGCATAACAACCGCCGTAGCAGCCGTAGCGGTTGCTATGGGGCCCGTAAGGTTAAAGGGCCCGGGGATGCACGGACTCTGTGTGTCCCCGCAGTGTCGGTGCCTGCCGGATTGTGCCCCCCGGGCCCCTAACTCTGTGTCCACTCCCAAATCTGCCCCCTCCGTGAGCTGCCCCCCCCCCCCCTCCGGCCATCCCCCTGCTGCTTGGAGCCAGCCGCTACATTCGGACATTGCCGCCCCTCCTCCACACTCTACATCCCATGTAACAAACAGACCTTCTCCCTATATTGTTTCACGACCCAGCCCCCGGCAACACAAGGAGCAACCTGTTAACACGAAAATGTAACACCAAATACCCATAACACCCCCCCCGCCGACCAATTCCCTCTTATCCGACCTAAGGCACTACATAGTCATTCTCATTCCTAAACCCCTCATGCAGCCTGTCGTCCAATTCCTCTTGATCCTTTTCGGACCAACTCCCCTAGGGGTCCCCCCTCCGGCTCTGGCCGCCCGGAAATAGATAGGTTCCACCTTAAACAAAGCGTTGCTTTGTGCTTTTCGTGCCTGACTCCCAACCTTCACACTACTCACTGCCCATGAAGCCACCCCCGTACATCTCTCAAAAACCTTCTTATACAATGCAGCAAAAGGCACGCCTCCCATGCACAGAGCAGAAACATCTGGGTCAATAACCCTTTTTAATAATTGTAGACATCCCCAGCCTGACCACATCTCCAAAAGATCGACTGCACTTCTTGACCCGCAAATCCCCACCCCCCCCCCCCAAGTGACAACCTTATTTGTGATTTTCACAACCTTTTTCAACACCACCTTGTAACCCTAAACACCCAACCCAAAGGTTCATTACCTCATGCGAGGGATCCAAAGCCCACCGCGTACCTATCTCACTTTACAGCCCAACACCCCACCTTGCAACCCCACCCCCAGCCCCCCCTCTCTCGCTGCTACGTGGTCGAACCCATCCCTCCGATCACCGCACGATCCGACCTACACACTCGCTGATACACTGACCCAACCCTGAACCTCCGTCCTTCTCAACCTCCCACTTGTGCGTGTGTTTGTTCACTCACGACTCCTTCTACCAGCCTCACCAGTCCTCAAACTTGAAAAGGTAAGTATATACATCTGTATTTCATCTGTTGTAGGTATGTATTACGAATTATTACCCGTACTAGAGCGTGTGAATCAAACTAAGTATATCTGTGTATACTAGATAGTGTATTATTGTAAGTGGGTAACATGCCTTATAATGTGTGTTTGTATCTATCTGTATATTGCATACGTTATATTGAGCATACGCCTGTGTATATATGTATATACTGTGTATATGTGTATATATGTATGATAACTGTGTTTAAATGTATATCTGTGTATATATTGTTATAATACGTGTATTATTGTATATTATTGCACTATTAGTTGTAGCTGCTAATTGTCTTGGGTATATCTGCATATACATTTGTCTCTTGTTTTTGTGTTTAAATATGTAATAGTACTCCGTATAATGTGTAGATATGTTATTAGTGTGTATTATTGGATATAGCATAGTGAAGGTGTATAGTACTAGTACTCACACCTTTGGCCACTTATAGGTACAAATTAGCGCTCCAAGCGGCTCGTATACACCACTTACTTTCTAATCAAGAACCCATCCATGGCAGCAACTCATGTCATTTAGCGCACTCGTAGACACCCCCTGGTAGCGACCAATCTCTGCCGTTCAAACCAAACACCACCGTCTGACAGCCACGACACTACATGGGAACTGAGGTGATTTGAGTGCCTTGACCCGTGGCAATCACTTGACTTATGATTCTTAGCCCAAGAAGGTGCTGGTCGAGTACTAACATGCAGTCATAACATGCCTTGGATTCTAACTGAGTATTATCACTGCACAATCCATGCCACCATCTCAAATTGCAGAAGTCTATACAGAGAAATGTTGACAGGTATCCGGACAAAAGAAAAAACATGTCCATGAGCAGCAGTTGTCTGTGTGCGGAAAATCGCCTTTTGTACTAGATGACAGAGGTCGTAGAGAACTGATGACTCAAGGCATGCACCTGGTTCTTTTAAGCTTAGTAATTAAAAGGTCAACAGTGAAACACAATCGCCAACACTCGTCAAGTTTACGTACAAACCAAGGTTAAAGAGCACAAGAATAGCATCTCGAACTGCACTAGTAACAAGCTTCTGAAACATCCTACACTAAGGCAAGATAGGGCTAACAGCCAGCAGAAGAACGCACACATCTCAACCAGGTTGCCCCACTCTTTCAGCTAAGACTGCCATGGAATGTGTGGAGCAGCAACTAATTGGATTGCCATCCTTCAGTGCGAAATTGGTATAGGGAGACAGATTAGAACGACGGGTTTTGTGTCTGGTCCTGTTGAGCTGGTCTCGCATTTTTATGCTGTGACATAGGTACGACAAAGCGTGAAGTGTAGTGGGGGGAATAAATTGCAGAATTTATATGTCTGGTGTGGCTCAACGTGCAAAAACCTGAAAGCCATAGTGAATCCCATCCTTGTTCCTTGTTCACACACTCTCGATTTCTGCTGCGACATTCGGATGGTAGGGTCAGAATTTGGCGTCAACAACATGAAAGCATGGATCCATCCTGCCTTGTATCAACGGTTCAGGCTGGTGGTGGTGGTGTCATGGTGTGGGGAATATTTTCTTGGCACTCTTTGGACCCCTTGGTACCAATTGAGCATCGTTGCAACGCCACAGCCTACCTGAGTATTGTTGCTGACCATGTCCATCCCTTTATGACCACAATGTACCCAACATCTGATGGCTACTTTCAGCAGGATAATGCGCCATGTCATAAAGCTGGAATCATCTCAGACTGGTTTCTTGAACATGACAATGAGTTCACTGTACTCAAATGGCCTCCACAGTCACCAGATCTCAATCCAATAGAGCATTTTTGGGATGTGGTGGAACGGGAGATTTGCATCATGGATGTGCAGCTGACAAATCTGCGGCAACTGTGTGATGCCATCATGTCAATATGGACCTCTCTGAGGAAATCTCTGAGGAATGCTTCCAGCACCTTGTTGAATCTATGCCACGAAGAATTGAGGCAGTTCTGAAGGCAAAAGGGGGTCCAACCCGTTACTAGCATGGTGTACCTAATAAAGTGGCCGGTGAGTGTATGTATATACTGTGTATATATGTATATACTGTGTATATATATATATATGTATATATAGTGTATTATTGCATATATTGTGTATTATTGGATACATGCATATACTGTGTATATGTGTATATACTGTGTATAATCACCAAAATAGGCAGCACTCCCAGACGTCTTGGAGTGCTGCCTGTATTCGTGATTATATATTGTGTGTGCTGTTTGTATTTTCCTTGAGTATATACTGTGTATATGTGTATATATGCATCTACTGTATTTCTACACACACATATTTATATAAGCATATATATGTGCACATTTAAATATATGCACATATATGATATGATGTATGTGTGTTTTTGCATAAGCTGTGTATATGGTATGTATGTATATGCTCTATATACTGAATGTGTGTGTGTATTTCCCGTATGTGTCTGTATACGCTGTATGTGTGTATATTCTGTATGTATATGTCGCATGTGTGTATATGGCGTTTTTATACTGCATGTATGTGTATATATGGTCAGTGTATACTGTATGTGTGTTTAATATATATATATGTAAACAGTATGTGTGCTTTTTATATACAGTATGTGTGTTACACTGTATATAACTCATAAAGTATATACAGAGTGCATAAATGTGTGTGTATAAGTGTATACTTGTATGTATATAGGTGCGAGTATATGAGTGTAGAAATTTGTGTGTGTGTATATAAGTATATAAATGTCTGTATAGGGGTACATTTACAAGAACGTGTGAGGGACGTATATCTGGCTGCAAATTTGCTGCCGGATATATTTCCCCCATAGGCGTCTATAGCGCCTGGGCTCGGTACGGTGAGCACAACGAGTACTCACTGTTTCGAGCCGTGGCCGCAAAAGAGATAGAACGTATCTATGGCTGTAAGAATGACCATGCGGCTCCATTCTCTATGGAGAGGGGAGGGGTGAGCTGCAATCACCTCCTCCTATCCAGCGCGCCAGACATGTGCCTGCCACGCTATAGCCGGGCGTGCACACGTTTATGTGAATGCAGCCTAAATATGTAAATATTTTTAGGGGGAAATCTGCTATGGGGCCCAGGCTCTCCTAGTTACGCCCCTGTTTGTAATCAAGCATATGGTTAATGTTGGTTAGTAACCTATTTGGGAGGTTAGACTATTGTCAAGTTATGTCCTTGTTCACACAACCTCAGGTTCTCTAATAACTGATAAAAGTCAGTTCCATGCCAAGATCCAACTAACATAGTTTTAACTGCAGCACCTTTAATCTACTACTAGTTCACTGCCTCCATACATGGTCCCCTTATCAAACGAGCTGTGTCAGGCAGAATTTTGGGTTGTTTTCATGGCTTCCATGTTAACTTTGTCGCCACCCTGCTGTGTAATCCACAAAATATACTGGCAAACTTTTATCATGTACCGATATTATTTGAGCGCTTCTTGCTCACCTCCTTTGGTTCCTCTCTGCCACCCATTGGTATGTCCACAGAGTTGATCTCAGAAGAAGAAATTAAGACCAAGACCCACAATCTTCACTCTATTAGAGAGTGGGGAATTAGCACAGGGTGGTTAGAGCGTTATAGCGTAGTGCAGGGTGTATTAGATAAAGTTTGGAAGGCTATTAAGTAAAAAGGATATGAATTAGGGGGGGGGGATGATGACTTTTTCACCTATTGGGACAAATTTTAATTTTGAAAAAATTTAGGTGTACTCCTGCGAAAAGTTTATTGGACAAAAAAAACGGAGTGTTTATATTTTCACCAGATAATGCAACGAAATCACAGTATTGTTAAATTTACGATGAACTATGGGCGCGGTATGGAGAAGGGGAAAGGAGTTTTTTTTTTAATTCCTTAGCTTATAATTAGGCATTATATAGGGACGAAGGATAAGGTAGTTTTAAAATTAGACTGTAAGCAAGTGTATAGATGTAGTTTTATGAGGAACACTAATGTAACTGAAGATTAACTACGCATGAATATAAGGTTATTCTTTACATCTAGGATGAAAAGGAAGACATCCCTTTCTCTTAAAAAAAATGGGAAAGTGGGAAATGGGGAAAGTGAATTTAGAATTGGGAAAAAATTGTTATAGGGGAATTGCTCTCATCTTTCTTATTAGTTGGAACAAAGGAGGTGCTGCAGTTGAACGTTGTACACAGTTTATTTTACAATTCCAAAAATCTATATTAAATGAAAGTTAGACAGGAACATCCTCTTGTACCGATGTACGGAAGTAGGGTGCCGGATGATTTGATGCATGGCATGGTTCTTGCCCAAAAACTGGGACCGTTTTGGAGGGGAAATATTCCAATGATAAAAGGTGAGGGGTTTATATCGTGACCGGGATATTCCAAGTGTCTTTCCGGGTGTATACAGTTTAGAGGGAAGGACGGGGAACGAGACAGGTGACGAACAACCTTCTGGCCACGATTGAGGGATAGCAAGAAAATGGGACGAGCATGCAAACCCATCCTTTAGCGAATGGAGAGATGCTGATCAGAGAGGTAAATCTAAAGATTGGGAAAAAATCAGCGGATCCAGAAGGGGATCCTATATAGATGGAGTATGAGTAGGCTGGTTAGGGGGGGAAAAGAAGAAAAAAGTTCCTAAATTGTGAGTTTAGATGTATAAATATCATATGATATATTATATAATACGATAGATATATTAGATATATATATATTATATATACATACACGGATATGTGTATATATATATATATTTTTTTATTTTTTTCTCCTTCTAACCTGGCGGGACATCGGGATGGGAGGGGTGGGGGAGGCGTAGATAACTTAACTGCATTGATTTTAGAGACTTGGACATGGAGTAGTACCGTATATGCCGGCGTAAAGACGAACTGGGCGATACAGACGAACTCCCACTTCTGCCCTAAAATATAGAATTGTATATACTCACACTGTATAAGACACCCCTCTCCCAATGAAAAAAGTCCTGCTTAAAACTTGCAACAAACAAGAGAGCAAGTGCCCTGGTTGATCATAACGTAGCTGCGTGCGATATAATGAAGATCCGACATGATTCTGTAAGTGCCGCTGGACACCCCAGCTCTGTGACGCCGACCGTGTGACAGGGCGGCTGCATGAGCATACAGCGCGCTAGACCGTCAGCGAGTACAAAGCCTCTACTAATGATGTGGGAGGCGGATGCCGCGCATGAGCAGGCAGGGGGGTCATCCTAGGAAAGGGCTCCTGCGCGATGACGCGGGAGGGGGAAAAAAACACATACACAGTGGCGGCCCCTGTAAGTCCCGGAGATAAGACGACCCCCCACTGTAGCCATTATGGTTACGGGGTTTTAAAAGTAGGTTTCGGATACGCCAGTAGATACAGATTGTCAGTTTGATGATTTTAGATTTTTTTTGTATTTGTGATACCCTCCAATAAAGATTTAAAAAAAAAAAAAAGACCCAGAATAATCTGGGATAATATAATATCAAATCTCTGCGTACTGCTAGGCAGATGTGAAGCGGCTTATTCATGTCACAAAGATTTTACAGAAGCATTCGTGGCCTGGATTTGGGTGGGTTAGTGAATGAATAAGAATAGAAATAATGTCTGGAGTTCAGTTGAGGTAGTAAAGTATAATATGAAACTAAGCGGTTGTATCTTGTAGTGGGTAGTATAATATTATCAGCCAAGGCCACATTCTTAGGAAGGCTCATGTTATCAATCTTAATCCACAGTCGGGCTCAGCTTTTAATTTGTTAAGCAATTATGAAGAGTATAGAAAAATAAAAAAGGATTTCATAAACCTTATAACAATACTCACAATTCACACGTCACCCACGACACCCTTCCATTGAAAGATGGTGCGGCAATGGAAGGTATGGTGCTAAACAGTCTGATGTGCTGACTTACTCTCGTAGGGCGCCCGGTGTGTGCCCATGCCATGTAGGGGGAGGAGATATGAAGTAATACGTAGGACTGTAATACTCCCCCCCATCACGTGTGTGAGAAACAGATAAATATTGGACCAGCGCGGGGGGAAAATAAGCTACCCAATTGGGCAAACCAAATTCTGTAAATAAAAATTTGTATAAAAGGTAAAGTATATTGAAAAATAAATGATACCAGAATCACAAGGGGGAAGATTATTGCTTCTTCGCTTTGCTGTTCGTTTTTAAATAGTTGGTTGCTGGCCAGGCCAGACTTCGAGTTCTTCGTTCTATGATCCTTTTTATGTGGACTGGGGGCAAGCAATGGTACGATCTAGCGATGTTAACAGCAAAGTTGAGTTAGTAATTTACACTGATAACCGGGGCCTGTCAACGGCTGTACTTTTCAAAGTGCATTCACAGAATGAAATGAGGGTGAACAATGTATGGAGAAATGACATGCAGTGGTAACAAATGAACAATAAAGGCATAATCTACAGAGTTGATCTCCAGAAGAAGAAATTAAGACCAAGACCACAATCTTCATCCTATTAGAGAGTGGGGAATTAGCACAGGGTGGCTTAGACGTATAAAGCGTATGCAGGGTGTTATTAGATAATGTTTGGAGGCTATTAAAAAGGATATGAATTAGGGGGGGATGTATGACTGTTTTCACTATTGGACAAATTTTAATTTTGAAAAAATTTAGGTGTACTCCTGCGAAAAGTTATTGAAAAAAAAGGAGTGTTATATTTTCACCAGATAAGCAACGAATCACAGTATCTGTTAAATTTAGAGAACTATGGGGCGCGGTATGGAGAAGGGGAAAGGAGTATTTGTTTTTTAATTCAGTTATATTGGCATATATTAGGGACGAAGGATAAGGGTAGTTTTAAAATTAGACTGTAAGCAAGTGTTGATGTAGTTTTATGAGAACCCTAATGAACATGGAAGATTAACTACGCTGAATATAAGGTTATTCTTACATCTAGGATGAAAGGAAGGAATCCTTTCTCTTAAAAAATGGGAAGTGGGAAATGGTAAGGAGAAGGAATTTAGAATTGTTGTGAAAAATTGTTATAGGGGAATTGTCTCCCTCTGCTTATCGTGGAAACCAACAGGATGGTGAGTTTAACTTTGTACACCCAGTTGTATTATAACTAAGCCCACAAGAAAATGGCGCAAATGCGTTTTTTCACCATTTTCATTGCATTTGGAATTTTTTTCCCGCTTCCGATTACATGGCATGGAATATTTAATACCATCATTATGAAGTGCAATTTGTTACGCAGAAAACAAGCCACAACACAGCTCTTTACGTGTAAAAATAAAAAAAAGTTATAGATTTTTGAAGGTGGGGAGTGAAAAATGGACATGAAAAAACAGGAAAGGGCCCGGTCCTTAACCGGTTAAAAAGGATATTGAATTTAGGGGGGATTTAGACTTTTTCACCTATTTGGGACAATTTTAATTTTGAAAAATTTAGGTGTACTCCTGGAAAAGTTTATTGGACACAAAAAGGAGTGATATATTTTTCACAGATAATGAACGAATCACAGATGTTAAATTTAGAAGAACTATTGGCGCAGTATGTAGAAGGGGATAGGAGTTTTTTTTTAATTCCTTCAGCTATATTATGCATATATTAGGACGAAGGATAAGGGTAGTATTAAATTAGAGGTAAGCAATTGTATAGAGTTTTTGAGGAACACTAATGTAACTATGAAATTAATCTCACATATATAAGTTTATTCTACAATCTAGGATGGAAAAGGAAGACATCCCTTCTTTCAAAAAATGGGAAAGGGAAATTGGGAAAGTGAATTTAGAATTTTGGAAAAATTGTTATAGGGGAATTGTCTCCTCTTCTTTATCGTGGAACCACAGGATGGTGCAGTTTAACTTTGTACACCAGTTGTATTATACACCCAAACTATATAACATGAAAGTTAGACAGAACTCCTCTTGTATCCGATGTACGGAAGAGGGTGCAGATTTTGTGCATGTGGCCTGGTCTTGCCCAAAACTGGGACCTTTTTGGTGGGAAATATTACAATTTATAAAAGGTGAGCTGTTTATATCTTTACCGGGATCTGTCCAAGTGTCTTTCCTGGGTGTTTACAGTTTAGAGGGACAGGACCTGGGAAAGAGACAGGTGACGAACAACCTTCTGGCCACGATTGAGGGATAGCAAGAAAATGGGACGAGCATGCAAACCCATCCTTTAGCGAATGGAGAGATGCTGATCAGAGAGGTAAATCTAAAGATTGGGAAAAAATCAGCGGATCCAGAAGGGGATCCTATATAGATGGAGTATGAGTAGGCTGGTTAGGGGGGGAAAAGAAGAAAAAAGTTCCTAAATTGTGAGTTTAGATGTATAAATATCATATGATATATTATATAATACGATAGATATATTAGATATATATATATTATATATACATACACGGATATGTGTATATATATATATATTTTTTTATTTTTTTCTCCTTCTAACCTGGCGGGACATCGGGATGGGAGGGGTGGGGGAGGCGTAGATAACTTAACTGCATTGATTTTAGAGACTTGGACATGGAGTAGTACCGTATATGCCGGCGTAAAGACGAACTGGGCGATACAGACGAACTCCCACTTCTGCCCTAAAATATAGAATTGTATATACTCACACTGTATAAGACACCCCTCTCCCAATGAAAAAAGTCCTGCTTAAAACTTGCAACAAACAAGAGAGCAAGTGCCCTGGTTGATCATAACGTAGCTGCGTGCGATATAATGAAGATCCGACATGATTCTGTAAGTGCCGCTGGACACCCCAGCTCTGTGACGCCGACCGTGTGACAGGGCGGCTGCATGAGCATACAGCGCGCTAGACCGTCAGCGAGTACAAAGCCTCTACTAATGATGTGGGAGGCGGATGCCGCGCATGAGCAGGCAGGGGGGTCATCCTAGGAAAGGGCTCCTGCGCGATGACGCGGGAGGGGGAAAAAAACACATACACAGTGGCGGCCCCTGTAAGTCCCGGAGATAAGACGACCCCCCACTGTAGCCATTATGGTTACGGGGTTTTAAAAGTAGGTTTCGGATACGCCAGTAGATACAGATTGTCAGTTTGATGATTTTATATTTTTTTTGTATTTGTGATACCCTCCAATAAAGATTTAAAAAAAAAAAAAGACCAAGACAACATATGGTATAATATCTAAATCTCTGCGTACTGCTAGGCAGATGTGAGTGCTTTATTCATGTCACAAAGGATTTTACAGAAGCCTTCAGTGGGCTGGATTTGGGCTTGGCTAGTTAATGATAAGAAATAATGTCCGTAGTTCATTGGTTAGTAAATTATAATATGAAACTAAGGCTGTTTCTTCTTGTAGTGGGTAGTATCATTATCCAGCCAAGGCCACATTCTTTCACTGCACAGGGCTCTGTTATCAATCTTCATCCACAGTCTGGCCTCATCTTAATTTTAAGCAATTAGCAAGTATATGAAAAATAAAAAGATTTTCATTAAACATATAACAATACTTCACACTTCACACCGCTCACCCCCGCCACTCTCTCCATTGCAACATATGGCTGCGGCAATGGAATGGTATGGTGCTACACGAGTGCGGCACTTTACCTCTCCTGTAGGGCGCCGTGTGCCCATTGCCATGTATGGGGGACGTATATATGCCGTATATACGTAGGCTGTATATACGTCCCCCATACGTGTGTGAGAATACAGCCTTAATATTGGCCAGGGGGGAAATAAGCTCCAATTGGGCAACCAACATTCTTTAAATAAAAATGTGTGTAAAAGGTAAAGTAATTATTTGACAAAATAAATGATACACAGAACTCACACATTTGGGGACATGTATATTTATTTCTGCTATTTCTTTTCCGACTTTTGCTGTCGTTTTTCAAATACGCCTTGGTCTGCACATTGTGCAGTGCCTTATGCATCTTTATTTTCTAGATGTTCCTTGTGATTTATTACTTATGTATCACTTTTTTTATTATTTTTGTGACTTTTTGGGTGCAAATCTGCACCAGGTTACGATTTCTTTTTATGGATCCTGTTTTAACATGTAAATTGGAATTATTTCATATGCTTTAAATTTTTAAAATTTTGCACATAAACCTGTTGGGAACTGAAAATTGGGCTGTTTATTTTTTTCATTTATTCATTTTTGCATTCACATTTTATTGAAATGTATTGGTTTGTTAACACTATGTTTATATGGATGTTAACATCGTGTTGACACATGCAGTTTTGTACACACAATGTTGACAACAATATAATTAGGCAAATATCCTCTTCTCAGCTGTTGTGATGCAGTTTAAAACACATGTGTTAACACCATGGTGAAACATCCCGGTCCTTAAGGGATTAATGGAGGAGATAAAATCTGGGACTGCTTCCCAATATCCAGACTATGCCAGGCGGCAGTTGTTGATATGACTACCATACCATGAAATGTTATTGGAAAATGGATTTTTTGCATTGAACTAGAATTTTTCCTCCCAAAATGCTACAACGGCAAGCACACGCCGGCGCCACGGAGAGGAGGAGGGGGTGAACGCCGCTCACCCCCGCACCTCTCCATTGCAATATATGGCTGCGGCAATGGAATGGTATGGTGCTACACGAGTGCGGCACTTTACCACTCCTGTAGGGCGCCGTGTGCCCATTGCCATGTATGGGGGATGTATATACGCCGTATATACGTAGGCTGTATATACGTCCCCATACGTGTGTGAGAATACAGCCTTAATATTGGCCAGGGGGGAAATAAGCTCCAATTGGGCAACCAACATTCTTTAAATAAAAATGTGTGTAAAAGGTAAAGTAATTATTTGACAAAATAAATGATACACAGAACTCACACATTTGGGGACATGTATATTTATTTCTGCTATTTCTTTTCCGACTTTTGCTGTCGTTTTTCAAATACGCCTTGGTCTGCACATTGTGCAGTGCCTTATGCATCTTTATTTTCTAGATGTTCCTTGTGATTTATCACTTATGTATCACTTTTTTGATTATTTTTGTGATTTATTTTTGGGTGCAAATCTGCACCTGGTTACGATTTCTTTTTATGGACCCTGTTTTAACATGTAAATTGGAATTATTTCACATGCTTTAAATTTTTAAAATTTTGCACATAAACCTGTTGGGAACTGAAAGTTTGGGCTGTTTATTTTTTTCATTTATTCATTTTTGCATTCACATTTTATTGAAATTTATTGGTTACTTATAAGGGTGAAGTCACATGTGGCATTAACATGCATGTTTTCAAACGCATCACAACAGTTGAGACGAACAGATTTGCCTTACTACATTAATATCACCACGGTGTTTGCAAAATGCATGTGTTAACACAATGTTAATGCCTATGTTAACCGCATTAAAACATATTTGTTAACACTATATTTATATGGATGTTAACATCGTGTTGACACATGCAGTTTTGTACACACAATGTTGACAACAATATAATAAGGCAAATATCCTCTTCTCAGCTGTTGTGATGCAGTTTAAAACACATGTGTTAACACCATGTGTGACCGCAGTCTCAAATATTGTCATCTCCCTGCAGTGTGACAAGAGCGCTTAAAAATGCAGGAAAAAGCCACAAATCCAAAATTTATAGTAGTATCCACTCCTGCATAAAACCGCCTAACCTGGCTTGTGTCCATGTCCATTTGAGACATTTGCAACAGGGCTTTATTCTACTAATAAAAATATGCTCCGGCACCGGCTCACCCTGAGCTAGTGCCATGTATATGTGTGTAAAAACAACCACTTTTAAGTGATAGGTTTCCTTTAATAAAAATCATTTTAACCCCTAACTTCACTATTTTACTCAGTTTTATTGCTGTTATAGCTCCTATCACTCTCTAGGAAGACACATTATGATCCATTTAGTTCTTTGAGCTGACAGTGTACTTAGATTGTCAGGGTACAGTTTGTATACACTTTCATTTACTTCTGAACATTGTACTATCGACGATTTATAAGTTATATTAACTTATATATCGGCGCATCGCACTAGGACACGGCGCACCACGCGTGCGCCGGATTCTGAAGTGCTGGAGAGTCGGTGACGTCACCGAGCTCTCCGCCACATGCGCGCCTGCGCAACTTAGCAAGGCCTGTTTTAGCTCCTATCACTCTCTAGGCAGACACATTATGATCCATTTAGTTCTTTGAGCTGACAGTGTGGTTAGATTGTCAGGGTACAGGTTTGTATACACTTTCATTTACTTCTGAACATTATACTAGTATCTGACACATAGAAAGAGAGATGAGACAGATCAGAGATGGGATGCATGAGATGCCTATTACACACGGTCAGCTCTGCTACAGTTTTCTCACAGATATTTGCCTGCCTCCCCCTTCCTGGTAGCTATCTGCCAGTAGCTTGCAGCTCCTCTTTTCTTACAATGTGTTGTTTGCTAGCAGGAAGTGAGTGAGTATCTGTGAGCTCTGACCTGGACTGCAGGGGGTCGGTGTTAGAGTGCAGGGCGCAGAGAGAGAAACTCAGAAGCATGGCTGTTACATAGAAATCCAAGATGGCTTCCCTGACCATAAGTCAGAAGTTACAGGGTCGTGTCTTGAACTGACAACTGAAACTGAATTTAACCCCTTAGTGACACAGCAAAAAGGCTCTAGCAAACGGCCATTTTTAGCAAATGTTCATAAGCGCTGGTTTAAGTGCCATAACTTCCTTTTTTGGGTGAAACCTTAACATTTTTTGTAAACATGTTTTTCATTTTATTTTTATTTGGGGTTAAAAGTGGAAATAAAGCTTTTTTATTTATAAAATATAAATTTTTAAAAAATTTACAAATGAACTCAAAATTACATTACAGTGCATATGTATACAGCCTTCCCCCTAGTGATTTTCTATAATAGCCTGCCCCCAGTGATTTTGTGTACAGCCTGCCCCCAAGTGCTTTTGTATACAGCCTGCCCCCAGTACTACTGTATGCAGTCTGCCCGCCTAGTGGTTTTGTATACATCCTGCCCCCCAGTGCTTTTGTATATAGCCTGTCCCCCGGTACTATTGTATACAGTCTGCCCCTAGTGGTTTTGTATACATCCTGTCCCCCAGTGCTTTGGTATACAGCCTGCCCCCAGTATGTACAGCTAACACCCATATACAGCTGACACCCATAAACAGCTGTATATACATATACAGCTGCCCCCCAGTATATACAGCCTGCCCCCAGTATGTACAGCTGACACCCATAAAAAAAAAAAAAAACCTTGTACTTACCTCCAGCCCCAGCGTTTGGTGAGTCTGTACTCCCCCTTCCTGGTAGCTATCTGCCAGTGGTTGAGCTCCTTGTTCTTAAAATGTGTGTGTGCTAGCAGGAAGTGAGTGAGTGTCTATGAGCTCGACTGGACTGCAGGGGGTCCGGTGTTAGAGGGCAGGAAGCAGAGAGAGAGAGAAACTCAGAAGCATGGCGTTACATAGAAATCAAGTATGGCTTCCCTGACCCTAAGTCAGAAGTTACAGGGTCGTGTCTTTGAACGTGACAACTGAAACTGAATTTAACCCCTTAGTGACACAGCAAAAAAGGCTCTAGCAAACAGCCATTTTTAGCAAATGTTCATAAGCGCTGGTTTATAGTGCCAACTCCTTTTGGGGATTGGAAACCTTAACATTTTTGGTAATAGAACATTAAAATTTTTTCTTTCGATTTTATTGGGGTTGTATTTTAAAAGTGGAATAAAGCTTTTATTATTATAAAATATAAATTTTAAAAAAATTTTACAAATGAACCTCAAAATTACCTTACAGTGCATGTATACAGCCTTTCCCCTAGTGTATTTTATATGATAGCCTGCCCCAGTGCTCTTTTTATACATCCCTCCCCCCAGCGATTTTGTTATATCCTGCCCCCCCAGTACTTTGGTAAACAGCCATCCCCAAGTACTACTGTAATAGCCTGCCCCAGTGATTTGTATACAGCCTGCCCCCCAAGTGCTTGTGTAACAGCCTGCCCCCAGTACTACTGTATACAGTTGCCTGCCTAGTGGTTTGTGATACATCCTGCCCCAGTGCTTTTGGATATAGCCTGTCCCCCGGTAATATGTATACAGTCTGCCCCTAGTGGTTTGTATAACATCGTCCCCAGTGTTTGGTATACAGCCTGCCACCCCGTATGGTACAGCTAAACACCCATATACAGCTGGCACCCATATACAGTAATAACATATACCACTGACCCCAGTAATATACAGCTGCCCCCAGTATGTAAGCTGTACACCCATAAAAAAAAACTTGTACTTACCTCCAGCCCCAGCGTTTGGCGAGTCTGTACTCTGGCAGCATAATGCCGCCTCCTAAAGTGCCTGCAATCACCCCTCACAACTTCACCACTCCTCATGGCAGATGTAGCCCTGAGCACAGGGATATGTGAACAAGATATGATCCTGCATCTGTAGCTACAGCATTCTCAAGGCATGTTTGGTTCATAATGCATGAAATGAAATGGTAGATTTACTTTTAAATGGTTAACACTAAAAGTTTTTTTTTAATAATTTGAGGGATGTAGTTTCTAAGATGTAGCAATTTATGGGTTTCAGTGATGGCCAGGGAGTGGTCATGTGAAACCAACTCTGGCACTGTGTAGGTGTATGCAGGACTTGAATGCTACATACTTACTATGCCCCTATTCGTACCACCCCCTGAATTCTCTGGGAAGCAGCATCGCTTGCAATGTTGTGACTGTCCTTACAGTCTTTTGACGTAGTGAAGAAGTGTTGTAAAGAGGTGTCCGACGTGAGGAGACACGGTTGTCAGACAGTAGGTGAAGTTGTGGTCAGGGCAGGAAGTCCCGAGGGAGGGAGAAGACTGAGGGATCAGGCGGATGATGAGGTGACGACCCAAGTGGTTGAGAGGCAGGGTGAACACAGTGCTTCTGAGACGGAGGGAGAGTACCGACCAGAACAGGTTGGAAGAGGCAGTGGTGGGGCCAGAAGGAGAGGCAGGGACAGAGACCCAGGTGAATCAGCGCCAAATGTGTCACGTAGTGAAGCTCCCGTGGGGGGGCTTCCGCGGCGAGGGCCTAGATTTTCAGAAGCCTGGGGGTCTTTAAGGAAACCACCGGATGTCGGAAGACTGGGGTGTGCAACCTTTGCCCAACCAGGATCAGACGGGGTTCCACCACTCCGCTTAACTACCAACAGTATGCGCAGGCCAGCCATAGGAATGCTAAACACCCCACTCAGTGCACAAGCCGTTAACCTCCGAGGCCGTGCACACCACTGCCTCTCCCCTGTGTCAGCTGATAGTCAGACCCCCTACCAGGACCCTGGCACAAAACCCATCGTCGCCTCCCGATCCTCCAACAGCATCCACCAGAGTTCAGCTCTCCATACCACTGACGTGGAGCGGGAGGGGAAACGGAAATATAGTGAAACCCACCCGCACGGCCAAGCCTTAATGGCCACATCCAAGATGCTTAGACTGGAGATTGCCTGCCCCTATAGGCTAGTAGAGACCAAGGACTTTCGGCCAAACCTCATGGCGGCGGGCCGGCCCCTTCGGTTATTCGGTCCCAGCCACCACTATTTTCCCGAAGGTGCAGTCCCAGCCCTGACAACTCACGTGTCAGACAACATCATCCGGCCCGACCAACGCCGTTGTGGACAAGGTCCACTGACCAAGGACAACGTGGACGAGTGCTGCCGGGCAGGGCCAATATATAGCGCTGCCGGCCATGGTTATTGGTGGAGGGCTGGGACAGAGTCTGACCCTGAGGCTGTGGGTATATACTGCCGACGCCGAGGAGGGGATTGCGGGGACTAACTCGGTCCAGGTATTTCAGGACTACTATTCTCCTCCTCACTCCAACCCCTCCTCCACATCATCCTCCGAAACTACCCACCGTGGGCATGGCGCCATCATTGTCGCTAGCTCTAGGCACAGCAGCAGTGCCGTCGCCTAAGCGACAGCAGGAGTGTGCTCCAACTGACTGAGGCCTAGGGCGATAAAAGGCACACCGCCCAAGAGCTATACAGGGCCTCACGGCGCAGACTGATTGTGGCTGCACGCTGAACCTGAAGACAGGCATGGATTGTGTGTGACAAACGGCCGTCACTGGTGGGCTCTGCAAATCGGCAGAACTGACACATGTGCAGCCTGTGGCCATGTGTTACATCTGATGTTCAGCGTTTCCTCAAGACATACCCCAATCGTTCTGATTTGCTCACGAAGGTGAGCCGTATCTGTGCGCATTTAAGGAAGTCCAGCACAGATGCTGCCACTCTCAGGGCGCGCAGCGCCGCCTCCACTGCCCGCTCACCGATGTTGTGCGCGTTGCCCACGAGGTGGAACTTAAACATTAACATGGTTATCCAGAGTTTACAGCAGAGCAGAGCGTTGTAGACTGCCAGATGTCAAATTCCACCAGAACTGGTAGTCAGGTCAGTCAGCTCCTCACGTATACAATGAGGAGTGGACGTGGATGTCTCGATATCTGTTCAGGGTGCTGAGTAACTTTGAGGGGGGGGGAAGTCAAACACAGATGGTCAGTGGCGTGCCGCATCATCGCCTCTCACCATCCCGCTGCTGGCTGTTGAAAAACCTCGGCTCAGCATGAAGTCGGAAGCTTGCGCTCGTCACACGAGACGGGGGAAGGAAGATTCCCTTGTTGGATAGCCAAAGCACCCTTAGGTCTGTTTTTCTCAGCGCATATCGGAAGGAGGTGGAGGAGGATGAGGAGGAAGAGGCAGGAGAATGTGGCGAGCACAAGAGGGGACCATTGTTGAGTCCTTCACTGTTCAGCGTGTATGGGCAGGAAGAAGGGGTTGGAGGAGTTGGAGGAGAGGAAATGGACAGTGGCCAGTGAGGGGAGTGACTTCTTACGCGTTGGGGTTACTCTGCGCATATGGCAGATTTCATGCTAGGCTTCCTATCCCGTGACCCTCGTCGTTCAAAGAATTTATTCAGCAGATTTGGGTATTATCTCTGGACCCACGGACAAGCAAAATCTTTCCACTCTATCCACTGAGAGAGGAAAGGAGTGTGAGAACATGCATGAATACAGCCAGGCCCTGGTGCACAAGATGAAACAGTATTTCCCTTCTGACAGCGGCTAGCGGCAGAGTGCGTAGTTCTGCGGGACAAGTACGAGGGAGAGTAGGGCGAGCAGGCAGCTTGTCCAGCACTGGCAAGGGTACGCTTTACAAGGCTTTTGACGCTTTATGTCACCCAGCAGACACTGTCACCGTCCCCAGGTCTCGGAAGAGTACGGCTGATTTTACAGAAAGTGGTGAGGGAGTAAGTAGATGACCATACCATCGTCCTAAATGATCAACAGTCCCTACAAACTACTGCGGTTTCAAAGCTGGACATTGTGGCACGAACTGGCGCTGTACGACTTGGAGGTTCTTGCGCCTGCCGGTGATAGCGTGTTGTCCGAAGCGGGTGTCAGTGCAGCTGGTGGCATTCACACGATAAGCGTACACGCCTGTCGACTGACAGCGCTGGACAGGCGACGCTTATTAAGATGAATTAAAGCCTGGGATTTCTCATAATTGCAAATCTCCACAGGTGAAGGACGCTCAACCTGAATAAATTTATCCACTCCTTCATACTCATATTTTCTCTTCTCCTCCTCTTTGTACACTAAAGAGAGGACAACGGCTATTTTTGACAGGGCCCACGGCTCTAGCTATAGTACTTTATGCATTTAATTTTCTGGGAGGGCACCTACCCGGTCTCTGTTTTAAACAATTTTTGGAGAGGCCACATACAGGCACTCAATCTATTCAATTTTTCTGGAGGGCAGACACTACCTGCTCCTCTGGTTGTGAAAACATTTTTGGACTGCCACATACAGCACTCACTCTATTTCATTTTGCTGGAGGGCCACCTCACTGCTCTCTGGTTGGAAAAAAAACTTTTTTGGACTGCCACATTTACAGGCACTCAATCTATTAATTTTTCGTGAGGCACATACCTGCCCTTCTCTCCGTACCCTACCTCTCTCCACTTCCACTTCTTCATGGTTTGAAAACTGTTTTGACTGCCACATAAAGGCACGCTCAATCTATTTAATTTTTCTGGAGTGGGCACCCTACCTGCTCCTCTGGTGTGAAAAATTTTTTGGATGCCACATACAGGCAATCAATCTATTCATTTTTATGGAGGGGCAAACTAGCAGCTCCAAACGTTTGCTCCATTGCTACCTCAAAAGTCGGTCCATATAAGCTGCATCATACATCGTCCCCTTAATCAAAACGAGGTGTGTCAGGCAGAAAGTGGGTGTTTTCATGGATTCCCACCTCCAAAGTGTTAACTTTGTCGCTTACCCTGCTGTGTTATCCACAAAATATACTGGCCAAACTTTTCCATTAGGGGGATATTATTTCAGGGCTTCTTGCCGCACATTTACATTCCCCGCACCCGCCATATTCCCCCACTTATAAGAACGTACTAACTTAATTGGTGCAGGATGGGACCGAGTCTGACCCCCCCCATGGGGCTGGTCAATTATACTGCCGACGCAGAGGATAGAGGATTGAGGGCCTACCACGTCCAGGGTCTCAAAGGACCTATATACCTCCTCCTCCACCCCTCCTCCACCTCCTCCTCCACGAATTCCATCCGTGGCCATGGGCCGCCATCAGTCGGTAGCTCTAGGCACAGCAGCAGTGCCGTCGCTAAAGAGACCGCAGGCGTGCTCAAACTGCTTGAGCCTAGGCGATTAAAAGGCACCACCGCCCAAGAGCTATTAAAGCCATACACATCAAACTTGTTAACTTGTCGCCACCCTGCTGTGTAAATCCACAAAATATACTGGCAAACTTTATATTACCAATATTATTTAGGCTTTGCGCATCTGTTTACATCCCCTCATCAGCAATATCCAAAACTTATAAGAACGCTACTACACTGATCTTATACAAAAGTTCTTAGAAGTGCGTTTGGGGAGTAGCCTAGAGGGACAGGGGCTTGGATTGGCGAAGCTCGCCTGGCAGAGAGCGCCAGTTCCTGCCAAGATCCAACTAAACATAGTTTTACTGCAGCAAACTTTAATCTACTACTCGTTCACTGCCTCCATCATGGTCCCCGTATCAAACGAGTGTGTCAGGCCAGGAATTTTGGTTGTTTCATGGTCTGAAATGTTAACTTTGTCGCCACCCTGCTGTGTATGTAACCACAAAATTAACTGGCAATTTTATCATGTACGATATTTTTTGAGCGATTATTGCCACCTCATTTGGTTCCTCTTCTGCCACCCATTGGTTTGAAGCCTGAGTCCATTTAGGTATGTCGCCATGCCACTCCTAGACTGCCGCTGGCTGCCGCTGCCTATGCATGCCGTCACCTATAGTGTAAGGGTCATTATTGATGTTTTAATGCTATCGAGCTTCATTTCGGTCAATCTGTCATGGCCATGGCTGTGCCCATAATTTGGCATAATGGTTGCGAATTAAGCAGCCTCAGAGGAACATCTGCTGCCCTGCTGTTCATGTCAAATTCCCGTGGTGTTTCCATCCTTTTCTGAGGTTGGTTCCCAGGGGTTTTGGCCAAGCTCCCTGTGCAGAGGCCTTGGGGTTCCCCCTTGAAAAAATGCTCGAGTCTCCCTTGGGAACTTCAATGGGATCGTTATTTCGAGACGGAGCACTCGAGCATCGGGAAAAAGTTCGTCTCGAAATAACGAGTACCCGGCATTTTAGTGCTCGCCTCCTCTTCTAGTCATTACATGTTAATGATGTCATCAACTTGTTTGTCATCAGCACTTGTTACTAAACACTATTTTTTTCTGTGGTTAGATGCATTAGAGAATTAGATAATTTTGTAGTCCCTAGCAAAGGGACTTGATCAACGCATCTCTGAGACGTTAAGAGGCATACACAGTTGATGAGGCTCGTATTCTGGCTATTCACATATCCTCAGTATTTGCCAAATGGAAGGATTGCATAACAGTCATGTGTGATACTGTTTGAAATAATTTCTCCAGTGGAAAAAACAATCTAAAAAAGCTATACCCCCATGGATGGAAAATTGCATGTCCAAAACGGCAGGTAGTTCACATTACCTGGAACATACATATTTATATTGATGACACTGTCACTGGGACAACGGTGACAGTGGGTGGAAACCCTTGCTGTATGGGACGCTGGGCCATAGCAAATTTTTTTATTTTTTTAGTCTGCAAAATTAATCAAACATTACAAAAAAGCTATACCAACAGGATTTTGTAGCAATAATTGAAATCAAACATGGGGTATAAAACAAAAAGAAAGTTCAAAAATTATCATCAGAAGAGAATTTTTTTCATCCCCTCCAAAAAGGTAATTAAAATGTAAAGACCTTTTAAAAAAACCTATACAATATGACTAGGTCTACAAAATAATTGAATCTAAAATTCATGAAAATTGGAAAATTGATGATCGATTTGTAATCAGTGGGCATAACAACCGCCGTTAGCAGCCGTAGCGGTTGCTCTGGGGGCGTAAGGTTAAAGGGCCCGGGGATGCACGGAATATGGGTGTCCCAGCAGTGCGTGCCTGCCGGATTGTGCCCCCCCGCCGGGCCCTAACTCTGTGTCCACTCCAAAACTGCCCCCTCCGTGAGCTGCCCACCCCCTCCGTGAGAGCTGCACCGCCCCCTCCCTCTGTGAGCCAGCTTGCCACCCCCCCACACCCGGCCACAGGTGACCACCGGCCCCCCGGCAACAAAGTTGAACTCCCGGCAATCCCACGATGACTGTAGCAAGCGCTGACTTGCGGACAATGCCCCTCCTCCAAACCTCTACATCCAGTGTACAACCCCCCCCCCCCCCCCGGGCAACACAAGCAAAACCCAGTCCGAGTAAACAAATAACCCGCCCCGCCGAACAAGCACCCGCGCGGCACAATTCCCCGCTGTGGCACGAACAAGCTGCAGACCGACTCCCAACCTTCACTTACGCAAACCGCCCCTCCAACCCCGAGCCAACCGAACAAGCAAAGA
The DNA here is from genome assembly GCA_019512145.1 of Engystomops pustulosus. Taxonomy (NCBI): domain Eukaryota; kingdom Metazoa; phylum Chordata; class Amphibia; order Anura; family Leptodactylidae; genus Engystomops; species Engystomops pustulosus. The sequence continues at coordinate 194,739,071 of CM033642.1, read as the reverse complement.
AAGACCCACTGCAGCGGCCAGAAATGGCACCAGAATGACTAAGCCGATAGAAAAGCAAATAAAAACAAAAAAAAAGAGAGAGCGTGAACAAGCACAGTACCATCCTTCCACCGAAAAAACCACCCAAAACCCCTCCCCCCCGGGGACGAACCCATCCGATACCCACCTACCCGCCAGATAAAAAAAATTTCTTCTCTGAACACCGTTCAGCCAAGGCGGGTGGTCACACCCAACAGGCCAAAAAACATATGAAAAAAGGTAGTATTATCACATAGGATTTATCTGCTGGTGTGTAATATGTATATACTGTTATATAAGTATATCTGATGTATAATAGTGTATTATTGTATGGTGTGAATTATTGGTATTATTGTATATATGCCTGATTGTGTATATATGCATACACTGTGTATATCTGTATATACGGGTTATAGTGTATATGCATATACTGTGTTTAAAGGTATATCTGTGTATATATGTGAAATAGTGTTTATTGGATATATGGCATATATGGTATATTGTATATAGCATATCGGTTTTGTTGTATATTGTAATATACTGTAATATGTGTATAGATGTGTAACTAATTGTGTATTATGTATACACTCACCGCCACTTTATTAGGTACACTATGCTAGTAACGGGTTGGACCTCCTTTGCCTTCAGAACTGCCTCAATGATTCGTGGCCTAGATTCAACAAGGGGTGCTGGCAGCAGTCCTCAGAGATTGTGGTCCATATTACATGATGGGCTCACACAGTTGCCGCAAGATTTGTCGGCTGCACATCCATGATGCGAATTTCCCATTCCACCACACCCAAAGATGCTCTATTGGATTGAACAAAGATCTGGTGATGTGGAGGCCATTGAGTACAGTGAAACTCATTGTCATGTCAAGAAAACCAGTCTGAGATGATTCCCGCTTTATGACATGTCATTATCCTGTGAAAGTAGCCATAAGATGTTGGTTAACATGTGGTCATAACGGGATGGACATGGTCAGCAAAATACTCAGGTAGGCTGTGGCGTTTGCAACGATGCTCAATTGGTAACCAAGGGGCCCAAAGAGTGCAAGGCAAAAATTCCCCACACCATGACACCACCAGCCACCAGCCGGAACGTTGATACAAGGCAGGATGGATCATGCTTCATGGTTGTTGACGGAAAATTCTGACCCTACCATTCGAATGTCGCATCAGAAATCGAGGGGACTCATCAGACCAGGCAACGTTGCTTCCACTCTTCTACTGTACAATTTTGATGCGCTTGTGCAAATTGTAGCTTCAGTTTCCTGTCTTAGCTGAAAGGAGTGGACACCTGGTGTGGTCTTTTGTGCTGTAGGCCAATCTGCCTCAAAGTTGGCCGTACTGTGAGTTCAGAGATGGTCTTCTGCCTACCTTGGTTGTAAGGGTGGCTATTGAGTCACTGTTGCCTTTCTATCAGCTGGAACCGTTGCCCATTCCCTCTGACCTTGGCATCAACAATGCATTTCCGCCCCACAGAACTGCCGCTAATGGATTTTTTTCCTTTTTCGGACCATCTCTGTAAACCCTAGAGATGGTTGGCGTGAAAATCCCAGTATGATCAGCGTTTCTGAATACTAAGGACCAGCCCTTCTTGCCAACAACCATCACGTTCAAAGGCCACGTAAATCCCCTTTCTTCCCATTCCTGATGCGCGGTTGAAATGAGGCGATGTCTTTGACCATGTCTACATGCCTAAATGCACTGAGTTGCCGCAATGTGAATTGGCTGATTTAATAAAAATGAAGTCGGTAACAAGCAAGGTGGACAGGTTGTACCTAATAACAGTGGCAGTGAGTGTATATACACATTATATGCATATACACTCACTGGGGCCATTATTAGGTACACCGGTCCAACTGGCTTGTAACACTTCATTTAATCAGCCAATCACACAGGGCGGCAACTCAGTGCATTTAGGCATGTAGACATTGAGTCAAGACAATCTACTGCAAGGTTCAACCGAGCATCAGTATGGGAAGACAGGGTGATTGAGTGCCTTTGCGGGGCATGGTTGTTGTGCCAGATAGGTGCGGTCTGAGTATTCAGAAACTGCTATCTACTGGGATTTTCAGCGCACAAACATCTCTAGGGTTTACAGAGAATGGTCCGAAAAAAGAAAAAAAAAGCCCGTGAGCCGCAGTTCTGTGTTGCGGGAGGGAAATGCCTTGTGTGTGACGAGGGCAGAGGGCAGATGGGCTACAGCAGCAGAAGACCACACCAGGGCCACTTCCTTTCAGCTAAGAACAGGAAACTGGGCTTACAATTTGCACAAGATCACGGAAAATTGGACAGTAGAAGATAAGAAAAAACGTTGCCTGTCTGATGAGTCTCGATTTCTGCTGTGACATCGGATTGTAGGGCAAGAATTTGGCATCAACAACATGAAACCATGGATCCATCTGCCTTGTATCAACGGTTAAGGCCGTGGTGGTGGTGGTGTCTGATGTGGGGAACTATTTTCTGTGGCACTCTGGCCCATTGGTACCAATTGAGCATCGTTGCAACGCCTAAGCTACCTGAGTATTGTTGCGACCATGTCCATCCTTTATGACCAACAATGTACCCAACATATGATGGATACTTCAGCAGGATTATGCGCCATGTCATAAAGCTGGACTCATCTCAGACTGGGTTCTTGAACCTGACAATGAGTTCACTGTACTAAAATGGCAATCCACAGTCACAAGATCTCAATCCCAATAGCGCATTTTTGGGATGGGTGGTGGACGGGAGATTTGCATAAGGATGTGCAGCTGAAAATCTGCGGCAAATGTGTGATGCCATAATGTCATATGGACATCTCTGCAGGAAATCTATGAGGATGAATGCTTCCAGCACCTTGTTGAATCTATGCCACGAAGAATTGAGGCCAGTCCTGAAGGCAAAGGGGGGTCCAACCAGTACTAGCATGGTGTACCTAAAAAGTGGCGGTGAGTGTATGTATATACTGTGTAATATGTAGATATGTGGATATATATACTATATGTATATTATAGGTATTATTGCATATATTGTGTATTAGGATTACAGGCATATTTAATGTGTATATGTGTATATACTGTGTATAATCACCAAAATAGGCAGCACTCCCAGACGTCTTGGGTGCGCCTGTATTCGTGATGATATATTGTGTGTGCGTTTGTATTTTTACCTTGAGTAAACTCCGGTATTGTGTAATATGCCATCTACTGAGTTCTACACACACATATTTATATAAGCATAATATGTGCACATTTAAATTAGATGCACATATATGATTATGATGTAGGTGTGTTTTGCCTAAGCGTGTATATGTTAATGTCTGTATGATGCCTATATACTGAATGTGTGTGTGTTATTTCCCGATGTGTCTGTAACGCTGATGTGTGTATATTCTGTAGGTATATGTCGGATGTGTGTATTATGGAGTTTTATACGCATTGTATGTGTATATATGGTCAGTGTATCCTGTATGTGTGTTAATATATATCTATGTAAACAGTATGTGTTGCCTTTTGATATACAGTATGTTGTGTACACTGTATATAACTATAAAGTATATACAGAGTGCATAAATGTGTGTGTATAAGTGTCTATTGTATGTATATAGGTGCGAGCGGGGAAAAAAAGGTATAGGTGTAGAAATTGTGGGTGTGTATATAAGTATATAATGTTGGATGGGGTACATTACAAGAACGTGTGAGGGAGTATATCTGGCTGCCAAATTTTTGCTGCCGGATCTCTATTCCCACATAGGCGTCTATAGCGCCTCGGGCTCGGTACGGTGAGCACACACGCAGATCACTTGTTTAGAGCCGTGGCCGACAAAAGAGATAGAACGTATCTTGGCTGTAAAAGAATGGACCATGAGGTCCATTCTCTAGGGAGAGGGGAGGGGTGAGTGCCAATCCCCTCCTCTATCCAGCGCTGCCTCAGACCTTGCCTGCACGCTATAGCCGGCGACCCGTTGACACCCCGTTTATGTGAAGCAGCCTAAATATGAAATAGTTTTAGGGGGAATCTGTATGGGGCCAGGCTCTCCTAGTTTACGCCCTTGTTTGTAATCAAGCAATGGTTAATGTTGGTAGTACCTATTTGGGAGGTTAGATATTGTCAAGTTTATGTCCTGTTAACAACCTAGGTTCTCTAATAACTGATAAAGTCACAGGTTTGATCTCCAGAAGAAATTAGACCAAGACACCAATCTTCACTCATTAGAGATGTGGGAATAGCACAGGGTGATTTAGAGGTATAAGCTATTGCAGGGTATTAGATAATGTTGGAAAGCATTAAAAAGGGTATTGAATTTAGGGGGGGATTATGACTTTTTCAACCTATTGGGACAATTTTAGTTGGAAAAATTTAGGGTGTACTCCTGGAAAAGTTTATTGACAAAAAAACGGAGTGATATATTTTCACAGATAATGAACGAATCACAGATGTTAATTAGAAGAGACTTGGGCGCGGTATGGAGAAGGGGAAAGGAATTTTTTTTTTAATCCTTTCAGCTATATTTGCATTATATTAGGACGAAGGAAAGGGTAGTTTTAAATTAGAGGGTAAGCAATTGTATAGAGTTTTGAGGAACACTAAGTAACTATGAAATATCTCACCGTATATAAGTTTTTATTCTACAACTAGGATTGAAAAGGAAGACATCCCTTCTTTCCAAAAAATGGAAATGGAAATTGTGGATGAGTGAATGATTTGGACAAAAATTGTATAGGGGAATGTCTCCTCTCTTTATCGTGGAACCACAGGATGGTGCAGTTTAACTTTGTACCACCAGTTGTATTTATACACTCAACTCCTATAACATGAAAGTTAGACAGAACTCCTCTTTTTATCCGATGTACGGAAGAGGGTGCGGATTTTGTGCATGTGGCCTGGTTGCCCAAAACTGGGACCTTTTTGGAGGGAAATATTCCAATTTATAAAAGGTGAGCTGTTTAATCTTTACGGGATCGGTCCAAGTGTCTTTCCTGGGTTGTATACAGTTTAGAGGGACAGGACCGGGGAAAGAGCAGGTACTGAACAACATTATTGGACAGAATGGGGATAGCAAGAAAATGGGGGACAGCATGCAAACCCCCCTTTAGGAATGGATAGAGCTGATTCAGAGAGGGTAAAAGCTTGGAAAAAATAAGCTATACCAGAAAGGGATCCTTATATAGAGGGAGTAAGATTTGGATGGTAGGGGGGGAAAAAGTTCTAAATTGTGATTTATATGTATAAATAATATATATTATATATATATAATATTAATATATATTATATATATATATACATACACAGCTATATGTATATATATATATATATATATATATAATGTTTTTTTTTTTTTTTTCTTCTTTCTCACCTGGCGGGAAAGGGAGGGAGGGGTTGGGGAGGTTTTAGACTAACTTAAACAGCATGACTTTTAGAACTTGACATGAGTATGTTACCGTATATGCCCGGCGTATAAGACGACTGGGCGTATAGACGACCCCAACTTCTGCCCTAAACAAAAATAGATAGAATTTGGTATTACTCACTGTATAAGACTACCCCCCTCCCAATGAAAAAAAGTCTGCTGCTTAAACTTTTGCAAAACAACAAGAGGAGGCAAGTGCCTGGTGATCATACTGTAAGCTCTGATATAATGAAGATCCGACATCTTCTGTAAGTGACGCCTGTGACCCCCAGCTCTGTGACGCCGACCGCTGTGACAGGGCGCTGCATAGCATACGGCGCGCCCGCCCAGTCAGCGCTACTAAGCCTCTTCTAATGACTGTGGGAGGCGGACTGCCGCACCATGCGCGGCGGTCCTAGGAAGCGGCTCTCTGCGGCGCTGACGGGGAAAAAAACACCTCACCAGTGCGGCCCCGTATTCCAGCGATAAGACGACCCCCCACTGTAGCCATTATTTAAGGGGTTAAAAAGTAAGCGTAGTCTTATACGCCAGTATATACAGTATTTAATGTTTGCTGATTTATTTTTTTTTTTTGTATGTTGATACCCCAATAAAGATTTAAAAAAAAAAGACCAAGACAAACACTATGGTATAAATCTAAATCTCTGCGTACTGACTTGCGCATGTGAGTGGCTTTATTCATGTCACAAAGGATTTTACAGAGCCTTCAGTGGGCTGGATGTGGGCTTGGCTAGTTAATGATGAAGAAATAATGTCCGTAGTTTCATTGGTTAGTAAAATATAATATGAACTAGGCTGTTTCTTCTTGTAGGTGCGGGAGTATCATTATCCAGCCAAGGCCACTTCTTTCACTGCACAGGGCTTGTTATCAATCTTCATCCACAGTCTGGCCTCATCTTAATTTAGACAATTAGCAAGTATATGAAAAATAAAAAGATTTCATTAAACATATAACAATACTTCACAATTCACAACCGCTAAACCCCCCCACCTCTCTCCATTGCAACTATGGCTGCGGCAAGGAATGGTATGGTGCTGACACGAGTGCGGCACTTTACCTCTCCTGTAGGGCGCCGTTGTGCCATGCCATGTATGGGGGAGTATATAGCCGTATATACGTAGGCTGTATATAAGCCCCCATAACGTGTGTAGGAATACAGCCTTAAATTGGCCAGGGGGGAATAAGCTCCAATTGGGCAACAACATTCTTATAAAAAAATGGTGTTGTAAAAGGTAAAGTAATTATTTGACAAAATAAATGATACACAGAAACTCACACATGTTGGGACTGTATATTTATTCTGCTATTTCTTTTCGACTTTTGCTGTCGTTTTTCAATACGCCTTGGTCTGCACATTGTGGCAGTGCCTTATGCCTCTTTATGTTCTAGATGTCCTTGTGATTTATACTTATGTATCTTTTTTTTATTTATTTGTGACTTTTGGGTTGCAAATCTGTCACCGGTTACGATTTCTTTTTATGGATCCTGTTTTAACATGTAAATTGGAATGATTCTATGCTAAATTTTTAAATTTTGCACATAAACCTGTTGGGAACTGAAAATTGGGCTGTTTTATTTTTTCTATTCATTTTTGCATTCACATTTTATTGAATGTATTGGTTTGTAACACTATTGTTATTTTTATGGATGTTAACATCGTGTTGACACATGCAGTTTGGTACACCAATGTTGACAACACAAATATGGCAAAATATCTCTTCTCAGTGTTGTGTGATTGCAGTTTAAAACACATGTGTTAACACCATGCGTGACCGAGTCTCAAATGTTGTCATCTCCTGAAGTGTGACAAGAGCGCTTAAAAATGCAGGAAAAAGCCTCAAATCCCAAATTTTGTAGTATCCACTGCTGCATAAAAAACCGCCCTAACCTGGCTTTGTTCCATGTGGATTTGAGACATTTGCAACAAAAAGTCTCAAAAAAAAGTGCAACTGCCAGGATAGTAAAAATTAACATGTTCACAAGTAAAAAGACATGATCATACATAAGGTTCACAAAAACCTGCCAAAAGTCTAAAATATACACTAAAGGAAAAAAAAAACCTACGATAAATGTCCCCCATTGTATTGTGGAGCATAAGTTTTGTATCTGGGTAGGTAATATGCCTGTCCTGTATGCAATATGATGTGGTATGAGTATACAGAGCCACATTAAATTCAACAAGACAACTAAAAATTCAAAGCCCAGGTAAAGTGTTCTAATGCAGGCCAAAAATGCTTTCTGTCACTGGCAAGGGGGGGACCAATGGCTGAATTGATTTTTTGATCCTATAATGTGAGGGACAGAGATCTAAAAAATATGAAGTCTGCCACACCTGATGGTATATGTAATTAGCGGGTTTGGAGCTTACTGATAAAACAGTTTTTTTTCTGGAAAATAAATTAGTGTAAACTGTGAAATAGTTTTCTTTGAAGGGGTTTTCCCACAAAAGAAAAATCTCAATCTCAATCCGCCTAGTAATGCTTACTTGAAGGAAACCTACCACTTAGAAGTGAGTAGTTTAAACACATATACTGGCACCAGCTCAGGGTGAGCTGGTGCCGGAGCATATTTTATCGCCGATTATAAAGTTATTATTAACTTATATATCGGCGCATCGCACTAGGGCACGGCGCACAATGCGTACACCTGTGCTGTGCGCCGGAATTCTGAAGTGCTGAGAGACCCAGTGACGTACCGAGCTCTTCTACACACGCGCGCCTGCGCAACTTAGCAAGCCTGTTTCCCCGTGTAAGTTGCGCAGGTGCGCGGTGTGCGGAGAGCTCGGTGAGTCACCGCTCTCCAGCACTTTAGAATCCGGCGCAAGCACGGGTGCGGCATGGTGCACCGTGCCCTAGTGCTGGTGCGCCGAGATATAAGTTAATATAACTTATAACTCTGCGATTGGGCTTTATTACTAATAAAAATTGCCTCCGGCACCGGCTCACCCTGAGCTAGTGCAGATGTATATGTGTGTAAAAAACAACCATTTTAAGTGATGGTTTCTTTAATAAAAATCCATTTTAACCCTAAATTCACTATTTTACTCAGTTTTAGTGGTTATAGCTCCTATCACATCTCTAGGAAGACACATTATGATCCATTTAGTTCTTGGATACAGTGTACTTAGATTGTCAGGGTACAGTTTGTATACACTTTCATGTTACTCTGAACATTGTACTATCGACGATTTATAAGTATATTAACTTATATATCGGCGCATTGCACTAGGACACGGCGCACACGCGTGTGCCGGATTCTGAAGTGCGTGAGTCGGTGACGCGCAACGAGCTCTCCGCCACATGCGCGCCTGCGCAATTAGCAAGGCCTGTTTTAGCTCCTATCACTCTCTAGGCAGACACATTATGATCCATTTAGTTTCTTTAGCTGACAGTGGGTTTAGATTGTCAGGGTACAGGTTTTTATACATTCTCTTTACTTCTGAACATATCTAGATTGACACATAGAAAGAGAGATGAGACAGATCCGAGATGGGATGCATGAGATGCCTATTCACACGGTCAGCTCGGCTACAGTTTTCTCACAGATTATTTCCTGCCTACTCCCCCCTTCCTGGTAGCTATCTGCCAGTGGTTGAGCTCCTTGTTCTTAAAATGTGTGTGTGCTAGCAGGAAGTGAGTGAGTGTCTATGAGCTCGACTGGACTGCAGGGGGTCCGGTGTTAGAGGGCAGGAAGCAGAGAGAGAGAGAAACTCAGAAGCATGGCGTTACATAGAAATCATAGTATGGCTTCCCTGACCCTAAGTCAGAAGTTACAGGGTCGTGTCTTTGAACGTGACAACTGAAACTGTAATTTAACCCCTTAGTGACACAGCAAAAAAGGCTCTAGCAAACAGCCATTTTTAGCAAATGTTCATAAGCGCTGGTTTATAGTGCCAACTCCTTTTGGGGATTGGAAACCTTAACATTTTTGGTAATAGAACATTAAAATTTTTTCTTTCGATTTTATTGGGGTTGTATTTTAAAAGTGGAATAAAGCTTTTTTATTATAAAATATAAATTTTAAAAAAATTTTACAAATGAACTCAAAATTACCTTACAGTGCATGTATACAGCCTTTCCCCTAGTGTATTTTATATGATAGCCTGCCCCAGTGCTCTTTTTATACATCCCTCCCCCCAGCGATTTTGTTATATCCTGCCCCCCCAGTACTTTGGTAAACAGCCATCCCCAAGTACTACTGTAATAGCCTGCCCCAGTGATTTGTATACAGCCTGCCCCCCAAGTGCTTGTGTAACAGCCTGCCCCCAGTACTACTGTATACAGTTGCCTGCCTAGTGGTTTGTGATACATCCTGCCCCAGTGCTTTTGGATATAGCCTGTCCCCCGGTAATATGTATACAGTCTGCCCCTAGTGGTTTGTATAACATCGTCCCCAGTGTTTGGTATACAGCCTGCCACCCCGAATGGTACAGCTAAACACCCATATACAGCTGGCACCCATATACAGCTGTATAACTAACCATGACCCCAGTAATATACAGCATGCCCCAGTATGTACAGCTGACACCCATAAAAAAAAACAAAAAAACCGTACTTACCTCCAGCCCAGCGTTTTGGCGAGCTCGTACTCTGGCAGCATAATGCCGCCTCTTAAAGTGTCTGCAATCACCCATCAAAACTTCACCACTCCTTATGGCAGATGTGGCCAGGCACAGGATTCCACAAGATATGATCCTGCATCTATAGCTACAGCATTCTCAGGTATGTTTGGCTTCATAATGCATGAAATGAAATGGGTTAGATTTACTTTTAAAATGGTTAACACTAAAAGTTTTTTTTTTAATAATTTGAGGGATGTTGTAGTTTCTAAGATGTAGCATTTATGGGTTTCTTGCCGTGATGCCAGGGAGTGTGTCCATGTGAAACCAACTTCGGCACTGTGATGGTGTATTGATGACTTGAATGATACGACTTAACTATGGCCCCTATTCGTACACCACACGCCGAATTCTCTGGATGCAAGCTCGATTGCAAATGTTTTGTCTGGGAAGCAGCATCGCTTGCAATGTTGTGACTGTCCTTACAGTCTATCTGTTTCTTTATATCCTTCATCAATCAGTAGAGAGACATGACTCTGGCGCATGATATAGGCAATGAGCCTGCTGCATGTTTGAAAAAGTCAGGGAGGATGTGAAAATCAAATAAAAGTTGATAACATGAAGATTGATTCACTCCTCCACATAAAGCTGTAGCTGATTGCTTTCTGAGGTCAGAATTAACCATTCAATATACATTTTTCTCTGTCTCCAAACACATTAGACGGCGCATTTGTGGTAAGTGATGGACTTGGAAACTGTGTTTATGTTGCTGTTACAATGTATAATTGCAGGTGTCATGTTTGACAAGTTACAGGAAAGTCCACACTCTCAGGAGAGAGTTCTTCGTCCACAGCTGATGCTTAACCATTTGCCAACATGCATTGGTCATGTTGCATTGATCATGTTGTATGATCTGTAAATATCAGTAAACACTCATGGATTAAAAAAAGGGAGGCAAATAATGTGCTAAGAACAAACATTGCAAGTTAGACCCACTTTTTACTCCAGTCACACTACTTTGTTGGTCCCCACCAACCTTTGTTTCACTTGTCCAGGATTGGTGCTGTCATGGTTGTCCCCATGTTGAAAAAAAAGAAATTGGGGTCCACTACAAATGGGTTGCACATATGTACATAAATTATAGTCCATAAATTAAATCTTTATTAAGCACAGATATAAATAAAAACATCTAAAAACACATCTAAGGTATGTGTGAGCCCCATCCCCCACATACCTTGCATCCCCAAAGAATTCTGCTATACAGAATATGACAATACATATTTTAAGACATAATCAAACTATATACATTTTATATTTCTGTTATTGTACTTCTCCTAGGATGTCAAACAATACAGAAAAATTGTGTGAAAACTGATGCCACCAGGAAATACAGTCAATTTGCAGGTAACAAGACCAAAAATTACATGATAAGTCCCCTCCTTTGACATGTGTAATCATAAAAGTAACTAATGCAATGCAATGGTTATTTCCTCATCTTAAACAATTTATCTAAACACAAGCAAATAAAGTGGTGGGTATACCCCCCACATAATATGCCAATGCATCAATAACTTGTCTTGAGCATCAATTACGGCTCAACGACAACATCTCATGCTGTTCACAAGTTGAATAATTGTCTGCTGAGGAACGGCTTGCCACTCTTCTTGAATAACTAACAACAACTGCCTGTCTATATGCCAGTCTTTAAAAACAATGTTGTTAATCACACTGAGGAAATCTAAAGCCATGAACCTACAAACTTAGTAGATTCAGGTGGTAGATTCCCCAGCAGATTCCTGGTAGATTCTGGCACCAGATCCTGAACAGAGCCAGCACCAGAAGCTGCGGGTCTTGGCTGTATATTATTAAAATATAGCATTTTACGGTGTACTGCCCCCAAAAAATACAAAAAGAAAGGAAACCAAAATTGATGATTTTTTTTCCAACGTACATTCAAGAGTTACTAAGATCTCATCAACTAGCTATAGACCCACCAAAATGAAGCATTTATTAAGTGCATCTAGTGTAGCAGAAAATAGCCCTTATTTGTCCAAATTGCCAAAAAAATAAAGATTGAATAGCCAATAAAAAGTGGCAATGCATACTCTGCTTTAAATGGCGCACATTCCCTTCGATGCCCTGGCATGTGCCTATACAGCAGGTTACCACCACATATGTGGCATTGGCGTACTCAGGAGAAATTAGGAATCAAACTTTGTGGAGCGTTTTAGTATTTTATCCAGTTACATTGTGTACATTTTATGAAAAACAGATCCATTGAGCCCAAAAAATTTTAGTTAAAAAATTGCATCCGATATAGTTTTGACCCCTGTAAAACAATTAAAGGGTTAACAAGCTTCATAAAAGTTGGTTTACATAGATTGAGGGGTGTAGTTTCTATAATGTGGTTACTTGCGGGGCTTTACTTTTATTGAGGCCTCTCAAATGTACTTGAAACTTGAGCAGGTCCTTTAAAATCATGATTTGGCCTTTTCTATGAAAATGTGAAAAATTGCACCTAAAGTTCAAAGCCCCATAACATCTTACAAAAAATAGAGGATGTATAAAAAACCATGTCCACATAAAGGAGACATTCTGTTAATATGAGTTATTAAGATTTTTTGCTGTTATGAATATGTGTGGAAAAAAGTAGAACATTTTGAATTTCTAAAATTGCACATTTTTCCAAATTTTCACAAAATATCTGATTTTCTCATAAATAAATGCAAAACATACCACCAAACTTTTTCAACTAACATGAAGTACAAAGTGTCAAGAGGAAACGATTTCAAAATCCACTGGATTTGTTAAAGCGTTCCAAGTTATAACCACTATAATGACACATTAGAAAAAGAGCCGCGTCAGGAATGTGAAAAATGGCTTTGGCGGTAAGGGGTTAGACCCCAGCCCAGGCCAATAATTAGGGGCATAACTACAGGAGTAGCTGCCATAGCAGCTGCTAAGGGGCTCACAGTGTCAGGGGGATGAGCCTACTGATCTGATACACAAAAGAATGAAGGAAGTGCACCATTATATAAATATTATACTGCACACCTTCACAGCAAATAGCTGAGCTAGCAGGACATGTGAGAAATGTCGGTGCAGGGGAGAGCAGGACTAAGAATCTCTCATCTCTACTTTTTGCCATCTACTTTCCCCATGTGGCCAGCAGCTACGGGGATGCATAAAATCATATTTCTGACCTCTAAAAATGCCCCTGAGGTAAAAAGCCTGCCAGCCATATACATGTATGTATGAGTGTATAAATGTATGTGTATATGGTGTGTATGTGTATACCTGCTGTATGTGTTTATCTGCCATATGTCTGTGTATATTTTATCTACTGCATGTCTAAGTACAGTTTATATTGTATATATACTGTGTGTATATACTATATACAGTACATTTGTGTTTTTGATGTACAGTATATACACTGTATGTGTGTATTAGGCCGCCTTTCCATGTGCTAGTGCAGTCAGTGAAATATTTCCATGCACTGAAGGAATTTCCCAACTCAAACATTGGCTCCACTGATCAGAGATTTGGGTTGTGACATCCCTTCAGTGCACAGAGCGAATTTCACTGACCACACTCGTTTGTGGGCAAGAGGGCTGAATACATGGATATATACATACTGTGTGTGAGTATGAGGGTAAAACTTTATGTTTGTATGTATAAATGTGTATGATTTTATAAACATGTTTGAGTACAAATATGAGTATATTTTCTTAAGGGGAAAAGGGGCCCCTTTACAGAAGTCTGTTATGGGTCCCAGCCTTTGTTAGTTACTCTGTATGCAGGCATACACTATTAGTGCCAGAATGCAGAGCACAGAGGCAGGAAAGGACCTTGGGGCCATGAGTAATACACATCTGTACTCACAGTTACATGGGCTCCTGCACCAGTGAGTTCTGCCTTTGGTAGCTTTTGACACACACCCACCTCTTTACAGAGGGCCCCCTACCCTCCTTTATACATAACCCCTCCTTTATAAACTGTCTCCTTTCTCCCCCTTTATACAATCATTGACCCCTGTCCCGTCCCCAACCTTTATGCAGGACCATCCTATTTTTAAACAAGGGCCACTCCCCATACCCCTTCCATCAATACAGCAGTGACCTATTCCCTTCACCTTTATTGAGTGCCAGTCTTCAACCCCTATATACATTCGCAAACCCCCTGTGCTCCCTATACTGGGTCCTCTATAATGCAGCCAACGATAAAATAATAAAAGTATTACTTAATACAAACGATTGGCTAGAGCACTGACAAGAAGAACTGCAGTTGCCTTTAACAATGCTCCACATTGTGAGGACACAGAACAGATGATGCCATCTTTGAGACATAAATCACACATCTGTATGAGGGAGAGGGTGCAGTTGGAGCAACTCTGCATATATCTTCTCCAACTCCATTTTATTTATTAAACTCTATTTATTAAATTCCTGCCTACTGATAGCTATTAAATGGCACGCCCATACTGGGCATGTCTGATATTCCCTGACCCATGGGCCCTATAGTAGCAAACAACAGACGGCAACTACTCTCAGTTTGCCCCTTACTCCCACACCACTTAAACAACTTGGTCATGGTTAAGTGTTTTACTGTCTGTGGTCTGAGGATAAATCGTATGTGTTAAATCTAAAAACATACCTTATATACTCGAGTATAAGCCTAGTTTTTCAGCACAAAAAATGTGCTGAAAAACCCAAACTCGGCTTATACTGGAGTCAAAAAATAAATATATCTAAACTCACCTTTCCGGTGACCCCTGACCTCTGCGCCGTAGAGCTACGGCACAGAGCGTTAAGGGGTTAATATTATTACAGCACAGGCATGACCTTCATAATCCAAACGCAGTGCCAGCACTCCATAATGAGTAAATAGTACAGCACCTGATCCTTATTATATGTAACACAGTATACCCGAAGTTATTAATGAGTAGCACAGTACCCCCTCATTGAAGGAGTTTACCCATGAAAATAAGCTATCAAATTTCAATCCCCTAGTGATGTTTACACAATAAAGACCATTGCTGATAATTACCTCTTCCTGCTCTGCTCTTATAATCAATTTTATGTGTGTCTTGAAGACAATTGATTTTCTTCTCCCATTATGGACTCATCATGGAATCTGGCAGATGTGGGCCTCATCCACCTCTAGGACTGGTCTTATCTGCAACTGATCACAACTATAAATTCTTGCCCACAGTATGTTACACAGTACAAAATAATTTCTTTTTATATATCATGATTTCACCTCTGAGTCTGATGCCTCCTATCAGACTAAAGTTTTTTGCATGAAGACATGCACCTTCACAATCCTCCTATGAAAATAAGGCTGAATACAATCATGTGTGAATACATATATACTCGAGTATAAGCCTAGTTTTTCAGCACAAAAATGTGCTGAAAAACCCAAACTCGGCTTATACTGGAGTCAAAAAAATAAATATATCTAAACTCACCTTTCCGGTGACCCCTGTATATCTTCTGTGCGATCTGTCCGGCAGCGGCGGCAGGCTATATACACTGGGGCAGGGTCTGGCAGGCTATATACATTGGGTAGGGTCTGGCAGGCTATATACACTGGGGCTAGGGGCTGGCTGGCTATATACCCTGGGACAGAGCCTGGCTGGCTATATACTGGGAAGGCTGTGACCAATGCATTTCCCACCCTCGGCTTATACTCGAGTCAATAGGTTTTCCCAGTATTTTGTGGTAAAATTAGGGGCCTCGGCTTATACTCGGGTCGGCTTATACTTGAGTATATACAGTAGTTTTCTTTTTTCCTGTCTTCATTCATCACAGATATTTGTACCAAGAACTCTAAGAAGCAAACCAAAGTATTAACTTTTTTTTACAGATTTATTCCTTACCTGACATATAAGAAGATCATATGCACCATTGTAGTAGTTTTATATAGATAATTTATGTTAATTGCCTATGTTTTAATAAAATTTATACAAGTCACTTCTTGCTATTTTCTACAAAAAGCGACAGCAGTTTAGATCTTCTTGTTACATGCAGTTAAAATACTTTATGCTGCACTTGGGTGTAACCATCATGTGGGGTAAACAGCAACTGGTACCTTTTCCACCAACACAAAACATTTTTCTTAAAGGGAACCTGTCACCAGAGATGTCATTTTCACTAAAGACAGCCCATTACACCTGCAGTGCAAATATGCATTTCATATTTCTCTAAGCATTTGCATTACAAAATAATTGTGTGTTATAACTTACCTTACATTCTGACAGAATCATCTGTGTAGTACAAGGGGTGGACTTTAGTTTGGATGCATTTCAAAAACCTATATGTGACTTGTTTGTACTGCAGACTGGTCAGGTCTTGGTCCCCACCTCTGTGCTCCTGTAAAGCTCCTCCTGCCTGCTCCTTTACAGTGCTCTCACTCTGGTGGGCTGACATAAGTGGGGGAGGAGCTGTACAGGAGGACAAAGGTTGGGCCAAGAGCTGAGCAGTCTGCAGCACAGACAAGTCACATGTTTTTTTTTTAATGCATCCGAACCAAAGCCCAAACCCTGGGACTACCCAGGGGTGTCACCCGTGTTGCTCTGCCCCGCCAGCGCGCCGCTAGCGCATCTCACCGGTCCTGGCTTGCTCCCCTCCACTGTGCACGCGTCCCCGACTGCTAGGGCGCGCGCGCGGTACCTTCTCCAGATTTAAAGGGCCAGCGTGCCAAAAATTTGCGCTGGCCATATTGCCCAATTCTACATAAGCCTGCCTCTTCCTGCAAGCCTTGCTGGATCTTTGTGCCTCATAGCCTAAGAGATAGCTTCCAAGCGAGTATTCCTGCGTTCCTGTGTATTCCTGCGTTCCTGTGTATTCCTGCGTTCCTGTGTGTTCCTGCGTTCCCGTGTATTCCTGTTTGTTCCCGCTCCTGAGTCCTATGTTGCCGTGTTACCCGAGTTCCTCCGTGTTGCTGTGTTCCGTGTGCCTGTGTTCCCGTTCCCACCTGCCTGGACCTCCCGTTGCTGACCCCGGACTTGGACTTGACGTTGCATCTCTGCCACCTCCCCTGACTCTGTGCCTGGACCTGACTATGAGATTGTCATCCGCTAAGGTACCTCGATCTCGGCTGCCACCGCGGGCTGGTCGCACCTGTGGAACATCCTGGTGGTTTCCTGCCGCAGCAAGTCCAACCTGCTTTACGGCGGGCTCTGGTGAAAACCAGGTGCCACTTGGGCTCCAGTCCCAGGTATCGGCTAGTTCCATCTCCCGCGGTGGTCCAGAGGATCCACTGATCCTGACAAGGGGATTCTGCCAGGGTAAGGTTAATGCAAACGATTAGAGAAAGCAGAAAGGCATTTTTGCAATGCAGCACGTGGGAACAAGGGTAGCACTAAGATTTGCTAACTTTTCATGGGGGCCTTTGAAAAAATTTACATCCTACATTTCCATGTGTCACAAAGACATTGGGGCTTATTTACTAAGGGTCGTGGATCGCACTTTTGTCAGTCTGTTTGCCATTTTTAGGATTTGCACAGCTTCTACAGGTATTTAACAGGGTGTCGCACACAATCGGTTTCTGGCGTCGCTGCGCTGGCTTTCATGCGACAGAAATTGGGGGCTGTGCCGTCAGATGATCCGACTGATTTAGACTGAGCCCAGGATTTAAGTTTTAAATTGTGTTGCAAGACAATGAACTTACATGAACACCAGGATATTGGGCGCAAGATCGTCGCTGCGCTGGCTTTCATGCGACAGAAATTGGGGGCTGTGCCGTCAGATGATCCGACTGATTTAGACTGAGCCCAGGATTTAACTTTTAAATTGTTTGCAAGACAATGAACTTACATGAACACCAGGATATTGGGCGCAAGATCTTAGTGAATTGTGGCAGAGAGCATGATAGTCAGACAATGCAATTCAGTGATCTCCTTTAACAGGGTAAGTAAATGTGCCCCATTGTACACTACATTACAGGGCAATCTTTAAATATAAAATACAATTTCAGGTGAAAGACAAGCTAAAGTGGTATTTTCATCTGAGCATTCACATTTAATTTGTGAATTGTGGCAGAGAGCATGATAGTCAGACAATGCAATTCAGTGATCTCCTTTAACAGGGTAAGTAAATGTGCCCCATTGTACACTACATTACAGGGCAATCTTTAAATATAAAATACAATTTCAGGTGAAAGACAAGCTAAAGTGGTATTTTCATCTGAGCATTCACATTTAATTTACTTTATCTGTCACAAATATCTAATATATAAAGCTGAGTGTATGTGTGTGTGTATGTCCACTAAAGGAATATGTACCTTCGTGTTTACAATCACCAAATTTTGTACAGGTAACTCAGGTCATTAATATGAACTCTGAGCTTTGATTGGTTACTATAGGCAATGACAGCTCATGTGTGAGGTAATTGCAGAAGTAATGGGCTTTTGCAACCCATCTTTAGTGAAAATGAGGCAGGTTCCCTTTAATGAATTTATCTAGGGGTATGGTTTGGGTTTTTCCAGGGTTTAATTTTGTTTGATTTATCTTAAACGTATATCAGGCAGATGAGCCTGTTGGGTCTTTGTTACTTATTACTGTTAAAAAGTCACACAAAAGTAGCAAATGCTTATGAAATCCCTTCTAAAGATTTTCCTATGCATGATCTGGACAGGAGTTTATTTGAGACTTTTTGACAATGATTTGCACCAAAATTGTGCCATTTTTATACATCTACATCTCGATTTAAAATATTTGTATCAGGTGCATCACTGCAAAATTCTTGCACAACTAACATTGCAAGGCAAGTTGAAAAGTTGCAAATTTTGGCACAAATATTCCAATGCACCTAAAATAGTCACAATTATGAGAGGGAAAAAAAGTGTAAGAAATGACCCACAATAGGTTATCACTATACTGGTTTTAGAAGTTGAAAAACAAGTATTTCATATATAAATTCAGTATACTGCATGTGATTCTTGAACCAAATTTGAACTTAATTAGGGGGAAACAAAAGGGGAAAAGCTATTCATTCTGTTACAGATTTGTAATTAAGCAGGAAAATTCTTACCTGGAAGAATCAATGCAAAAGAGAATTTTTAAAGACGTGCACATCTATACTTAAATGAGGAAATCAATGGCAAGGCTTAAGCTTAGAAACAAATTGGACTGATTGACCTCAGGGAGAGTTACTGAAAAAGTAAAATGTAGAAGTCTTAATGAATAAGTTTAAATTTCTATTAGGACATATTATTTATCACAAGAATCTAAATTAGAGCAGTTCGTACATTTCTCAAAGTAGAGTAACTGCCAATATTTAGTAATTTTATTAACTAAAGGCCTGGACCCACTTTCCATTTATTGAATTTTACATACCTCTCCTGGAACTCTTCATCAGTTCGAGCCTCTTCACGGTATTTACTTGAAGTAAACACATAACTAAAATAAAGCAAGACTATTGGCAGAATCATTAATAAAATGGCATAAACAAATTGACTCTCAAAGCGATAAAAGAAGTCTTTTGTTCCCATGGAAACCTCCGCTCCTTTTGATGGTCAGGGGGTTCATGATTAGTCTGAACTCTGCAGCAGCTGGCTGATGTAAAGGTTCTCTATATAATGGTATTTATCAAGGAGTTTGAAGAAGGTTACAAAACATAGATATATATACGCACGTGGGAACAAGGGTAGCACTAAGATTTGCTAACTTTTCATGGGGGCCTTTGAAAAAATGTACATCCTACATTTCCATGTGTCACAAAGACATTGGGGCTTATTTACTACATCCTACATTTCCATGTGTCACAAAGACATTGGGGCTTATTTACTAAGGGTCGTGGATCGCACTTTTGTCAGTCTGTTTGCCATTTTTAGGATTTGCTCGTGGATCGCACTTTTGTCAGTCTGTTTGCCATTTTTAGGATTTGCTCAGCTTCTACAGGTATTTAACAGGGTGTCGCACACAATCAGTTTCTGGCGTCGCTGCGCTGGCTTTCATGCGACAGAAATTGGGGGCTGTGCCGTCGTCGCTGCGCTGGCTTTCATGCGACAGAAATTGGGGGCTGTGCCGTCGGATGATCCGACTGATTCAGACTGAGCTCAGGATTTAAGTTTTAAATTGTGTCGCAAGACAATGAACTTACATGAACACCAGGATATTGGGCGCAAGATCGCAAGACAATGAACTTACATGAACACCAGGATATTGGGCGCAAGATCTTAGTGAATTGTGGCAGAGAGCATGATAGTCAGACAATGCAATTCAGTGAGTGAATTGTGGCAGAGAGCATGATAGTCAGACAATGCAATTCAGTGAGCTCCTTTAACCGGGTAAGTAAATGTGCCCCATTGTACACTACATTACAGGGGAATCTTTAAATATAAAATACAATTTCAGGTGTAAGACAAGCTAAAGTGGTATTTTCATCTGAGCATTCACATTTAATTTACTTTATCTGTCACAAATATCTAATATATAAAGCTGAGTGTATGTGTGTATGTATGTCCACTAAAGGAATATGTACCTTCGTGTTTACAATCACCAAATCTTGTACAGGTAACTCAGGTCATTAATATGAACTCTGAGCTTTGATTGGTTACTATAGGCAATGACAGCTCATGTGTGAGGTAACATGGATGGAGACAGACAGGGAGAGTGAGTGAGAGACAGAGAGACCGACAGGGAAACTGAGTGAGTGACAGAGACACAGACAGGAAGAGTGAGTGACAGGCAGGGAGAGTGAGTAAGTGAGCGAGAGACATGCAGGGAGAGTGAGTGAGTGAGTGACAGATAGGAAGAGTACGTGAGTGAGAGACAGAGAGACAGCCAGTGAATGTGAATGAGAGACAGGTGGAGATTAACAGAGAGACAGAAAGGAAGAGTAAGTGAGAGAGAGACAGACAGAAAGTAACTGAGAGACATACATGAAGAGTAAGTGAGTGAGAGACAGACAGAGAGCAACTGAGAGACATACAGGAAGAGTTAGTGAGTGAGAGACATACAGGAAGAGTAAGTGAGTGAGAGACAGAGAGACAGGCAGGGATAGTGAGAGGCAGACAGTGGGAGATAGATGCATAGATAGATATATAATGTTTTTTTGTTAACCAATTCTATTTTGTTATAGGTAAGAGCGATTATTTACTATCCCGGGCAATGCCGGGATCTACAGCTAGTATATATCATAGTTTATATGGTTGAAAAAAGACACATGTTGGATGAGGAAGAAATTTGTGAGAAAAAATTCTATATAACATAACCATCAGTGTTATTTAGGTGTTAAAAGGTATCTAGACCCTTCTTGCAGCTCTCTGATGTCCCTGCTGTGACCAGCGCCTGAGGTAGGATTGACAGTTCTCATAGTAAAAAAGCCTTGTCGCTTCTGGTGAATAAAGAGAACCCGTCATGCAAAATTACCCCTTTATCTAAATATATTTTCATAAACTGCCATTAGAAAGCATTGTCTCTATCCCTTCATTGTCCCTCTACATGCTTGTAAACTTAAGCAATGAGGTCCTAAAGCTGTATGCATATGAACTATGAAATGTCCAATGAGTCATTAGCATATTCAAGCTGTCCGGCTTATTCATGAGTAGGAGGTACAGCCACACCCCCAGTGCTTGACTGACAGCCTGTATAATGGTGTGAGGTATAATGGTGTAATGGCTCCTCCATGTGCTTCCTGGTAGCCACGCCCCCTGCAGCCTGTGTGTGTATAGGAGAGATAAACAGCTCCAGGCAGCCATGTTATAGCAGAACATGTCAGGTACTTGTGTAGCTGATGTCTGTGTCTCTGTGTATTAGGAGGATAGAGCATGTCAGCAGATACAGCACAGACACTAGCTATGATTTACTATACATTACATGCAGACCTGAGCAGGGGGAGAGAGGGGAGAGGTAACAGGGGTGACATCACTGCCTCTGACCATGTGACCAGTCTCATTTACATAACAAAGAATATATTATTTTATAATGATTGATGATATGAGATAACTAGATAAAGGCTGGGATGGAATCCTTGTGTGCTGCTCCAACAGGTAGTGGTGACAGAAATAGTGACACAGACCTGATGACAGGTGTCCTTTAAACCTTGATTTCTCCAAACGGAGACAGTGCCCCCTCATCTTTTTGATTTGATTTAATCTGGAACAACTTTCCACCATATTTTTTGTATGGACCATTCATATATTTATATAAATTAATCATGTCCCATCACAGTCGTCTCTTTTCCAGACTAAATAAATCTAGTTGTTTTAATCTTTCCTCATAACTGAGACCCTCCATACCCTTTATCATTTTTGTGGCTCTTAGTTGAACCCTCTCCAGCTCCAGGGCATCTTTTTTATGGACCGTAGCCCAGAACTGGACAACATATTCCAGGTGAGGCCGAACCAATGCCTTGTACAGTGGTAATATTACTTCCCTATTCTGAGAGTCCATACCACTTTTGATACATGTCAAGATCTTGCTGGCTTTAGAGGCAGCTGATTCACATTGCATGCTATTATTTAATTTTTAATCTTCTAGTACAACCAGGTCCTTCTCAACAAGGGACTCTCCCAGATTAACTCCCCCAAGAACACATGTTGCCTGTTGATTATTAGTGCCCCAGGTGCATAACCTTACATTTATCCACATTGAACCTCATTTGCCAAGTGGATGACCAAACACTCAGTTTGTCCAAGTCACCCTGCAGCTTACGAACATCCTCCATAGACTGTATTACTCTACATAGCTTGGTGTCATCTGGAGAGTAACAGAGAGACAGAAAGGAAGAGTAAGTGAGAGAGAGACAGACAGAAAGTAACTGAGGCATACAGGAAGAGTAAGTGAGTGAGAGACAGACAGAGAGTAACTGAGAGACATACAGGAAGAGTTAGTGAGTGAGAGACATACAGGAAGAGTAAGTGAGTGAGAGACAGAGAGACAGACAGGGATAGTGAGAGGCAGACAGTGGGAGATAGATGCATAGATAGATATATAATGTTTTTTTGTTAACCAATTCTATTTTGTTATAGGTAAGAGCGATTATTTACTATCCCAGGCAATGCCGGGATCTACAGTTAGTATATATCATAGTTTATATGGTTGAAAAAAGACACATGTTGGATGAGGAAGAGATTTGTGAGAAAAAATTCTATATAACATAACCATCAGTGTTATTTAGGTGTTAAAAAGCATCTAGACCCTTCTTGCAGCTCTCTGATGTCCCTGAGGTAGGATTGACAGTTCTCATAGTAAAAAAGCCTTGTCAAAGAACCCGTCATGCAAAATTACCCCTTTATCTAAATATATTTTCATAAACTGCCATTAGAAAGCATTGTCTCTATCCCTTCCTTGTCCCTCTACATGCTTGTAAACTTAAGCAATGAGGTCCTAAAGCTGTATGCATATGAACTATGAAATGTCCAATGAGTCATTACCTCATGGTGTGAGGTATAATGGTGTAATGGCTCCTCCATGTGCTTCCTGGTAGACACGCCCCCTGCAGCCTGCGTGTTTATAGGAGAGATACAACAGCTCCAGGCAGCCATGTTATAGCAGAACATGTCAGGTACTTGTGCAGCTGATGTCTGTGTCTCTGTGTATCAGGAGGATAGAGCATGTCAGCAGATACAGCACAGACACTAGCTATGATTTACTATACATTACATGCAGACCTGAGCAGGGGGAGAGAGGGGAGAGGTAACAGGGGTGACATCACTGCCTCTGACCATGTGACCAGCCTCATTTACATAATAAAGAATATATTATTTTATAATGATTGATGTATGAGATAACTAGATAAAGGCTGGGATGGAATCCTTGTGAGCTGCCCCAACAGGTAGTGGTGACAGAAATAGTGACACAGACCTGATGACAGGTGTCCTTTAAACCTCGATTTCTCCAAACGGAGACAGTGCCCCCTCATCTTTTTGATTCGATTTAATCTGGAACAACTTTCCACCATATTTTTTGTATGAACCATTCATATATTTATATAAATTAATCATGTCCCATCACAGTCGTCTCTTTTCAAGACTAAATAAATCTAGTTGTTTTAATCTTTCCTCATAACTGAGACCCTCCATACCCTTTATCATTTTTGTGGCTCTTAGTTGAACCCTCTCCAGCTCCAGGGCATCTTTTTTATGGACCGTAGCCCAGAACTGGACAACATATTCCAGGTGAGGCCGAACCAATGCCTTGTACAGTGGTAATATTACATCCCTATTCCGAGAGTCCATAACACTTTTGATACATGTCAAGATCTTGCTGGCTTTAGAGGCAGCTGATTCACATTGCATGCTATTATTTAATTTATAATCTTCTAGTACAACCAGGTCCTTCTCAACAAGGGACTCTCCCAGATTAACTCCCCCAAGAACACATGTTGCCTGTTGATTATTAGCGCCCCAGGTGCATAACCTTACATTTATCCACATTGAACCTCATTTGCCAAGTGGATGACCAAACACTCAGTTTGTCCAAGTCACCCTGCAGCTTATGAACATCCTCCATAGACTGTATATTTACAGTAGCTTGGTGTATCTGCAAAAATGACCGGTGCTATTACTTCCTATCTCTATATCTTTATAAATATTTAAATAATGTGGACAGTACAGAACCTGGGGTACTATGGGGCGCGTTTGTTCACAGTGCATTTTGTGGACACAGAAATCCATTTGTAAGCACAGAATAATTTTGTGTTCACAAAATATTCTGCTTGAAGACCAAATAACATTACACTTGCAACAAAACTATCATAAACTTTAGTGAACACCAAATTATTTTGTGCTTACATAACAGATTAGTGAAAAAAAAACAATTTTGTGTTTACAGAATATTTTTTGTGACCAGAATTAAATTTGTTTGACATTCAAACTTGTGTCCTGTGACACAGATTTTTTTATTTTGTGGCACAGAATATTTTTTTTAACAAAATGACTTTTGTATAAGAGTCTTTTCAAAATTACATTTCTGTACTACAAAATGCCATTCTGTGAGACAAAACTCTTATTGTGTACATCAAAAACTATTTCTGTGATACAAAATACCATTCTGTTTGACAAAATGCAATTTTGTGTTACATAATTCTACTTCTGTACTACAAGATACCATTCTGTGCGACAAAATTCTACTTCTGTGCTACAAAATACTATTCTGTGTGATAGAATTGTAACTTAGTTGAACCTCTCCAGCTCCAGGGCATCTTTTTTATGGACCGTAGCCCAGAACTGGACAACATATTCCAGGTGAGGCCGAACCAATGCCTTTGTACAGTGGTAATATTACATACATACCTATTCCGAGGGTCCGATACACTTTTGATACATGTCAAATCTTGCTGGCTTAGAGGCAGCTGAGTCACATTGCTGCATTATTAATTTATAATCTTCTAGTACTACCAGTCCTTCTCAACAAGGACTCTCCAGATTAACTCCCCCAAGAACACATGTTGCCTGTTGATTATTAGCGCCCAGTGCATAACTTACTTTATCCCACATTGAACCTCATTGCCAAGTGGATGACCAAACACTCAGTTTGTCCAAGTCACCCTGCAGCTTATGAACATCCTCCATAGACTGTATTACTCTACATAGCTTGGTGTCATCTGCAAAAATAACACGGTGCTATTATCCTATCTCTATATCATTTATAAAATTTAAATAATGTGGGCAAGTACAGAACCCTGGGGTACTATGGGGCGCGTTGTTTCACATGCATTTGGTGACACAGAATCCATTTGTAAGCACAGAATAATTTTGTGTTCACAAATATTTCTGCTTGAAGACAAAATACATTACACTTGCAACAAACTACACATAAAACTTTTAGTGAACACCAAATTATTTTGTGCTTACATAACAGATTATTGAACAAAAACAATTTTGTGTTTACAGAATATTTTTTGGACCAGAATTAAATTTGTTTGACACAAAACTGTCCTGTGACAGATTTTTTTTATTTTGTGCACAGAATATTTTTTTAAACAAAATGACTTTGTAAAGAGTCTTTTCAAAATTACATTTCTGTACTGCAAAATGCCATTCTGTAGACAAAACCTTATTGTGTACATCAAAAACTATTCTGTGATACAACATACCATTCTGTTTGACAAAATACAATTTTGTGTTACAGAATTCTACTTCTGTACTACAAAATACCATTCTGTGCGATAAATTTACTTCTGTGCTACAAAATACTATTCTGTGTGAAGAATTGTACTTCTGTACTACAAATGGCCATTCTTGTTGACAATTATTATTCTGTGTGACAGATACATTTGTAATTTTGTATGACAAGATGCATTTTGTGAGACAGAATAATTCTGTGTGACAGATGTATTTTGTGAGACAAAAAATTATTTCTTGTTACAAATAAATTTGTGGAGACAAAATTAATTTGTATGACAAAATAATATTGCGTGTGGCACAAAATCATATTTGTGGCAACAAAATGTGAAACAAAATTGTTTATAGTCAAACAATTATATTTTGTCACAAAATACCATTCTGTTCACACAACATAAACTGCATCACAAATTATTTCTGTGCATTCTGTGAAAGTCTAATTTATTTTGTGCACACAAAAATGATTTTTGTAATGACAAAAGGTAATTTGGGTCCATTGAATTCTGTCTCCATAGTATGAATTCTGTGATCACAAAATTAATTTTGTGCCACTGAACACATTTTGTTGCACAGAATACATTGTGAACAAACGGCGCCCCATAGGGTACAGTACTTATAACTGGAGTAGGAATAATTGACCACAACTCTCTGGATACGATCCTTCAGACAGTTTTCAATCCAAATGATTCCTGCCAAACCACTAGACCGTATTTTATGTCTATGAGGGACAGTGTCAAATGCCTTTGCAAAGTCCAAGAACACAATATTCACAGCAGCTCCTCCATCCAGGCATCTGCTCACCTCTTCATAGAAGCAGATCAGGTTAGTCTGACAACTTCTATCTTTAGGAAACCCATGCTGGTTGTCACTTATCATACTATTTGATGTCACATACTCCAGTATATAGTCTTTTACCAGCCCTTCCAATATATTTTCCCCACAATAGAAGTTAAGCTTACAGGACTGTAATTGTCTGGTAAAGTTTTTTTAAATATTGGCACAACATTTGCCTTGTGCCAGTCACTTCAATTGGAAGTTATTAAAAAAATGAACCTGTCCATAGATAATTTCCCAAAAATGTAGTCATATTTCCTCGTAGAAATGGAAAACAGTTGTCCTTGGATACGACCATAACTGATGCTGGTGCAAATAAACAAATAGCTTTTTAAAACTAAATGGCCAGAAGTTACTGAATGTCCCACAGCCATGCTGTGGTAATGAATGCTGAATCTAGATGGTTGGTCAGGCTTCAATAATATATGTCTGGCCACAGCTGGAAGAGTGTTGGGGTGGTCATATCCAAGGACAGCTATCTTGTTTCTAATTGACATCATGGCTACATTTTTTGGAAATTTCCTTCACAAGGGCAAATTTTTTAATGAAGTGCAATCAAAGAAATGTATGTACATGGCAGTTGAATTAAAATTTAATATGAATTCCCAAATGTAATTTATGTATCCCATGTACTTGTCATAAATAATATGTTGAACATATTATACAGCCATTGCATAAACGTTTAAGCACAGTAGTAACATCAAGGACAGGTTCATCAAATATAATTTATCTGAGCATACCACAAGCGATCATTCTGGGGAAAATGTAAGATTATAGATCACCCCACTTCCTGAGTATGTATCGGATTTATTCAACAAATTTAAGAGAAGAAAAATTTACTAGATTCATGAATTAGCTACCCTGCAGCCACATGGACTAGATGAATTCAAAGACACCATATTATAAATCAACAACATTCATACATTTTTATTCATATGCTTACTTCTCTGATTCATATACCATCAAATTCTATTGTTGATTTAATTAATTTAATCATTTTTATTACCCAAATTCCTTTTTTGTCTTTTAAATTGTTTTCAAAATTATGTACAATATTTGCACTATGTATGGTACATTTTATAGCTTTATTGATTTAGAACAATGTAATATGCATCTATTTTTTTACTGCAACAGTAACATGGCCAATCCATGGTATGTCAATTCATGCCGATACTTATATAAACCTTGAATTTTTGTTAAAGGGGTATTCCGGGAATATGAACGTCTGACGCAAAAACCCATGATGATATAAATAAATGAATACAACAATACTCAATGTCATTAGTCACAAAATGGAGCTTAAATAATTTGATTTTATGATTTACAAAATTTATGGCCTCTCTAAAGTAGGTGGAGTTATCACTAAGATGGCCGCCACTGGAAACTACAAGTTCCATGATCATTTAGTTCTCAATAACTCCTCCTACCACTTATGGTCTGCTAACAGTGATGATATAACAGACTTTCTTGCTCTGTTACCATAGTAATGATGTGTAACTGTCATCACCACAACACTGACCTTAATGGATGCACTGCAACCAACCGACTACAGCCAAACATAGTGGTGATCACATGACCTGCCCAGGCAGGTGCAGGACATGTGATGTGGA
This sequence comes from Engystomops pustulosus, assembly GCA_019512145.1. Lineage (NCBI taxonomy): Eukaryota > Metazoa > Chordata > Amphibia > Anura > Leptodactylidae > Engystomops > Engystomops pustulosus. The sequence continues at coordinate 194,710,579 of CM033642.1, read as the reverse complement.
CATGTGACCAGCGGGCATCTTCTGTCCTGCAGCGGACCGCGCGGAGGAAATTAACGGACAGATTAAAGGGCCAGTAACATTTTAATTCTTCATTACAGTCTATGTCCACAGCATTTTCTGCGAAGGGGAGCAAAATTTTAAATAACAACCAATTACACATTAGCTTATATTTTGAGTGCCCATTTGTATATGAATTATGCTGATTCCTGGAATACCCCTTTAAGAGAAGAGCATATAAAAATAAAAGTTCTCCCCTCCTTTCAATTTTATTTAATTTACCCTCATTTACCTTGTCCTGGGACTTGCATTTCAGGTCGGGCATCTTCAATTTCACAGTTCCAACTAATTCTGATGCCCCTGACAATCCGTAAGCTCAAGAGACGCAACTGTTTCCATTAGGGACAGAAGACTCTTCTTTTGTCACTTTGACAAAATAAAGAGCAAAAAAGAGATTATTTTGTTTTGACATGATTAATGTAATTTTATTAATGATTCCGCTGAAATTCTTGGTACATTTTTGAGTTATGTGATTATCAATTTGAAAGGGGCATTTCTTGAGTTGGCACTGTTTTTTTTATAAATTGCAGTGAGAAAAATGCACAACTCATGTAGAAACCTGAGGTTGCACTCAGTAGAGGTGCAAAATGCACAGTTTTAAACAATAAAAGATCACCTTCAAGATTAAAAATCCCGGTCTCTCCATTAGGCAGCAAAGTAAAAAGATTTCTCTACTTTGTGTCAATACTTGGCCTTGCTGCACTATCCCACTTTTTGGGCTCTATGCCATGCACTGAAAGTAGTTATGTTCTCAGCATAACTCAATCAGGTGAGAGGACATCTAGCTTGATAATCTATGAGTGTGCACATATTTTTCTATATGAAACATGGGTTTAAAACTATGAGCACTGTGAATTTTTCCTTTTATATCACAGTCTGAACATCTACCTATTCCAGCTTAGCACCACCTATTAGAGGTTTCTCTTTTTCCCATTGATCTGGACTGTAAGATCTCAAAGTGCCTGAAGGATAGTGCCTTTTTTATTTCCTTCTTTTTGCTTAGTCAATGTAATATACAACTAATTCTGGCAAAGGAAGTCATAATTTTATATTTCAGATTATATGAAACATAAAAACTCTATCCAGGTGGGACATAATAGCATCTCCAGGACTATTCTTCTTTCTCTTTCTGCTTGGCTGAAGATATCCTGAAATGAATGCCATGGGATGACTAACTTTGAAATAGTGTAGATTTGTACCGTGTTAGCCATGGAGAATTATTTTGTTTTGACATGATTAATGTAATTTTATTAATGATTCCGCTGAAATTCTTGGTACATTTTTGAGTTATGTGATTATCAATTTGAAAGGGGCATTTCTTGAGTTGGCACTGTTTTTTTTATAAATTGCAGTGAGAAAAATGCAAAACTCATGTAGAAACCTGAGGTTGCACTCAGTAGAGGTGCAAAATGCACAGTTTTAAACAATAAAAGATCACCTTCAAGATTAAAAATCCCGATCTCTCCATTAGGCAGCAAAGTAAAAAGATTTCTCTACTTTGTGTCAATACTTGGCCTTGTGTAGAACAGCTGCACTATCCCACTTTTTGGGCTCTATGCCATGCACTGAAAGTATTTATGTTCTCAGCATAACTCAATCAGGTGAGAGGACATCTAGCTTGATAATCTATGAGTGTGCACATATTTTTCTATATGAAACATGGGTTTAAAACTATGAGCACTGTGAATTTTTCCTTTTATATCACAGTCTGAACATCTACCTATTCCAGCTTAGCACCACCTATTAGAGGTTTCTCTTTTTCCCATTGATCTGGACTGTACGATCTCAAAGTGCCTGAAGGATAGTGCCTTTTTTATTTCCTTCTTTTTGCTTAGTCAATGTAATATACAACTAATTCTGGCAAAGGAAGTTATTATTTTATATTTCAGATTACATGAAACATAAAAACTCTATCCAGGTGGGACATAATAGCATCTCCGGGACTATTCTTCTTTCTCTTTCTGCTTGACTGAAGATATCCTGAAATGAATGCCATGGGAAGACTAACTTTGAAATAGTGTAGATTTGTACCGTGTTAGCCATGGAGAGCAGAAGAAGAGTGAAGAATTCAGGCAATACCTTTTTGAGGCTGAGTAAATTTAATGGCACTGGGTAGCACTTCTGGCTTACAGCACTGGAGTCCTGGGTTCAAGTCCCACCCAGGTCGAAATCTGCAAAGAGTTTGCGTGGGTGTCCTCTGGTTTCCTCCAACACTACAAAACATACTGGTAGGTTTCTTAGATTGTTAGCCCCATGGGGACAGAGACCAATTTGTTGTGCAGCTCTGCGTAATATATAGGCGCTATATAAATAAAGAATTATTATTATTATTTGATGGTGAGCTTTCAAGAATGCTAGTTCTCTTCATCAGACATGATGTTATGCAGGAGACAGAAAATTCACAGCATTTTATACACACTAGGAAGTGATCATCAAAGGATATTAAAAAAAACTTTAAAACAACAGATTAATAAATACAGTGATATCTTATCGTAAATAAGATGACCCTGTATTTATCATTCTGTTGTTTTAAAGGTTTTTTTTTAATATCCTTAAATGATCACTGAGTAGTGTGTATAAAATGCTGTGAATTTTCTTTAACTCTGAAATAAGCATTCTGCTGTAGTCACAACCCTAAAGAGTCATGCAAAAGTTTATTTCATGCTATTCATCTCTGTTTGTTGCTATCATGATATTTTAATGGGAAAGATAGGAAAGAGTCAAATTTATGCAGGCATTGCCCTGTCTGAAACTTGACTCCCATTAAATTGGTCCAAAATGGTTAACAAACACCAATGCTATTCTGTCTTTGTGAAAACAATTGCACCACAATGGAGGTACTTTACAGTGTATATCTTCTGAAATAGTTTATCAGCCTAAATCTGAATGTAGTCAGTTAAACATCCTGCTCAAAACTATGTGTGCAGGATGGATTTAGAAACAATGGAAACTTATCAAAACAGTTTGTAGAGTTTTAAAAGACCAGAGTAAAAATACCACATAAAAATGTACTTATAAACATCACCAGGCACCAAAAGCATCCAGTAATCCTGACTAAAGAACGTGCTGAAAATTACAAAACTTTACTGCTTCCTCAGATTATATTTTCCTTTCTGACAATGAGGCTCCCAGGCTGAGAAAGTTACTGTATAGTTACTGAGAGCAGAGATGAGGTAGATTACTGGTGCACTTGTATATACTTGTCTTTGGAATTATTATCTTACAGAGCAGAGTCACATGCAATGTCTAGACAAAAGCCAGCCAGAGCCCAGGACAAGTTCCTTCTTCGGCAATAACAAAATCTATCTTTTCTGGAGTTGTTTGGATGTTTGATAAGCAATGGGCCACGTGTTGCTCATAAAGGGGGATGTGTTTGACATTAGTTGAATTTATAACCCTAATGCATAGTATTTTTAGACTGATTTTCTTTGAAGTAAGCCATCAGCATGGATGGAGTCTTAGTCAGGCCTTGATTATCCTATGAGCTTCTAAAATAATATTGAAGCAACAAGCTACAAGAGAAATTAGATTTTTCTACCAAATATATTTATTAAAATCCCATATTCCAAATAGATTTTGGAATCAATTTGCCTAAACTAAACAGAAGATAATATTTACACATATATCAATGCTAGGATGTCTACTTTATAGACTAAAATATAGAAAAGTGATAAAAAACAAAACAAAAAAGGATTGGAATAGCTAACACCTTTATTTGTATATAGTTTATACTAAATGATGACCCTATCTACAATGTTATATACTGGATTCTTACCCTGTGGAGGGTGGTGGAGGGTTATCTGATCTCTATCTGTCCGTGAACAATCGTCCTGCCAGGATTATGATAGTATTCATGAATATAAGATTAAGGTCCCGATGTTCATGGACATATAAGTTCACATCAGTGATAATGCTGATGATATTAAAGGAAGAGGGGGTATTGAAGGAGGTGGCAGGAGGGTGGAATTGCAGCAGGGGTGTGTAGATTAGGCAATAAAGCTGGATCCATGAAGGGCTCTCGCAATGCCCTCAAAAAAACACTTCCTCCTAATAAGAATAATTATAAAAACTAAATTTAAAAACCATGTAGTGGTCATTTTCACTATATAAAGATATTTTTGACATGTATATTCACATACACTGTAGTGTTTGGTGGTAACAATACCCTTTTATTTTTATAGTTACAAGTAAATCTTAAATACTCATTACATTGACACAAGGCATCATTCAAAAGGGGACTACATGTTTGCAAACTTGTATAAACTCATATATAAGCCGTACATACTCATGTATAAGACAAGTTTTTCAGCACAAAGAAAATGTGCTGAAAATCCCCACCTTGGCTTATACACGAGTCTATAAAAAAATAAACTTACATACTCACCTTACGGCACTCCCAATGCAAGCACGGCTCCCCAATGCTCCCTGTGGTTCCTCTTCCTTCTTCATCTCTGCTGTATTAGCCAGCAAAGGTGTGGCCATGCACTCTGATGATCGACACACACTATGATGCGGCAGTGTCACCGATGATTACGTCATATTGTGCGCTGGTGGAGTGCATGGTCGCACCTATGGCAGCTATTAGTGTAGAGAGAAGAAAGAAGAGGAGCCGTGGGGACGAAAGCATTGGGGAGCCACGTCGAGCATTAGGGACCGTTGTAAGGTGAGTATGTACGTTTATTTATGTGCAGGGACAACTGGGGTCTGGCTGGCTATAAACTAAACTGTGCTTGCTATATACTACCCTGGACTGGCTATATACTACAGAGGACTGGCTGGCTATATACTACTGGGGGCTGGTTAGCTATATACTGATGGCATCTGTCTGGCTGTATACCACTGGGGGCTGGCAGGCTACATACTATAGGGGGCTGGCTACATACTTGGAGGCTGTGACCAATGCATTTCCCACACTCGGCTTGTACTGAAGTCAATAGGTTTTCCCAGTGTTTGGTGGTAAAGTTAGGGGCCTCGGCATATACTCAGGTCGGCTTATGAGCAGGTGCCCCCGTGAGTGATAAACATTAAAAATAAGCTACATAACATCCTAGACAATCTGTTAATATTAGAGCCAAAGTCTGAAATTCTTGAATAAAGATATACAATAGATAAAGTTTTTTTCATGAGATAGCCTCTTTATTACTGGCCTAACATGAAAAAATCAAGTAAATATTGTTCATCTAGAAAAATAAATAATTAAAAGAAAGGAATATGTATGTTAAAATATACCTCTTATCTCATCAGTGACTAAGACTTCTGCTCTGAGTCTAGTGATACCTGGTGTAAATGGAGGCCGAATCCATTTCAAAAACTCCATCTCCTGGGTGGTGAGGCATAGTAGTTGAACTTGGTCAGCAGTTATTTTCCCCCATGGCTTCTTAACCCCTTCCCAACATTTGACATAATAGTACTGCATGGCGGGAGGTGTGCGTGCCCGCATTTTGCAGTACTATTACGTCAAGATTCTGGCGCCGGCTCCTTAACAGAGCCAGTGCCAGTAGCTGCGGGTGTTGGCTATATATTACAGCCGACACCCGCCTCTAACACCTGCAATTGGAGGTTCCTCCAATAACGGGTGTCAATCCATTACACCAGGGGTATCCGCTGCTCCGATCACAGCCCCGGGGTCTGGCAGTGCCCCGATGCTGCGTGATCCTCTTCCGTAGCTGGGTCCTGCTTGGCCCTCAGCCAAGTCCTTTCAAGCTGGCACAGACATTACCTTGTCAGGCTGTGTTTCCGCTTCACTTATTTGGTTAAATTGACGACTGTAAGTGCCCATGGAGTTGAAGAAGAAGCGATTCTAAGAGCGGCAGCTGTCATGTGCGTGTCAAATTAAAACACAGCATTGTTTGAAGACCAAACCATGCTCCCTATGCATATTTGAGCATGGCAAAATGCTCTACAACACCCTACAGGCTCTTTGCAGCCAGGAAATACCTGTTTTGTAACGTGATTCTCCATGATTCTTGTCAAATCGAATTTTGTTGGAAAATTCGTCTAACTCAGCAAATTGAATTTTTGAAATATTTGCCCACTTCTAACTTCCATATTTTGGAATGTTATGTAAGAGTTGCCAATAGAAGGGATTGTTCCACTCTCACTACAACAACACAACCTTTAAAACAGTAAAAGCATTATGTAGCATTGTTTCCTAACTTATAGAAATGCTGATTCTGCTGTCTATAAACACAAGATTTTCTTGAAAGAAAGGAACTTCACTTAGCCTGAAGAAGAGGCTTTTGGGTCACTTTATGTCATGTATGGAATTATCTTTATTTTTTGTTACATAATCTGGAATTTAATACTAATAATATAATACATATCATAGTATAAATGCCATAGAAAACCATAAAAAGGTAGGTTCAAAGGTTTGCAGTAGACTTTAAGTTAACTTATTATCCCCTTAACAATAAGCCCACATTATTTAATGAGCTAGTCCTTGTTAAGGGTATATGGACAGTGTTCACAGGGTAAGTAGTGAGTGTCAGCTTTGTCATGGTTAGTGACGGCACTGAAAGTGTCATCATTAAAAGCCATGCCATGCTGTCATGGCAAACGTTCAGTGCCCCCTGAAGGCATCACAGGGCATGCCGATCAGTTTCCATGACAGCTGTCATTGGCAGAATTTATTATAGTCTGCAAGAGACAGATTTTAATAGAGAAGCTGTATTGACAATATACTGAAATACTTTAGTATTGCAGTATATTGAATGAGTGATCAGATAACTAGAGGGGTCTGAAATAATCGAAATTAAAAGTTTTAAAACACATAACACACATAAAAATAAACAAAAAATTCATAAATAAATTCAAAATATATCAAAATATAAACATGATTATTCCCAGATGAAATGTCCAAGTTGACCCTTTTTGCCATTTTGCCTCCCACGAAAATTTGAATGTAAAGTGATCAAAAAATCATACATTCATCCAAGAGGTATCATCAAAACATCTTTTCATCCTGCCAAGAATGACACCTTACACAGCACTTTATGAGTATGAAAAAGTATGTGTGTCAGAGTATGGCAACACAAAACAGAATTTTTGTTAAAGATAGTAAGATGTAAAAACTATATACATTTGGTATTTTCATGATCATGCTGATCAAAGAATAAAGTGAATGTTTCATTGTACTGCACAGTGAAAGCTGTAAAAACATTTGAAAATACATTTCATTTTAAAATAGCGCAACTGCATTTTTTTGCCCATTTCACCACATTTTTTCCAGCTTTCCACTACATGTCACGGGAGATTAAATGGTTCCACTAATATATACAATTTGTCCCTCAGAAAACAAGCCCTCATACAGCTCTGCACAATAAAAAATGTAAAAGATATGACTTGTGGAAACAGGGGAGTGAAAAGCTGAAACCTGAATAACCCAAAAGATCTTGGCTTCACATTAAAATATTAGATTAATTCTGTACAACTGCGTATTTCTATGTAGGTCTACCACATTATAAAACTAGACACTAAGAAATGTATTGCATTGCTTTGTTTTGATCTATACATTCAAAACAGTTGGCTTATTTCTTAGCACCCTTTTATTTTATGCTAATGAATTTTCTAGGAATTGTGTCACATATTAAGCATCCAAAGTACATTTTGTACATGCATTTCTTGTGTCTTTTGTTCATGAAACTTCTCCAAGAGAAAGTTTATTATTACTGTCATTTGCCAAGTTATACACACACATTTTTCATTTTAGCTTCTCATTCACAGCGAAATTGAAATTTATTTTTTTTAAAGAAATATAATGATCTACCATAACAGTTCTTGACTGATGTTGAACCTCAAGTCATTTCCCTTATTCAAGCAGACATTTATCTTTAGACTTGAACAAAAGGCCATTTAAGGCCAATATAATCTGAAATATATGAAATGGGGTTGATGAAAGTTGACCTGATTAAAGTAAAATCAAACTTTATACCTTCAATCACCAAAATATTATTTGAATGAAACGCAGCAAAGAAAACATATAAATGAACATGATTAGGACCTCTAAAGAAAAAGGTTTTGCATACATATGGGGAATTATCGTAATTTGAACTTTATAGAAGAGCTGTGGAGAGCTTGTGTATAGATTCTATCTTCAGAGTTAAAAAGGGGGACTCCAAGTGAACCATGTAATAAGATTTCAGCCTAATATAATGTCTTGGCAACTGTCCCACATCTGCCTGGCCTTCTTTTGTAGCTGAGGAAAAGAGCAGAACTGTTGGAGGCAGCATGTATTATTGTGCACTGAATTGGAAAATAAGAGCCGCATTGTAACTGTGTGATGTCTGCATCCATTGTTTAGCTTACCGGATATTTTAAGCGTATATTAAACATCTAGACCTGTATAGAACTGGAGTACAATGGTGAGGTATCAACAGAATCTCACTATAACAATGATGAAGCGCTAATAAAACACTTCTTTTATATCAAACTTTATCGTTTTAGTATTTTGTCCTTGTACATTGACCTAAAGCCATTGATTAATCCATCAATTCAAATTGTAAAATATTGAAAAGAATTTGAAACATTTTATGGATCAATACAATGCAAGTCATATATATCAAAAACAAAGTAAAGTAACACAAGTCAACCTACAAGCTCTCCTGAGGTTTGCTTGTGAACGCAATCCGTATTGTTAGATGGTACAATACATGACGGACTTGCAAAAATAAAATATTTTTCAATGAATAATTCAAGGATACATGGTTTTGATAACCTGTAAAACAATAAAGAAATAATGCTTTTGATAAATTATGTCAATATCCTCATCATGGCTTAGCTTAAATTACAACCATAGAGTATCATGGCTACACTGGATGTGGGATTGCCTCATACCCAGTATTACAGCTGACCCAAGTTATCAGGCACAATTTTTTTTAAATAGCTCACCACCATGTGAATACACCGTTGTCCACTATGGAGTGCAGGGAGAGGAGGAGGATTCATGTTGGCTTCAGTTTGCAGTCAGGGAAAAAAAGGAATCTCAAATCATATTAATTGATGTTAATACAGAAGCATTAAGTCAGATTAATAGTTTAAATCTTTGGGAGATCTTGTGTCTAGGCTCAAGATCCAGAAAGCTTCACGATTTCTGAGTTTTCTCACCCAATCTCCTCTCCTGCTGGGGCATTTAACCCTTTCAATAATAATTACTTTTAAACTGACAGTATTGACTAGGTCAGGCTCCAGAGGTAGTGGACCTACTGGACCACCGCGGGACGATGACATAAGCCGATACCTGGTACCGGAGCCTAGGTGGTACCGATTCACCAGAGCCCGCCGCAAAGCAGGTTGGACTTGCTGCAGCGTCGTACCGCCAGGTCATCCATAGGTGCAACTTTGTCCGCAGTGGCAGCCAAGGCAAGGTGCACAGACGTTAGGCAGAATGAGAGTCGGGGAAGTAGCAACAGGTCAAGGCAGCACAGGAGCATAGTCATGAAAGGGATCAAGGTCACAGCGGGAAATCATTAAAAATGCAAAGGACATGGGAACAAGCTTTATCTAAGGCTGTGAGGAACAAAGATCCGGTAGGGGAACACAGGAAGGGGATGGGAATTTATTAAGAAAGGCGGCCGGCCAGCGCCAATTGTCTGTGTGCTGGCCCTTTAAATTTAACAGAGCTGGTGCCCGCGCTAGTGAGCGGGGAGATGTGCTGGAGGCGCAAGGGGAGGCATGCAACGAGCTGCTAGAGACGCTGCTGGACCGCGGCACTGTGCGGGAGTGGTACGGTGCCACACACAAGCGGTACCGTACCGTTCCGTAGCTGTGAAAAGATAGGACTTATCATGCACCATAGTATATCCCTATGGAGAGGGGCAGTGGGTGAGTATCTCCTCACCCCTCACCTCCTCCTCTCCCCGGCCACGCTGTGTGCCTGCCGTGTTATGGTACTGCGGGCAACGGCAGTGTGAATGCGCCCTAAAACATGAACAGAATCATCTACCAAACACTTCTGCAGTTCTGGCCATAATGCCATGGATATGAAGGTTCTATTATTAAAGGGCAATTTCTGAGACAGATTTTGCTATAGAAATTTATTACCCACTTTGACACCCTCCAAAGGGATTCATGACTCACTACAACCTCTAACAAATGTTATCCTGAGATAATGGGCCATCAGAGACTCCAGAGTAATCTACATAAGTAACTCATGTCTCAACTTTTATATTATGTTTGATCCGAAAGAGAAGGGAGGAACGGCGCTTTGCAACCCCGCTCGGAAATCCGGCATCAGATAAAATGAGTTTTTATTTAAATAAAATTAAAAATGAAATTCAAAAGAAATAAAGGTTGTGACGCCTGAAACACGTCACAACCTTTTCTTTTAAATGTCATTTTTAGTGATGAGCGAGTATACTCGTCCGAGCTTGATGTTCGGTCGAGTATTAGCATACTCGGACCGGCTCGTTGCTCGGACGAGTATTTGCCCTGCTCGATAACGAGCATTTAATTAAAAAAAAAGAAGTGAAGAACAGTAAAAAAATACAATTAAAACATTTAATTTAATCGTTTAATTGAAGAAATTAGTGAAAGAACACAGTGCAGAATAGATTGCAGATGTTTTTCATAACATGTGTCCTTGAAGGGAAATAGATTTATGTATAATTAACATTTATTGGGAAAAATAGAACAATACAAGTAGTTGATGGCATTGCGAGACTGATCGCACAGGATCAGGAACATCATAGATTAAACATTCATTGGAACATGGGAATAAGAGTCATAGCATTATTGTCAGGTATAGAACCCCCATATGCCATCCCAGTCAAAGAAACAATTATAGTATATGAAGCATTAACAAAGAAATAAAAAAAAAAAAAAGGAAACAAACATTAGAAAGGGGGTGTGAAGAGGGGGAGGAGAAACGTAAAGGGAATAGGGAGCCGGTAAGGCTGCACTGTTAAGGTGTGGAATGACAAAGGAGCACTATATGGCAAAAGCAAGTCTTGAAATTCCGGGGAACTTATGAATATTTCCCAATGGGCCCACGCAGTGTTCATCTTCCCTGGATCCAGGGAGTCATTGGCTACCAGCTCCTCCATTCTACGGATATACCCAAGTTCCTGAATCCACTCGACTGTCGTGGGAGATTGCAGGCTCTTCCAATGTCTTGGAATAACCGTGCGAGCTGCAGTCAGAAAATGTTGAAGGAGGCCTTTCTCAATAGAAGAGATAGTTCCAGGTATAATTGACAAAAGAGCTATGTGAGGAGATGGGGTGGCCCTCTTACCAGTGACCCAGTGGTAGGTGTCGAAAACATTGTTCCAAAAGGGTTGGAGGGCTGAGCAACCCCACCAAATATGAAGTAGAGAACCCACCTCCTCACCACAGCGCCAGCTTGAAAGGAAATAGATTTAGGATTGAAATGTAAAACAATTAATAGACGTTGACCGACTACTACTGGCAGAATCTATTGGGGCATATTAACTTAGAAAGACGAAAACTTCACTAAAAGTGCTATAAACAGCTATATAGATATAGAAATCTGTCACTTCCCTGCACTGGCCCGAAAGTTCATCAACTTTTTTGTGGTGCACCTTTAACATAGGGCATGCAGCACAATTTGCATGTTAAATATAGTACTTGGTGCGACTCCGGACTGAACACCGGAACGCCCCCTAATCTGTGTTGCATGGAGGCCAGCACAGCTGCGACACAAAAAGGTTGCATGCGACACAATAGCGGTGCAGACACTTCTTAAATCCCCTGTGTGTCCCATTATGTTTTGAAGTAATAAAAATAAATAATAATAATTCTTTATTTATGTAGCGCACACAGATTACACAGTGCTGCACAAAGCATGTCCGAATTGGTCAAATTGGGTACAAGCTGCTTTGCGCAGATAACTTGCACCTAAATGGAAGGGGGGCGGCTGTGATGGGGGACAAGATCCTAGCAGGGGTGGCAGAGTATTTAAACTAGCATCGGGGGAGGAGGAAATGGAAGACACAAAAGGGCTAGACAGGTCAGAGAGGGGGCAGGTTATGTTGGTAGGAGGTGAGGTGGGTGGTGTATGGGGGACTAGGGATAAGGAAATCCACAAGTTACAAGTGGATAAGTTACAATCCACAAGAGGTGAGCAGATGCCTGGATGGAGGAGCTGCTGTCAATATTGTGTTCTTGGACTATGCAAAGGCATTTGACACGGTCCCTCATAGACACATGATGCGTAAAATAAGGTCTATTGGTTTAGCAGGAAACATTTGCAATTGGATTGAAAACTGGCTGAAGGATCGTATCGAGAGAGTTGTGGTCAATGATTCCTACTCGGAATGGTCACCAGTTGTGTACCCAAGGGTTCTGTGCTTGGCCCACTACTATTTAAAATATTATAAATGATATAGAGGTAGGAATTAATAGCACAGTGTCTATTTTTGCAGATAATACCAAGCTGTGTAGTGTAATACAGTCTATGGAGGATGTGCATAGGCTACAGGGGGACTTGGACAAACTGAGTGTTTGGTCATTCACTTGGCAAATGAGGTTTACTGTGGATAAATGTAAGGTTATGCCCCGGGGGGCTAACAATCCAAAGGCAAAATATGTCCTTGGGGGAGTAAATCTGGGAGAGTCCCTTGTTGAAAAAGACCCTCCCAGAAGAAACTAAATAACAGCATGCAATGTCAATCAGCTGCCTCTAAAGCCAGCAAGATGTTGTCAGATCTTGTCATGTATCAAAAGTGGTATGGTCTCCCGGGATAGGGATGTAATATTATCACTGTACAAGGCATTGGTTCAGCCTCACCTGAAATATGCTGTCCAGTTCTGGGCACCTGTCCATAAAAAGGATGCCCTGGAGCTCTTCAACAAAGAGGCACAAAAATGATAAGGGGTATGGAGGGTCTCAGTTATGAGGAAATATTAAAACAACTAGATTTATTTAGTCTGGTCTGGAAAAGAGATGACTACGAGGGGACATGATTAATTTATATAAATATATGAATGGTCCATACAAAAAATATGGTGGTAAGTTGTTTTAGATTAAATCAAATCAAAAAACGAGGGGGCACTGTCTCCGTCTGGAGAAATCAAGGTTTAATCACCAGAGGCGACAGGGCTTTTTTACTATGAGAACTGTCAATCTGTGGAATAGCCTGCCTCAGGCGCTGGTCACAGCAGGGACAGCAGAGAGCTTCAAGAAGGGTCTAGATGCCTTTTTACACCTAAATAACATTGATGGTTATGTGATATAGAATTGTTTCCCATAAATCTCTTCCTCATCCAATCCCTTCCCTTCCCTGGCTGAACTTGATGAACATGTGTCTTTTGTCAACCATATAAACTATGACACTATGATGCTGATCATTATAATTTGTGTCCTGGCTGCACTATACCCATTGTGACACAAAATTCTACACATAAAGGGGCATTTTGGAGCAGTGTTTGCACTGTTTTTGATATATGTGGGCCATTGAGGCCAGTCTATTCAGACCAGCATTTAAGAGGCTGAGAAGTCCTTATCCAAACAAACAAAGAACTAGAGCTGCAACAAAAGAGCTGACACTTTCTTCTCATCCGCATGGCCATTAATCTTAAGGTAAACTAATTTATTTGGATCCATGAATCTAGAGTCGTAAAGGGGTATTCCCACGAAGACATTGTACTCAGGATAACAAAATAACTAGTGATGAGCGAGTATACTCGTCCGAACTTGATGCTTGGTCGAGTATTAGCATACTCGGACCGGCTCGTTGCTCGGACGAGTATTTGCCCTGCTCGATAACGAGCAATTAATTAAAAAAAAAGAAGTGAAGAACAGTAAAAAAAATACAATTAAAACATTTAATTTAATCGTTTAATTGAAGAAATTAGTGAAAGAACACAGTGCAGAATAGATTGCAGATGTTCGGGAACATCTGCGATCTGTTCCGGAGACACGCGTGCAGAACGGTGTTCTCCGCAATAGTATTTGAAGAACAATATGTGTGAAGAACAGAACGGTGTTCTCCGCAATAGTATTTGAAGAACAATATGTGTGAAGAACAACTTGCAGATGTTTGCAACATCTGCAGGTTGTGCTCTACCTATTGTTCTTCAAATACTATTGCGGAAACACCGTCTGCGCGCGTGTCTCCGGAACAGATCGCAGATGTTCCCGAACATCTGCAATCTGTTCTGCACTGTGTTATTTCACTGTGCTCGTTCAGTTTTTAATTTTACTGAAAAATGCTCGGGTCTCCCATTGATTTCAATGGGGCTCGTTACACGAAACGAGCACTCGAGCATCTGGAAATGTTCGGCTCCAGTAACGAGCACCCGAGCATTTTAGTGCTCGCTCATCTCTAGTCATTTTTAATTTTATTTAAATAAAAACCCATTTTATCCAATGCCGGATTTCCGAGTGGGTTGCAAAGCGCCGTTCCTCCCTTCTCTTTTGGGTCACACATAATACGCCCACTGGATCATGGGATCCTGGTCTCCAGTGGAATGTGGACAATACGAACCGGCTGTCCCACTCACATCATTCAAAACTCATAGATTCTACATTATCAGGTGAGAGTCCTGAATCATATTTTAACCATCACATCTGCTGTTACAATATAACACAAGATTTGAGCTCTGTTTTCTAATCTTTGCATCTGAAGTATACTTTTATATATTGCTAAGATCTTTGTCACTTCAGAGAGCCTGTTATACCATGCCTGATGAAGGGACATAAGCTGTCCTGAAAGCTTGCTTGTAACATTTTATATTTCAGTTAGTCACTGAAAGGTATCACAATTTCAAGAATGTTGTTTATTTGACCAAAAGCAACAGGAACCATAAAGACATTAAATGTATATATCAAAAATAGTGGTACATAACATTTGAGCAGTAATTTGGAGGGGGGTTCTTTTGTAGATTGCTATGATTTTCAATGTTGTAAAAAAGCCATAGTGATTTACCTATAACACAAAAATATATAAATACTACAGCTAAAAATATCCTAAGCACAGAGATATTTGCCCCTTTTAATTTGTACCTACAGTTATCATGGTGCAGGACCATGAAGTTTACATACACTGAACAAAATGATAAAAGCAACAATTTTGTTTTTGCTCCAACAGTTGAAGGAGCTGCAACACACTATGGGTATGATCTGGAGTATCCTAAAAATACTCACTCGGGTACGGTGAGTATAATGACCCTGTAAAACTAAGATGTTTTTAGCTTTGAGGAATTGTGTACACATCCTTGCAACATAGGGCCACATAATTATTCTACAAAATTGGACCTCAAAATGTCATCATACTTTCTCTATGTATTCAAAATGCCATCAATTAAGTGCACCTTTGTCCATTGCACATAACATACCATAGCTAGCAATGTTGAGCAAACTGAACAAACTACCCTGCAAAAAAAGGATGAAACTTGAGGAGTGACAAGGCTTCTTTAACATATGGACTGTGCATCTTTGAAGCAACAAAACTGGGGATTTGGTGAAACTTGTAATAAATGTATATTTTACAACAAAATACCATTGATGCTTATGAAATTGTACAAAACGGGCAGCGGCTAGTCTATCCCAGGGTCACCTGATCTGGCCAGCCAACCACTGCTATCGACGTGTAAGGGTACCACGTCATGCTGGGTGGAGTGCAGAGTCTCCTGGCTTGTGATTGGCTCTGTTTCTGGCCGCCAAAAAGCAAAACGGCGGGAGCTGCCATTTTCTCGAGCGGGCGAAGTATTCGTCCGAGCAACGAGCAGTTTCGAGTACCCTAATGCTCGACCGAGCATCAAGCTCGGACGAGCATGTTCGCTCATCTCTAGTTGTGACGCGTTTCAGCTTCAGACTGGTGCTTATATCAGGCAGTTGCCTGAAACACATCACAACCTTTATTTCTTTTAAAGGTCATTTTTAATTTTATTTAAATAAAAACCCATTTTATCCAATGCCGGATTTCGGAGTGGGTTGCAAAGCGCCGTTCCTCCCTTCTCTTTCGGATCACACATAATACGCCCACAGGATCATGGGATCCTGGTCTCCAGTGGAATGTGGACAATACGAACCGGCTGCCACACTCACATCATTCAAAGCTCATAGATTCTACATTATCAGGTGAGAGTCCTGAATCATATTTTAACCATCACATCTGCTGTTACAATATAACACAAGATTTGAGCTCTGTTTTGTATTCTTTGCATCTAAAGTATACATTTATATATTGCTAAGATCTTTGTCACTTCAGAGAGCCTGTTATACCATGCCTGATGAAGGGACATAAGCTATGCTGAAAGCTTGTTTGTAACATTTTATATTTCAGTTAGTCACTGAAAGGTATCACAATTTCAAGAATGTTGCTTTATTTGACCAAAAGCAACAGGAACCATAAAGACATTAAATGTATCTATCAAAGATAGTGGTACATAACATTTGAGCAGTAATTTGGAGGGGGGTTCTTTTGTAGATTGCTATGATTTTCAATGTTGTAAAAAAGCCATAGTGATTTACCTATAACACAAAAATATATAAATACTACAGCTAAAAATATCCTAAGCACAGAGATATTTGCCTCTTTCAATTTGTACCTACAGTTATCATGGTGCAGGACCATGAAGTTTACATACACTGAACAAAATGATAAAAGCAACAAATTTTGTTTTTGCTCCAACAGTTGAAGGAACAGCTATGGGTATGATCTGGAGTATCCTAAAAATCGGGTACGGTGAGTATAATGACCCTGTAAAACTAAGATGTTTTTAGCGTTGAGGAATTGTGAACACATCCTTGCAACATAGGGCCACATAATAATTCTACAGAATTGGACCTCAAAATGTCATCATACTTTCTCTATGTATTCAAAATGCCATCAATTAAGTGCACCTTTGTCCATTGCACATAACATACCATAGCTAGCAATGTTGAGCAAACTGAACAAACTACCCTGCGAAAAAAGGATGAAACTTGAGGAGTGACAAGGCTTCTTTATCATATGGACTGTGCATCTGTAAAGCAACAAAACTGGGGATTTGGTGAAACTTGTAATAAATTTATATTTTACAACAAAATACCATTGATGCTTATGAAATTGTACAAAAATTATTTCACAAACCCATTTCTTTTAGCCATTTCCTTTCATTTCCCTTGAACTGTGATTGTCATATGGAATTTTTCAAGGGTATTACAGTATATAACCTTAATAGTTTCAGATAAAGTTAACATAAATGAAACTTTCCAGAAGAAAAGTGACAACTAATTATCTAATATCCATTCATTTGGGAGTTTTATTATAAAATCAACATATGACCTACCAGCAAGAACATCCATACATGTAAGTTAAATTTATACAACCCTAATAAACCCAAGGATCCTATTTTAACTGTCTAGACACAATAAGTGAGTCCTTTTTTTATATCAAAACCATTAAAATTATCCCTGAATATTAAAGTAGAACTTTGTAAGATTTATTTTTAGTGGATCCTTAAATCTTTAGTTGCCTATATTTAAAAACTTAATGGAGAAAATCAACATGCCAACTTTAAATATTTTAATGGGTGCTAATTTTCTTTTAGAACATATCATTAGATGGTTTAAGCCTAAAACTGAAAAGGTAGAGAAGTTACATATATTATCTAGGATTTCATGTTACTTTTGGATAAGTTTTAATAAGAAGATATTATTTTTTTTAGAACTGTTAAGACTTTCATTTGACAGGTATGGATTTTGGTGGGGAAAAGCCATAAAATATTTAATATGGCAGGAAGGGAGTATTGTCTCACAATAAATTAACAAGGGTGTAAATTTATTTGTGTAAGGTTTTTCTTTCTGAAATTTTCCATACATCATGGAAACAGATCATCTGGTGCAGATCACATTGACATGTAAGAGACAAAAGAAGCTGTGCTGATCAGATAGTCTTCTTTTTCTAAGCCCTTGTATTGCGTGACACATACAGACACTTGAAGGTACAAACATCTTGTAATAAATAGATATTTAACCCTAGAATGCATGACTATAAAAATCTACACTTACCTGGGGCCTTTTAGGCCCGTGTGCAAATAACATGGAATAACTCAAATAAAAATACTTTTTAAAGTTTATTTGAAAAATGCAAAGTAAGGATGCATTGCTACTAGCGCTGGTGTATGCCGGGAGGGGATCTGTAATGGATCTGACCTCCTGGTGTCCCCAGATAAGGCTGGTATATTCCGGGCATTCCGGCAGCCTTAACTGGAGTTACCAAGAGATCATATCCATTACAGATCACCTCCTGGCAGACACCAGCGCTAGTCAGAATGCATCCTAAGATGTGAATAATTCAAAACATTTTGTGCAAAAAAAAACCAAAGTAACTGAACGGGCTTAAAATGCCCAAATACTCCATTCGATATAACTCTTTATAATAACGTTTTTTTTGTCTAAAAGTTTTTTTTATATAAAAGTTGCAGTAAACATGCGTAGGAATATCCGAATCCCTTTTCACAGTTCAAACACAAGTTTTCCTTTTTGCATTTACGAGGAACCCCGCACAATCTTTCACATGTTATCTGTAATTCAACATCTGGAAGATGAAATTGTAGTATTTTACACAGGACTGTCTATCAAAAATGATTGCTTTGATTTCTTGGTCAGTCAAACCCCTGGATGTAGACTGTACCATTGTAACCTTAAAAGTCAGTAAACTATAATGAAAAAAAATGATTACAATAAGGGTTGTATACTCTTTGTTAGTGTCTGTGCAGCCCCCTCCTCTCACCTTCAGCAGGTCACCACTTTCTTTTAGGTGAAGTGGAAATCTTTGGATTTTTGGAGCTCAGAGTTCCTTTTTCAAGAAACACGAAAGCTGACTCCTTCCTCCTTCCTGTTCAGGAACTATGATGATGTCAGAGACGAATGACATCATGAGGTAGCCTCCTTCCCAAGATCACATGACCATGTAGTCAGGCACAATCCACATTCTGCGCAGCAACAGCAGGGTCATAAAGACTAAGGCTACATTCACACGACTGTATAGGGGACGTATATACGGCCAACATATATATGGCCGATATACGTCCCCCATAGACGGCAATGGGCGCATGGCGCCCTACGGGTGGCGGTACAGTGCAGCACACATGCGGCGCCGTACCGCTATGTACCTGGGAAAAAGATAGGACATGTCCTATCTTTTCCCGTAATACGGCGCCGTGCGCCATGTATCCATATGGAGAGGGGCGGGGGTGAGCTGCGCTCACCTCCTCCTCCTCTCCCCGCTCGCTGCCGTTGCCCGCTACGGTACGGCGTGCAATGGCAGTGTGAATGTAGCCTAAGTCACAGTTTTCCCCAGCAACAGAAAAGACAAAAAGACTTAGGATCACATGTAAACCTAGTATGGGCCTAAAAGGCCCCAGGTATGTAAATATGGGGTATTCACAAAAAAGAGTTGTTATACCGAAATGCCTGTAACATAAAAATATATGAACAAATGCGAAATGATAACAAACTATGATAACCGAGGAATACCTAGAGTTTTCAGAATCTAACTAATAGTAATCTTGCAGTAAAAAGAAAAAAACTAACAGAGCGGGTGCGAGCCCCAGGTATGCATTCTAGGGTTAAAATGTTAAATTCATTTTAAAGTAGTTCAACAGTGTTAATTATGTCACAAAAAATAATAATTATATACATACACAGAAAGCACATATCATATAATCTGGTTCTATGTGTATATATATGTATAGATATTATATATATATGATATATATATTCTAGTGTGTTGTCTGGTGGGCCTTAAGGCAATTAAATATAAAATGTAACCTACGTAGCTCTTTTATCTTGATCCATGTCTCGGTTAAATATATGCTACCAGGTTGGTTCCTCACCCTATATACTCCTGTTAGGGACCGGGCTTATACTAAATGATAACGACTGATAAGGATCTGTTTCACTGAGGCTAGTTTTTCAGCCATTCGGGGGTTGTGATGTATTGTGTTCTAGAGGTTGTGTGGACAACTCAGTTCCTGCACCTTCCAGAATCTTACATTCTGGGAGTGTCTATAAAAGCATAATTAATTGACCTTCTGTACCCCTCAGGGGTCTGAAAATGTCACATATTTTTCACATCCTGGGCTACCTAGAACTGCAGGATGAGGCTTTGATGAGGCAAACTCTGTGATGGGGAATATCCTTGGTGTACACTGAGATAGCTCTGAATGCCACCTCTGGAATGAGTGACATAAGTTCGCCACCACTTCTCTAGAGACTGACTGCAGAGAAGCTGGTGAGGTAGTTTTAATCAGCAAACCTTTCTCTGAACCAGAAAGGATTAACAAGCTCACACTTTCAGAGCTCTGCCCCAATCACCTGAAGCATATTTCAGTTTTTTACTAGTTCTAAAATCCATACTCAGTTTGTCTTTCTGGTTTCTAATATTTTGCTTTTGTACTTGACTATCCTTTGTATCTGTGATTTTGTGCCTCATTAGTTATGTATGTTGTTATCTTGATGGTCAACCAACCCTTGTGTTATTTGTTTATCTGTCTTGTTCTGTGTCCACACTTTGGCACAGGGAGGGACTTTCTTTGTGATTGTCCAGTATCCCCTATGATGCACAGCGGCAAGTAGACAGCACTGTAGAGGGGCTGTGGGTTAAGGGTTTTCCTGTCTTCTGTCCAGTGTCCAAATTGCAACTGCAATGTTTTGCAACAGCCTTACTATAACATAATATTCTTTACATCTTTTTGACATATCTCCTTATGGTCATATCTTTGTAGAGGATGCAGCTCCATCTGAAACATTAATATATAAACAGGAGCGGGGGGCATGTCCGGATGTTGAAGGGAGAGGACGCCTGATCACTCGGCTCCATCTTCCATAGGACCCATAAGCTGCACCACGCTGGCTTACCTCCCTGAAATGGGCAATATGAGTAGGAATAAATCCCCTGCTGCACACACACACGGAGGAGTTTCCAGCGCTCCCCGCTGCTTCGGGTGGAAGCAGGACTCCCCTGTACTATGAGCCGGCGCCCTCACCTTTGGACCCATCATCGGGAAGCTTTCCACCCCCAGGTACTCCAAGCTGCCTCCAGCTCAAAACCTGACCCCCTCGCAGCCATGTGCTCCTCAGGGGGTGAGCCCGTGCTGTGAATCTCCCCTTATGAACACCGGGACCAACTGCCTGCAGGGCCCAAGGAGCCACAGCAGTTCCTAATAGATCTGGCCCCCGCATCAGGTCCTGTGGGCCTACTGCCCCATATACATGTGGGAACTACGCCCCGCCCCGCAGGCTATCGACCTAGGCCTCAGCCTAGGTGCTTCCACCCCGCGCACACCCAGCGGCCTGGACCTGGAAGCGGCAGAATATGCGGCCACTCCACAAGCCTTGTGGCCACCATCACCCCAGCGCTGGTCCCCTCCTCAGATGGGTCATTCACCTGAACCCCTCCCAGCCCCTCCCGGCTGATGTGTGGATGATGCACGTAAACAAACTCCCGAATAGTTGGATTTTCAGGCTCTGATAGCATAAGTCAAGGAGACACTGTAGGTCGCATAGCTGAAGTACGTCAAAGATATACAATGGTGGCCCAACGTGTACGAAGTTAGAAGACGATCACCGCGGCCACCCGCAAAACGTGATGTTTGGCTCCTAACCACGTCACCACGAGACAATTCAAGAGCTTCAATCTCAGCCACAGTAAGGATTAGACAATAGAGGGAGAAGGCGATAATATACTTGTGAAGGGAGTACACGAAACCTCAGGCAACAGAAAATGTGTTTTTGCTCTGCAGGTAGGAACTTTTTACTCCATCGGGCAATCCTCTGATGCTCCAATCAGTTAGATCAGGCCCACAGAGCAACTTAGCCTCAAATTGGCTTCCAACCGTCACAGAGACATTATTTGTGCGTCACAGATTTTTCACTTAAAGTAGAGATAATGATGAAGGCAAGGCGCATGCGGTTTTGTCGACTACCATGGTGCACAGGTCAATTATTTCAGGATCTCTCCTGGGTCACGCTACAGCGACGAAGAGCTCTCCATCCTCTACTTACAGCCCTACAAGAGTATGCCATCCCATATCGATGGTGTTTTCCTTTCAGTCTCAGTGCTCGTAAAGATAGGGCCACTGCAACATTCCTAAGCATCAAGGATCTCCCGGACTTTTGTAAGTCACTGGGCATCCCTATCCCAAAGATTGAGCAAGTACAGTCCATTTCACTGACCCCTCCTTTACAACTGACATGGCAACGGGTGTTAGCCCGCGGAAGAGGGCGCCGTACCCCAACCCAGGAGGACTCAACCTCGACACCTGCCCAGACATACTCTAGGCCACGTTAAGAGTCACTTCAGTCAGAAGGCGGGTCTTCCCCTTTAAGTCTTTTTCTTTGCACCCCTTCACTTTCCATACTATAATGCATGTCCTTTCTTCCTCCTCTTTTCTGCCCTGGTAATTTGCTTATACTATCTGCCTTTCTTCGATCGAGGTAAGCATTGTTATCCAGCACGTCTAGGGACCACTCGGGAGCGTGCCACGGCTCTCACTATTTGGTAATGGTCACAACCCCCCAAGACAGGCGTACAGGAAGCCTTGGAGATGTCCCACCTTTGGGGGGCGCCCCCAACACTTCACGGCCAGAGAATATGTACGCCAGTCTGCTGGACCCTGAGAGACCGGGAGACTACCGGGAGACTATCGCAATGGTATCCTAAGGGTCTACGCACCTTTTCTGTTTGATTCACTGTTTTATTTTGTTTTTTTGCCATGTGCACTGTTTTGTTTTTGTTTCTTTCTATGTGTACCCATTCCACTGTCATTTTATGTCATTTTCATTTTATTATGTTCCCTAAGTTGAGTTCCTGTCTCACTGGATGCAGAAGGAGCAGCTTGGCACAGCGACATGGAGGTCTTATTGGAACGGACCTCCATGCCCAAACATTGTAACACTGATAATCCTCCGCTAAGAAAACTTCTAATTTGGTGAGACTATTGTCGCTAAATGTTAATGGCTTAATTCAAATAGTAAGCGCCACTTGCTGTCGCAAGAAGTGAAAAAGTTATCCCCTTACATAGCTTTCCTACAGGAGACCCACCTTTCTGATTCAGGTTCCTGTAAATTTGCAAGGCGTCAATATACACAAGCCTTTATGGCATCTTCTCAAACTAAAAAAGCAGGAGTGGCAATCCTGATATCCCGCACATGCCCTTTCACAGTCTCCAGCTCCATATCCGATCCAGAGGGCAGGTACATTATTTTACAGGGATTCTATCATCTATACGCCAAACTCAGGTCAAACCACATTCCTCTCCCAAATCCTGTTATGACTGACGCAGTATAAGTGATTTTAATCCCCCCTTTTCAGAATGTAGTGACAGAATGTCTATTGCAGGTCACCCGCCTTCACAGCAGACGCAGCAATTAGCCTCTAGATTTCGAAAACTGATTTGACAGCATGGAATGTACGACCTATGGAGAGTGGACAATCCAACAGCCAGGACATACTCTTTCTTTTCCCCTCCCCACAATACATATACACGTATCGATTATTTCTTCGGTGACATCTCTATTCTCCGAACCTTAACCTCATCCTCAATAGATTCAATCACGTGGTCAGACCATGCACCCATACTGCTTGAACTGAGCCTTACCTCACCTGCACCTCACCCACTGCACTGGAGACTCAATGAAACATTGCTCTCCAACCCTGCTTTGCGAGCAGAATTGTGTCAGTGCCTACTATATTATTTTGCGGAAAACACCTCCTCTGTTTCCGCGCACACAATATTGTGGGAGGCGCACAAAGCGGTGATCCATGGTGACTGCATTTCGGTCACATCCCAGAAAAAACAGCTACTCCAAGCAGTTCGGGTACAGTGCGAGAGGGAACTTTGTTCACTGGAGTTACGACTTACAGCTAATCCATCCTTTAAATTGCTAAGGCAGGTTATAGACTCTAGAACTAGCGTTTGTGAGTGCCTACTAATTGATAGCGAGAAGCTCCTCCGTTACTCTCTCAGACGCTTTTATGAACACGTCAACAAGGCCCATACCCTATTGGCCAACCAGCTACGGACCCAGACAGCTAATACTAGCCCCTATGGCATTAAGGACCCCACCGGAACGCTCCAATACGACCCTGTAAGAGTAGCTAAAATCTTTGAAGACTTCTATAGCAGTTTGTACTCGCTCCCCCCAACTATCCCCAGGGAACATACAGAGGCGACGGACTCATTACTCCAATATTTGTCTGACTGCAATCTTCTCTCCCTTTCCTGACTTGAACCAGGACATAACTATTGAAGAGTTATCGGACAGTTATCGGTTAAAGCCTTACCCAATGGCAAAGCTCCTGGCCCAGATGGCTCACTTATACATATTATAAGACTTATGGGGATATACTATTCCCCCACATGGTTCAACTAAACAATGCCTTCTTGAAGGGAACCCCCATACCTGACACTATGTTAAGCTCTTATATCACAGTTATCCCCAAACCGGGGAAAGATCCTCAGGCCTGTGCTAGCTACAGACCCATAGCCCTTCTTAACTCAGACCTGAAGATATTTACCAAACTGTTGGCGGATAGGCTAAATCAGTGGCTTCCCCAACTGGTGCATAAAGATCAGGTGGGCTTTGTTAGATTCCACCAAGCAGGGGACAATACCCAAAGAGCAGCTGACCTACTAGAAGTCATTAGACACCAGCGGGACCAGGCACTTTTTCTTAGCCTTGATGCCGAAAAGGCATTTGACCAACTGGATTGGACCTTTATGTTTGCTACCCTTCAGCGTTTTGGGTTCCGTGGACCCTACTTTCAAGCCCTTCATGCATTATACTCTAACGCCAGCGCAGTGGTGCGCCTTCCACACGCCAATTCATCACCTTTTCCCATACAGAACGGGACACGTCAGGGTTATCCACTCTCCCTCCTACTATATGTCCTCATTATTGAACCATTAGCGGCATACATTAGGGCAAACCCTGATATATCGGGAATAAAAGTGTGTAATACCCAATTTAAAGTTTCCCTGTTCGCGGACGATGTCTTACTCTCTTTAACCAATCTGGCTGTAAGCTTGCCAAACCTTCACCAAACGCTTAAACAATACAGCACCCTCTCAGGCTATAAAATGAATAGATCTAAAAAAAAAGCCGTCCCAAACAACTTGCCCCAGAGGGACCTTGAGGCTCTACAGTCAGCTTTCCTGTACCTGTGGAAAAACACCTCCTTAAAATACATAGGCATTAATTTAACCCCCTAATATAGCGATCTCTTTGGTGCCAACTTTACACCCTTAGCCTAGGAAATTCAATCCCTTTTAAACAAATCGAAGCTGATGCACGTTTTGTTCCTAGGATGCATTGCCGCAATAAAAATGTCGGTGTTGCCTAAAATACTCTATTTGTTTGAAACGTTGCTGGTGAGGGTGCCTATGTCCTGGTTGACTAAAATACAAACCAAATGTCTGGACTATGTTTGGAGTGGGCGGAGGCATCGTATCCCAAGATCAGTTATGACTGCGAGTGCCTCCAATGGCGGCCTAGCCTTCCCTGACATGAAATTATATTATTTTGCTGCTCATCTTAGACATATAGCCTCTTGGACCATGCTCCCGGCATATAATAGATAGACTGAAATAGAGAAGTTATGGCTGGCACCCTTCCATCCGGCAACGTTGATATGGGGCCCCCTATCAGAGGTAACCCCATCCTCCCTTCTAGGGCACATGCAATTCACGAGGGAAATTTGGCTTAAATGTAGGGCTCATTACCAACTGGCCACTTTACGCTCCCCATTGACCCCAGTCCTTTTCACACCACACTTGCCTGACAGCGTCTCCTCTCCTGGATTCAAACCCTGGATCCAGGCCCGTAAATTTCAAATTAAAGACTTTATCGACGCTCACACGAGACAAATTCTCCCATTCTTGACTCTAGTAGACAGACACCCAGAACTATCAGGAGGCCTTTTCTGCTATCAGCAAATTAGACGTTTCATAACAGCTATTCTAGGCCCAGAGACAGTCCTGACACCCTCCTCCTTTGAAGTGTTGTGTGCCAGTGGTCCATCCTCCAAGGGCTTAATCTCTGGCATTTACAGCATTCTCAATACTCCACTGACCCAAGATTTCCAGAAACACAAATACATGGACAGAAGGGAGACCTGGTTAGGCAGAAAATTCACAATGGAGCAATGGCAGATCATCTGGGCTAGGGAAAAGAAATCGTCAGTTAATACCCTATAAAAGGAAAATCAAATTAAAATCCTTATGAGTTGGTACCACACCCCAGAACTGCTTCACAAATTCAACCCTGCATTCCCTGATGCATGCTGGTGCTGCGATGTAACCGGAGGCACCCTGATGCATATTTTTTGGGAATGCTCGGTTATACAACCTTTTTGGAACTCAGTTAAGCGGTCTAGCGAAAGTGCTTGACCTAGACATTCCGCTAGACCCCGAGGTCTATTTGCTCAATTTACTACCTAAAGATGTGCGGGGTCCAAGGGCCAAGCTGCTCCTTCATGTCCTCACAGCTGCTAAGTGTCTAATTTCCCTATTCTGGAAAAAAAATACCCCACCCACTACTTTGGATCTCCATGCCCGAATCAAGGATATGCGACTAATGGAACACTTGACAGCCCAGGTTAATAACCATATTGATACATTTGAAGCCGTATGGTCGGCCTGGGATAGCTTCTGTGCAATGCAGATCACCAATTAATAGTGCCAAATACCTGTTTTATCACTAGGTGTTCCAAGTGAGACAGGAATATTTAAGTTCCTGTTTATTACTGTTATGTACTCTACCACATACAGCCTCCGTAATAACTTCTCACATGTTCTGTATAAGAGAATAGTCTTCCTGCTGCGACAGGAACCTGTTTCCCCAATCCGTGCCTCTCCATCACCCCTGTTGGGGCTTGTATGCCTGTAAATTTTATACCTGAAAATTATAAATAAAGAGTTGATTAAAAAAAAAAAAAAAAAAAATATATATATATATATATAATATATATTAATATATTGTATAAACGGTTTTCTATTAACTCTCTAGTGAGTGCATTTCTCATTGTTATAACTAGGCCACCTGGACTTAACAAGTAAACCTTTGTACAGTGACATACATTGTATGATAAAGTTTAACTATCTAAGCTATTCTTACTTGATTTGGGTCAAAAAAAAAAAAGAAAAGGCATTTGGTACAAGGCATATATGTCTCTTTTATCAAACAAATGTACAGGTTATATATCAAAATGTTCAATATCAAGCAGATCCTTGTCGGAGTTTTTTGGAATAAAAAGAGGCCTATGCTACTTTATTAGCAATTAATTTGTGGTACTTCTGCTGCATTAATTCACATGGCCTCTGGGTTTGACCACACATAAATTAGAGACAATGGGGGATATTTATGATACGCTGGCGCTCGTGCGGATAGCCCCACCGCTGCAAATTCGCAGCCCGATACATGAAGAGGTTTCTGCCTCTTGATGTATCGGGCTGCCAGTTGCGCAGCGTTTTTCCTACCTGCCTGGCGTAGAAAAAGACGCAACCGGCGACTTTTCACGTATGAAAAGTCGCCGGCAGCAGCGAGTGCGCAGGCGCGGGGACAGTAACGCCCCCCTTCACGCCCCTTCACGCCCCACTGGCGTGAAGGTGGCGGATTGTGAAAAATAATCGCAAAAGCTAGCAATAAGCTAGCATTTGCGATTATTTCAGGGCCTCTGCGCCAGTGGCGGTGCGCAGAGGTCCTGATAAATATCCCCCAATTTGTCTAAATCACTATTTTTCATGCAGCAAGCCATCTGCAAGTTTTTGACCAGTTCTTTATACTATGATCTATACCTTTGTGCTATTTATTTTATTTTGCAAACCGAGGTACCACACTCTCGTGGTAGGTTGTAAGGTTCTCATTCCCAAACATAGTAGATATGGAAGCAAGGCACATACCCAAAACTTCTTTTATTCTATCTTATTTAATAGATCCTTGGGATTTTAACCTTTGGCCTTCACCGTAGTCTGTAACCAATTTTTAACTAGAGTTACAACAAATCAAAAAATTAGAATGTTTCAGGCTTTTCTATCTTTGTCAAGTGTCTGTGTATGTTGGTTTGGAGGCAATAGAGGTGAGGTCTCAATACATTAGTATTTTAGTATATTACACTCAACCAGTGATCAAATGATCA
This sequence comes from Engystomops pustulosus, assembly GCA_019512145.1. Classification (NCBI taxonomy): domain Eukaryota; kingdom Metazoa; phylum Chordata; class Amphibia; order Anura; family Leptodactylidae; genus Engystomops; species Engystomops pustulosus. Next base: position 194,682,440 of record CM033642.1, on the reverse strand, counting down.
CTTGTTCAAGTCCCACACTGGGACCAATAATTTAAAAAGTTAATAGTTAATTAAAAAAGCACAAATAAAATAAAAATCATTAATAAATAAATAAAAGTACTCAAATTCCCCAATCCAATGTAAAAACAAATATATCATGCAAATTTTCGTGCTATTTTATTCTGTAGAGTTTGCATTGATAGCTTTAAAACCACATTATTCCAGACTTATTTTATGAATCTATTATGAAACTTAGTTGCTGGGTTTTATTTTTTTTCATTGCTTATTCAACCTTTGTCTTATAAGAGACTTGTGGAACACTATTAAAATAATCACTCAAAAAAATTTGAAATTTTTTATTTTAATGACAGATGTTTAATCCCTTAAAAATTATGACATACATGTATGTTATAATGCCGTTAAGGATGTATGAAGGAGGCTTATAGCTGAGACTTTTTCATACATGGTGATTGTTTGATGTATTATACAGCAAATACCCACTACTGACACAGGTGATTGGTGATGGCACTGATAACGGGTGTTAATCCTTTAATTGCCGCTGGCAGCAGCTATATGCAGGCAATGGGGCACATTTACTTACCCAATCCGCAGAGTTCAACGAAAGTGTATTGTCTGTGTATAATGCACCATGGCATGATTCACTAAGATTGTGTGCCTGATATTGTGCATGTGTCGCTTCCCCGCTTCCCCCTGTGACACAATTTGAAAGTTAAATCCTGCATTCAGTCCGAATCAGTTGGATTGTCTGACGGCCTGCACCCCAATTTGTGACAGCGTAGTTGCGCCAAAAGTTGATTGTGTGCAACACAATCCCAGGTCAAATACCTGCTAAATACCTGTCAAAGCCGTGCAAATCCTGAAAATGGTGCAAAGTCCAACGAAAGTGTGCTCCGTGACCCTTATAAATAAGCCCCAGTGTGTTGACTTTGCCATCTTGGATATGTAAAGTCACTTGGGAGTAATGATCCATTTCCGTCACACCATAGAGTCTATGCAAGACTCCAGGATCTGTCAATCAGCGAGCTCTAGAACAATGTTATAAAAAAATTAAATTAAAACCACCGCCCACCCCTTTCCCTAGAACTGATTCTGATAGTATTGTATTTTTTTAATCTCTTCATCTTTGCATCCTAAAAGTCCCTATCTGACAAAATACTATCTGATAGTATTGTATTTTTTTAATCTCTTCATCTTTGCATCCTAAAAGTCCCTATCTGACAAAATACAAAAGTGTTTTATTTCATTTTGCAATATTTAATTAAAATTTTTTATCTAAAATGTTCAAAAATCCCCTAAATGGTAGCAACGAAAGCAACAGCTCATGCTGCAAAAAAATTTCATCTTTGGCTACATGCACACGAACGTATGCCCGGCGGGCATATTTTCTTCGCAATGGAGAGGAGGAGGGGTGACCCCTTCCCTCTCCATAGTGATACATGGCACACGATGCCGTAATACAGGGAAAGATAGGACTTGTCGTGTCTTTTCCCCGTGTATGGACCTGTATGGTGCTGCACATGTGCTGCACCATATAGCTCTGTGTCGCCATTGCTTTCTATGGGGGACTTACAAACGTCTATGAAAATAATCTCTTCATCTTTGCATCCTAAAAGTCCCTATCTGACAAAATACAAAAGTGTTTTATTTCATTTTGCAATATTTAATTAAAATTTTTTATAAAAAATGTTCAAAAATCCCCTAAATGGTAGCAACGAAAGCAACAGCTCATGCTGCAAAAAAATTTCATCTTAGGCTACATGCACACAAACGTATATTTCTTCGCAATGGAGAGGAGGAGGGGGGACCTCTTCCCTCTCCATAGTGATACATGGCACACGATGCTGTAATACAGGGAAAGATAGGACTTGTCGTGTCTTTTCCCCGTGTATGGACCTGTATGGTGCTGCACGTGTGCTGCACCATATAGCTCCGTGTCGCCATTGCTTCCTATGGGGGACTTACAAACGTCTATGAAAATCTAAGAAAACATTGAAATCTATGAAAACATAATAAATTCTACATAATTTTGGTATCACCGTGATTGTACCAACCTAGAGAATGTATGAGATGTGTCATTGGAGCACAGTGAAATCCGTGAAAACTGTATCCACAAGAAAATGCATTTTTCCAACAGTTTTATTGCTTCCCAGTAAATGGCATAGAAAATAAAATACCGTCACTAGGAATCAGGGAATATTCTGGCTGAACCTCCTCCTGGGTTGTGGTGCTAATAAGTAGAATCCCACACCAACTTAAGTATGTCATAAATCCTGGCACTTGTCTGGTAACCTTTCAACCACATTAGTTTTTATCAAACACCTGGCATCTCTGGCTTCCAATGAAAAAGAATAAATTGTGGAAAGGAATGGCACATCCGCACGTCTCTCCATGGCTTGGTTGTGCTATTCCTTGCCACGGTCTATTCTTTTTCTTTGGAAGCCAACAATGTTAGGTGTTTTATAGAGACTAATATAGTCGAAACGTCCTACTCTTTCAAGAAATACAGATGATTCCACTGTGAATATTATCAAACAAGTGCTGGGATTTATGATTCAGGAAGTACAATTCATTAGGCATAGAACAAACCCTCATACAGCTCTGTACAAAGAAAAATAAAAAAAATCATGGATTTTTAAAGAACAAAAAATGAAAGCGCAAAAAAAAAAAAAATGGAAACCCCTTGTGACAAAATGCAATAATACACTGACAAACATTTTAAATGTTAATGTAATGCTAATATAATATAAGGCACTTTATATACATGTAGGTTATGCTTTTGGACCATGTTGAAATAAAAGAAGGGATTTATCAGTGTTTTGGTGGCTTTTCTGATGTTTTTTTTCCTGATTGTTTTATGTTGAAATAAAAGGGGAGATTTATCAGTGTTTTTGTCTGCTTTTCTGGTGTTTTTTCCTGACTGTTTTGCCACTGTAGGGTTTTTGCAGGTTTTATATGACATTTGCGCAAAGTGAAAATTGTCCCATCACTGAAATCACAGAAATGCCTTAACAAAAAAACACAGCAAAATCTCTAATTGATGGGTGATTTAGTGCATTTTGTCATAAACTTTACAAAAATTTACTTTCATTTACAGCATTTTAAGCACCAAAAAATCTCATGTTTTGTTGCCAGATGCAATATACTGGACACAAAAGGTACAACAATCAAGCACAAAGGAGCCCTCAACAAGCAGAATATAATGATAAATTCCCCCCAGGGTGTCCAGTTATGCAATTCTTCAGTTATTTGAAAGTGCAATTCTTAGAGAGCCCAGAGTATTGTACCTCTGTGTTTAAGATAGATATTGTTAGCCTACATTTATATTGTTATGCAAATCAGAACAGAGACAACTTTATTGGCACATTAACAGGGTCTGCAACTATATCAAGATAAATAGCCTTGTGATGTCAGCAGATCCAACCTCAGCGAGAGAATTCTATTCATATGCAAATAAGGCAGATTCACTGTCTATAAACTCATTATTTATGTACTGTTTAATACTAGCATTTGGTGAGTGTCTATGCTTTTACTTAGAGAATTGAGATCATATCAAGTAGTCTTTTTATTTCTGGATATAATTGCACCCTTAAGGGGAAATGATCATAATTTCTTATATACATTAAAAGGTGGATTTAATAACTGTGTTTATAAAAATATGCTGTATTTATTCTATACAATATGCTATCCTAACAAAAGTTGCATACATATATATATATATACATATATCAAACCAACCTACTGTATCATAGCTCTGTATGGATTAACTCACAATTCACATGATTTCACAATTATTTTGTCTATTAAAGATACAATATAGGCTATGACATAGGTATATTGGTTGGAAATCCTTGAAAAAACAGAGAGGACGTATCTACAAGACTAGTGCATTTACTTGGTGGCAGAGAAAAATTCACTTATTATCTAAAATCTGCCCTCCTGCTGCGTGTTCACTTTTTTGTGGTGATGAGGTGGCGAAAGGTGAATTACATTAAACTGGTAAGCGCTGCAGTCAAACCCAACCACAGAACCTAACATTGCTGTGACATCATCAGCGGGTGATGAGTGGTTGCCACTCATAGAGACTTCTAGGCTTGCCATGTATAATGATCTCCAATGGCCTGTAAATGACAGGCTATTAGAGATCATCAGTAAAATTGCTACTTCAGTACTTCAGATCATCAGTAAAATACTTCAATACAGCAGTATTGCAGTATATAGTATGAGCAATACAACCCTGCAGGGTTAAAGTACTCTAGAGGTTCTGAAATAATAGTAAAACCATTTTTAAAAAATATTGTAAAAACTATAATAAAGTTTAAATGACACCCTTTCCCTAGAACAAATATAAAAATAAATAAAAAGCAAAAAATTATAAACCTTTTTCGGGATTATCATGTCCCAAAATGGCATTTCTATAAAAATATAAAAAATATAATTCCAGCCGTGAACACTGTAACATAAAATTGTGCCCAAATAACAGATCAATTTCCCCGTACTTTGCATAGAAGCCCCCATGACTAAAATGGACTAAGTTATGGCTTGCACTGCCATGATGGCATTGCTTATGACTTGGCTCTGTGCTTGTTGCATTTATGGCAGCCCTGAAGTTTTTCACTATTTTAGAGCAAATGCGACTAATATTGTTATGGTGCATTTTCTCTTGCACGGATATGAAATCTTCAAGGCTTGAATTGCTGTGGAGGGATAATGTCCCACAGTTAGATTCTGACTGGTACTTCAGTTTGCATCATGCCAGCACTACGGTATTATTTTGGTTTGGATTGGTTATTATTTGGTTCGGTTTACACTTTCATGAGAACTCCAACTTTGACTGACTATATAGGTAAAATCCAAAATAATGGGGCACATTTACTAAGCACAATGCAAACTGCACTAAATGCAGTTTGCCGGTGTAATTTGCAGGGTGCGCCAGATTCAGGATTTCTGGTGCAAGTTCTTCATGAATCTGGCACTCCAACACAGCCCTGACAGAGTGCACTAACTTATTTTGGTGCACCTTTAAGATAAGGCTTTCAAAACAATTCTGTTGGACTTTCCATGTTAAAATTGGTGCATGGTCTGACTGAGCACCGTAATGCCCCTATTTTGTGTTGCATGGTGGATAGTGCAGCTGCGCCACAAAAGAGTTGTGCACCAAAAAATGCTCTAATATATCAAAATAGAGAATAAAAAAATCCAGACTTTATATATTTCAGACACAGACATCAAGAGACATACAATTAAAAAAATCTAAAACATGTTATGTACTGCGGCTGGTGACCAAAGTAAGGGTCAACACAGTACTACCTCCTGCAGATCACTCAGTGGTGATAAGACTTCCTCCCCCAAATGGTACGTTTATAACAAACCAAATATTCAAAGCACATGAGAGAAGTAGACAAAAGAGTTTCTCACATTAGCCATCAGATATGTAGCCATTTACCTATAAAAACGTTTTTAAAAAATATAATAAACTATTCATATCACAGAGTAATCCCATATATATATTTATATATATAAAGTGCAAGTGCATAAAGATCAAAGATAATTACCACAAACTACAGGCCAAAGTGTCAAAAAAGATTTCCCTATGAATGTGCTGACAACAATCTGACAAACTTCTATAAGTTCGGCATACAGGTGGGAGGAGAGGCAGGGTTGAGGGCTCCCCACACGTTTCGTCGACCTAGACGACTTTCTCATGGGTACAATCATTCATAGGGAAATCTTTTTTGACCCTTCGGCTAGTAGTTTGTGGTAACTATCTTTGATCTTTATGCACTTGCACTTTATGTATATATACATATGGAATTACTTTGTGATATGAATTGTTTATTATATTTTTTTTAAACGTCTTTATAGGTAAATGGCTATATGTCTGATGACTACTGTGAGAAGCTCTTTTGTCTACTTTTCACATGCGTTTTGAATATATGGTTTGTTATAAACGTACCATTTGGGGGATGAAGTGTTATCACCACTGTGTGATCTGCAGGAAGTAGTACAGTGTTGACACTTACTTTAGTCACCAGCCGCATGACATGTACTTAACATGTTTTAGATGGTTTTATTTGTATGTCTCAAATTGTCTTTGTCTGAAATAAATAAAGTCTGGATTTCTTATTCTCTATTGATACATTAGAGCATTTAGTGGTGCATACATTTTATCTTTTTGGTTTATTGGTTGTAAGTGTTTTTGCACCAGCTCATGTAGACCCATGGTTGTGCTGACCATTGATTTTATAATACAAAAGAGTTGTGTGTACCACATGTGTGGTACAGACACTTCTTAAATACCTGTGCAAGCAGATTGCACCTAAAAGAACATGCAAAGTAAAAAAGAAAACTGGCGTAAGGGCCTTACTAAATGTGCCCCATTATAACTCTCTGACATTGTTACACTCATACATATCATGGTTCCCTCAGACTACCCACTTTTCAAAACTTTCCCCACAAATGACATAATATACATACTCCAATTATTGTGAAAATGATATGGCAAAAGAAGACTCTAATTATGTCATTTATGAGAACATGCTATAAAATTTAAGTTAGAAGTTAGTAAAACAGGACTCTATGGTAGTAAAACAGATTCAAGTCAGGTATTTAATGTGCTAACAACATATATTTTATGAGTTCAGGGAACATGATGCAGTCAGCAGTCCTTTAGTTTTGTGTGAATTAATGCGCTGTCTCAACTATTAAAACCTTGGGAAATGATTTTACAGCTATATTCTAAAAGGAGTTTGTTTGAAGCTCAAGAACTGCAAACTAATTCCCAGTTACATAACTACTGGTCTTACCTCAGGCAAAATTGCAACTTCTCAAAGGATGTTCGAAGGGTTGCAGTATATCTCAGTTTGCCATAAACTGAGCAATACAAATAACAATTTAAAGGTTATAAAGATCACTGAGGAAGAAGCATTAACTGATCACACATTTAATTTTACAGCTGACCTTTCAGAGCAACCTATCCATATACATTAGTTATTAAATACACAGTTAAAGATGTTCATTTCGCACAAAATTACAATGTATATTGTAAGATGGTGAGTAAACTACGTAAAAATCTCTGAGGTATAGACAGCATCATGTGACTATTTCATGTAGACTACAGAGCCATTAGTAAATCAAGGTCCTAGGATAAGACATAATGGGGGTCATTTACTAAGGGCCCGATTCGCGTTTTCCCGACGTGTTACCCAAATATTTCCGATTTGTTCCGATTTTCCCTGAATTGCCCCGGCACAGCTAGTACCCTGCAATACATCATTATTGCAGGGTATTACCATGATATTTTTAACATATCAGATGATATGTTAAAAATGTTATTCAATAAAAAATAAATCAATAAATCAATAAAAATGCCCATAAGGCCCATAACATACAAAGAGACATATACGATGCACAAAAAAGTCTAAATCATAACACAAACCCCACATATATAGTATCACCACATCTGTAACAATCCGTAGAATAAAAGTAAATAATTATTGAATCCGCACGAAGAACACCGTAAAAAAAACTGTTAAAAACCTGCCAAAAGTTATGTTTTACCTATTTAATCCTGCAAAAAATGCAATAAAAAGTGATAAAAAAAACATATGTACTCCAGAATGATAATGTTGCAAAGTACAAAAAACAAGCCATCAACCAGCTCCATAGACAAAAAAGTAAAAATGTTATGCCACTCGGAAGACGGCAATGCAAAAATGATAGAATGTTCCACACATTTGGGTTATACAGGCAGTCCCCGGGTTACATACAACATAGGTTCTGTAGGTTTGTTCTTAAGATGAATTTGTATGTAAGTCGGATCTGTATATTTTATAACAAAATTTGACCATTCTAAATTTCACCTCTATTTTGATTTAATTACTATGAAGATCTCAAGGGGGTTAACAATCGTCCTAAAAGTTGTTTCTAATTGTTTTAGGGGATGATGGGTTGATTATATTAGTTTTTTAAAGCTAAATATTTAAAGTTTCATTCAAAACAGTAATTATCCCCAAAAAAGTCAATTCTGAAAATACAGAAAAGCAATATTTGATTTGTAAGCCGTGTGGCATTAAAAAAAAAATTCCAGATATTTCAAAATGATGAAAATGTAAAGTAGACATATGGGAATTGTTATTTAGCAACTTATTTAGGTGGTAAATCAATCTTTCTTAAAACATGATGATTTCGAATTTGGAAAATGGCAAATTTTTTTAAAAAATCATCATTTTCTTTTTCTTTTGTAAATAAACGCAATTTTTTTAGCCAAAATTTACCACTAAAATGAAGTACAACATGTGAGGAAAAAACAATCTCATAATCGCTTTGATAAGGGACAGTGTTCAAAAGTTATAACCGTATAAAGTGATGCATGTCAGAATACAAAAAATGGGGCTGAGCCTTAGCTGCAAAATGGTTGCGTCCTTAAGGGGTAAATCAGATACATTAAAAATAACACAAAAAAACCCATAAAATTTGGGCATAAGCCCTATCAATCTTCTCTTAACCCTCATGCAGTGTTTTATTCAATATTACAATTACATCTCAGATAAAAAAATAAATAAAAACTTGCTTGCTGTGCCTTGTCCACTAAGGAGCAGTGTATAGTGTAATTTTTTGCAACTTTTGGTGATGTTTGTAATGCTACCATTTTTAGGACTGTATTACTTTTATTGAATTTTTAATATTTTTTAAAATGGCAAAAAAATAGCATTTTCAACTCTGGGCACTATTTTCCATTACTGAGCTAAAAGCAGGCAATAACCGTTATTATATTTTGATAGATCAGACATTTTGGTATGCAACGTACCTAACATTTTTATGATTTTTATTGCTTATTTATATCAGTTCTATGGAAATGGGGGTGATTTAAATGTTTAGGGTTTTTTAATTTAATTTTAGCTTTTTTATTTTATTTTTTTTTTACTATTTTTCAGACCACCTAGGGTACTTTAACCCTAGTTTGTCTGATTGAGCCTACCATATACCACCCAAGGCTGTCATAGCAATGGATCGCCCGCTCCCGGTTAATGCACAGGGAGCAACAATCTCAGCCAACATGGCTGTTTAATGCTGCCGACAGCTTTCACAGGTTAACACCTGTATGCAACAAACAGTCGGTTATAGAGAGGGTTCAGCCCATGAGCCTTCTCCAATCACCCACAGCCGACGCTTGAAGTACTACTATGTCACACGGCGGTAAGGGGTTAACAGAGCATTTAGACATCGTCACACACACAGGCCAAAGGAAGCATGTACAATTATTTTATTTGAATCCTACAAGGGTTTCTATTTTGGCTGATAACAAATTACTTGTCTTTCTCTGTGATTACTTACAGAATGGAAATAGTGTTAAAACCAATAAACAAAAAGTTTGACACTTTTGCATTGACAGTGTAGGCTTTTAAATACTGGGAAAATGATTTTAAAAAGTAAGAAACGTTGAACTTTTTACAAAAAATGAAAACAAAACTGTCAATATACCCTTAAGAATAAGCATCTCCTGACTAGGAAAGACCTGCTTGGAAATCATCTATTGAAAGTGATTTCATAGGAATGAAATACTTTTTTGAAAAATGTGTATCATCATATTCACAAGTAAATAGTATCCGTCCTTAGTAAATTCGAATTAACCCTTGCTCTTAGCTATGCGTTTAGATATACCACCTATCAGGTAACATTGTCTATATGACACTATTGTCCGCATTTTAGTTTTATTGTCTTTGCATTAGGCAATGTAACTCACATAGCAGATTAGCACAAGACTGTAATTTGTTGGAAATTACTGGCCAATGAGACGGTGACAGTACGAGCTAACACTGATGCCTTCATATCTGACAATTAAAACCCCAGCGGCCTAATCACTCAATTACTACCTCACGCCCCTTAAAGCTTTGAAAAAGCCAATTGTGATTGTTTAAAAGAAAGACTATTTGAGTCACAGATTATTGAAGCAATACTTCATAACAAGGGACCAATTAACTTTTAATTTGTTTCTCTCTTTTGTAACGCGCTACCTGGAGTTGACTTTGAGTATTTCATGCACTGTAACATGCCTGCTCCAAAAAGGCTCACATTTAATGCTTAGTTACCTTCTCTAACTGATACCATGAGAAACAGGGTATAATTCTCAATATAACATTCTGAATAACAAAATATCTGATTTCTTAATAGTAGCGATCATGACATTTGCATCTTCTCATTCCATGAAGGATTATCACATCATGGGCTTTTGGGTCTTTTGTCAAAATAATATGACATTACAAAGGTGTCTATGGTAGCGACAGCAGCAGCAAATGTTAGCTGTAACATCTAAGACTATGGTGCAATGACCACAAATATTATTAAATCCAACTTTAGTCATTTAGCTGCCATTGCATCTAAAGGGTTACACATTTGAAACAATAATTTCTCCCTTATTATGGTTGTATAATAATGTGCCAGAATCTGGGAAGATTGAGAACAATTGAGTACAATGTATTGGCCTAGCAGTGCTAGTGGTGGCCTAGTAGTGCAGCTTCATTCTCTGTGAAGATGACACATAGGAAATTTTCTAGTGAGACCCAAACTTATCATATACAAACAAACAGTGTGACATGCTATAGGTACTGACTGAATATCAAATAGTGTGAAAAAATTCATATATCTTTATTTAAATTCATACTACAATATAGTCAGACATGTTAAAAACATTTAAAAGCACCAACATGTGCGAATTCATATACAGAGTGACCATCAGTGCAAAAATATGCAGTGGTTACAAAAGCGGCCATATAAATTTGTGCAAAATAGGCAATGGTTGCTATATCCCTCTCTCCCATTGTAGTCACAAAGTATAGTTAACTCCTAGTCTACTAGGGCTGTTGTACAATACCACAGATGAATCAATGCAATGAATAGGTTGAAATAACAAGATAAATGAAAAGATATCACCTGGGTAACAGGAGGGGGGCTGGCTCCCCACACGTTCCGCCACCTAGCCTTGTGGCTTCTTCAGGGATATATGGGAATACATTAGATGTGGATCATATTAATGGGGCTGTGCAAATTGCTCACCTGTGTCGAGCAGCATGTGGTGTAAATGTGAGCGTCTAAATCGGCTGGCTGAACGTGCGCCACCGCGAGGTCACGTGACCGGCACAATCCTCCCTCCTACTGCATGGGCCGGTCAAGTGACGTCGCCGCCGGGCGTGCCCAGAGTTCGGCCGTGTACATGACAGGCTGTAGAGGGCAGTGACAGTACTGCAAAGAAAGCTGGCAAATGTAATCTATTGTCACCAAAGGGTGTAGAAGATAGAAAGTGTGCTATGCTGCTAATGAAAGATAAGGAGTACACATGTATATCTTTAATACAGAGCAAGAGTCATCGCTATTGAAAAGAATAAATGACAGCTAGTGCTGATCAGTAAGTCAAATCCAAACAATTATATATACATGATTGTTGACAGATATAATTTGGACAGATCCCAGAAAAAATGCAAAAAAAACAAGCAACAAAAAAAAACTTATCTGATATTTATCATAAAATAGAAAATTTCCTTTTAACCCCTTAGTGCTCAGCGCCATACAAGTACATGCCTTTGAGGGGCCTTTCCCCCATAAGCGGCCCCCCTGTGACATTTTTGGGGGGTGCCGATCATTGCTATGGCAGCTCCGAGTTCCAAGCAGGACAACAGGACTGCCCCCAAGCAGTGCCATTAAGATGGCGTCTGTGATGTCATCTTAAAGGCACAGTGTCAGCCTATGCATGTGCATGTACATCACCATTGCAGAGTATTATCATGAACAAGCAATCAGATGATTGCTTGTTCATGTCCTATGGTGGAAATAATAAAAAAGAAAAAAAATTTATTCAATAAAAAATCAATTAACAAATCAATAAAAATGCCCATAATCTCCATAACATATAACGAGACATAAAACACTAAACAAAGTCTCAATCATAACACAAACACCACATATAAAGTGTCACTGTGTCCATAACAAACCATAGAATAAAAGTAAATAATTGTCTTGAAACGTACGGATGAGAGCGCGTAAAAGAAAATTAAGTTAAGCGAATTGCACAAAAAATTTGATATGATGGATTTTACGTTTATTTAGTTCCCACCAAATGCAATAAAAAGGTGAGACAGTAACTCAAAAGCACATCCATGTCTCCAAGATGTGGACGGGCCGCAAATAGTAACAACAGTCCCACAAAAAACAAGCCATCAACCAGTTCTGAAGCCAAAAAATTAAAAGTGTTATACCACTTGGAAGACGGCAATGCAAAATTGATAGATTTTTTCCCAAAAGTTTATTTGGCAAATTTAGTAAAATATAAATCGAAATGACGATGTTTTCAGGCAGATAGTTTTAGCAACTAAATAAGTTGCTGAATAATATTTTCCATATGTCTTCTTTACATTTTCATAATGTCTGGATAATTTATTTTGATGTCATGCGAATATTGATTTTCTGTATTTTTAGAATGTACTACTTTGGCGATAAATAATTTGAATAAGATTGTAAATATTTAGCATTAAAACCCCCTATATAATAAATGCATTTTCAAATCTGCACCCCTAAAACCATTATAAACAGCTTTTAGGAATATTGTTAACCCCTTGAGATCTTCATATTAATTAAATCAAAATGGAGGTGAAATTTAGAAATTTAGTCCGATTTTTCCATTCATTTAGCCCTACAATTCACACATTTCCAACATATAAAAAGAGAAAACCCATCTTCAATTTGTTATATAATTTCTCCCAAATACAGACAGATCCCACATGTGGCCATTACTTGTTTTATGGGTGCACGGCAGGGCGCAGAAGCGAGATGCTTTTTTCTAGTGTTACCATTTTGGGGGTAGTATCTCCTATTGTTGAAAATTTATGAACCTTTTTTTTTTAGGTCAGAAGTAGACCGTGTAGCCTAATAATCATGTTATATTTATTTTTTTAGGTCGACACAATTACGGGGATACCATACTTGAATATTTTTTCTTATATTTTACTAAATTTGCCAAATAAAGAAATTTAGTCCGATTTTTCCATTCATTTAGCCCTACAAATTCCACACCATTTCCACATATAAAAAGAGAAAACCCATCTTCACTTTGTTATAAATTCCCAATAAAGACAAGATTCCACATGTGGCCATTACTTGTTTTAATGGGACCAGGGCGCAGAAAACATATGTACTCCATTATGTGACTGTCGCAAAGTACAACATGTCCCACAAAAAACAAGCCATCAACCAGTTCTGAAGCCAAAAAATTAAAAGTGTTATACCACTTGGAAGACGGCAATGCAAAATTGATAGATTTTTTCCCAAAAGTTTATTTGGCAAATTTAGTAAAATATAAATCGAAATGACGATGTTTTCAGGCAGATAGTTTTAGCAACTAAATAAGTTGCTGAATAATATTTTCCATATGTCTTCTTTACATTTTCATAATGTCTGGATAATTTATTTTGATGTCATGCGAATATTGATTTTCTGTATTTTTAGAATGTACTACTTTGGCGATAAATAATTTGAATAAGATTGTAAATATTTAGCATTAAAACCCCCTATATAATAAATGCATTTTCAAATCTGCACCCCTAAAACCATTATAAACAGCTTTTAGGAATATTGTTAACCCCTTGAGATCTTCATATTAATTAAATCAAAATGGAGGTGAAATTTAGAAATTTAGTCCGATTTTTCCATTCATTTAGCCCTACAATTCACACATTTCCAACATATAAAAAGAGAAAACCCATCTTCAATTTGTTATATAATTTCTCCCAAATACAGACAGATCCCACATGTGGCCATTACTTGTTTTATGGGTGCACGGCAGGGCGCAGAAGCGAGATGCTTTTTTCTAGTGTTACCATTTTGGGGGTAGTATCTCCTATTGTTGAAAATTTATGAACCTTTTTTTTTTAGGTCAGAAGTAGACCGTGTAGCCTAATAATCATGTTATATTTATTTTTTTAGGTCGACACAATTACGGGGATACCATACTTGAATATTTTTTCTTATATTTTACTAAATTTGCCAAATAAGAGATGCTTTTTTCTAGTGTTACCATTTTGGGGGTAGTATCTCCTATTGTTGAAAATTTATGAACCTTTTTTTTTTAGGTCAGAAGTAGACCGTGTAGCCTAATAATCATGTTATCTTTATTTTTTTAGGTCGATACAATTACGGGGATACCATACTTGAATATTTTTTCTTATATTTTACTAAATTTGCCAAATAAAACTTGTGGGAAAAAATCTATCAATTTTGCATTGCCGTCTTCCAAGTGGTATAACACTTTTAATTTTTTGGCTTCAGAACTGGTTGATGTTTTGCGGGACATGTTGTACTTTGCGACAGTCACATAATGGAGTACATATGTTTTCTATCACTTTTTATTGCATTTTTTAAGTTTTCTTTTACGGCATTCATCGTACGGGTTCAACAATTATTTACTTTTATTCTACGGTTTGTTATGGACACAGTGACACTTTATATGTGGTGTTTGTGTTATTATTGTTATTTAGACTTTGTTTAGTGTTATATGTCTCGTTATATGTTATGGAGATTATGGGCATTTTTATTGATTTATTAATTGATTTTTTATTGAATACATTTTTTTTTCTTTTTTATTTCCACCATAGGACATGAACAAGCAATCATCTGATTGCTTGTTCATGATAATACTCTGCAATGGTGATGTACATGCACATGCATAGGCTGTCACTGTGCCTTTATGATGACATCACAGACGCCATCTTAATGTCACTGTTGGGGGCAGTCCTGTTGTCCTGCTTGGAACTCGGAGCTGCCATAGCAATGATCGGCACCCCCCACAAATGTCACAGGGGGGCCGCTTATGGTGGAAAGGCCCCTCAAAGGCATGTACTAGTATGGCGCTGAGCACTAAGGGGTTAAAAGGAAATTTTCTAATTTATGATAAATATCAGAAAAGTTTTTTTTTGTTGCTTGTTTTTTTTTGCATTTTTTCTGGGATCTGTCCAAATTATATCTGTCAACCATCATGTATATATAATTGTTTGGATATGACTTACTGATCAGCACTAGCTGTCATTTATTCTTTTCAATAGTGATGACTCTTGCTCTGTATTAAAGATATACATATGTACTCCTTATCTTTCATTAGCAGCATAGCACACTTTCTATCTTCTACACCTTTTGGTGACAATAGATTACATTTGACAGCTTTCTTTTGCAGTATGTTCCACTGCCCTCTCTACGCCTGTCATTTGTACAACGGCCGAAAACTTGGAGCGCCCCCGTCAGCGACGTCACTTGACGGCCCCCTGCAGTGGAGGGAGGATTGTGTGTCGGTCACGTGACCTTTAAAATTCATCATTTTTCTTTTATTTGTAAAAACGCAAAAACTTATCAGCCAACATTGCCACTAAAATGAGATCCAAAAAATTGTTTGTTTGCCACTAAATGAAGTCCAACATGCTAGGAAAAAAAAAATCTCAGAATCATTTGATAAAGTAACAGTATCCAAAGTTATACCATATAAAGTGACGCACGTCAGAATACAAAAATGGAGCTGAGCCTTAGCCATAAACTGGCTGTGTCCTTAAAGAGGTTAATCTTGGTTACTTCCTAAAATAGGGCAAACTAGTAATGGAACTTTTTGTATGAACTTTGTTACAAAAAAAAATTGTCTAGATAAATAGTAATTTTCTTGAATTATTGTACCTTAATATTTTCTCTCAAATAATTAGTTAATTTTGTAAAAATGGCTGCTTTGTGGAATGCAATATAGTAATTCTTTAAGTCAGCTGATTGAAAGAATATTTTAATTGACAGAATAGAAGTTATGTCTTGTCCTTAATATCCATAATTCCAGTTAGTGTCATTTGAATAACTAATTATTCTAGAACCTATGTTCTCAATGTTGGTCTGTTATAGGGGGTAGTTTCGCCATTGCTGTGATTTTATAGGTGCAGACCATGCTGTAGTATTCGTGCTTGGGCATCCATTAATGTCATTTAATAAGAAGACGGTACATTAAGCGCAGGAGTATTGAGAAGGGCTATCTAGAGGTCTACAAAACATTTGCTTATAATAACTTGCTTATTTTAATCAATCACATAAAAAAGAAACCTAAAAACATAAAACTTTGGCACCAGCCCTATTAATCTCTTGCTGCTCATCTGTGTTTATTCAATTTTACAATTACATCTCAGATAAAAAAATAAATGAACAACGCCTCTCTCTTCCTCAGTGTTAGTGACAGGCTTCCAGACAACTGGTTGGAGAAGGGACTTGCTTGCTCTGCCTTCTCCGCTAAAGCAATTTGATCCCTCTCTAGAGGGCACACACGCAAAAGAGGGAATAGTAAATAGGCAGCAAACCATGTAGCAAACTTTATGCAGACCTCTGTGCAAATGCTGATCTGTGTTCCCCATTGTCTTTAAACAAAGGGAACATGGAGTTCTGGTGCTGCAGCATGAAGAACTAATGTCCAAGCTGTACATTAACTATGGGTTAGCCTGTGTGATGAGCTCAATTACCACATCAATTTTTGTGGTTTTGTGTTTGCCAGCACTTCGCAAGGCATCAACATATGAAGAGAGTAAGTTCAATAATGAAATCATTCACTTTGGAGACAATCTTTCCATTGGTCACACTTTTCACCCATATCAACGTTTGCCTTGAAAACTTTTTGTTTTTATTTTTTGCTCCTAGTTCTATTTTTGGTACATAATTGTACTTCTATGATGGTATTTAATATTCCCTGTCATGTACTGGGAAGCAGGAAAAATTCCAAATGCAGGGATATTGATGAAAAATGCATTTTGCGTTTTTACAGCTGTCCCTATGTACATCCAAATAACACTCCCCTTAATTCTCTGGGTTGGCAGGATGAAGGGATATCAAATTTATATATGATTTAATTGTTTTAATAGATTTTCAAAAGTATAATTTTTTGTATGTCTTTTTTTTTGCACTATACTAAAATTAAACTTTTTCATACTTCGGTGTACGGTAAGGTATAATTTATGCAGGACATTTTGATCGCTACCATTTTTTATGACTATAAATCCCCTTTTGATCTCTTTTTATCCAAATTTTATTTCTTGTGAGATGGGGACATAATTGATGATTCAGTATGGTAGGATATATTTTCTGCTATCGGGTTACTGTTGGAATAATTTATATTCAAAAATTTAACAGACATGATTACTGCAAGCAACAATTGCAGAGGTATTGTGGGGGTTTGCTGCCAACACTCGCTTAGTATGAAGAAGGCTCAGAATCTAGTCCTCTTAAAACATGCAGTGTGACAGTAACGTCCAGTGTGTTTAAGATGTCATTAATCCTATGAGCACAGATGCTCAGGATAACAGTCATTCTACATAAGTTAGTATAACTTGGTACGCAGGGTGAAAGTGCACGCGTGTGGATCATTACCATAAAAAACATGAGACTGACCTTTAGTTACTTGTCTTGGCCACATTTAAAACCACCATTTACTAAATAAGATGGCTTTCCATCCGCGGGTTTAAATGTATTTTCCAAGCTAGTAAAGTTGATAGATTGGTGGAGGTCCGCCTCCATTCCTAGTTTTGTGGTATATGCTTGGAGCAGCAAATACTTCGTTCAAGTAAACCAATACTGCTCGCAGACACTGCATTCTGCCCCACACGAAAGAACACAGCGCCGCCGCTTTGTTTCCTTCCCGGTGTCCTTGGATATGTCTGACATCTGATGATCTGTGCACACTTTCTATCTTCTACACCTTTTGGTGACAATAGATTACATTTGACAGCTTTCTTTGCAGTACTGTCACTGCCCTCTAAAGCCTGTCATGTACACGGCCGAACTCTGGGCGCGCCCCGCAGCGACGTCACTTGACCGGCCCATGCAGTAGGAGGGAGGATTGTGTCGGTCACGTGACCTTTTAAAAATTCATCATTTTTTCTTTTTATTTGTAAAAAACGCAAAACTTATCAGCCAACATTTGCCACTAAAATGAGATCCAAAAAATTTGTTTGTTTGCCACTAAAATGAAGTCCAACATGCTAGGAAAAAAAAAATCTCAGAATCATTTTGATAAGTAACAGTATCCAAAAGTTATAACCATATAAAGTGACGCACGTCAGAATACAAAAAATGGAGCTGAGCCTTAAGCCATAAACTGGCTGTCGCATGACATCAAAATAAATTATCCAGACATTTCAAAAATTATGAAAATGTAAAGCAGACATATGGAAAATATTATTCAGCAACTTATTTAGGTGCTAAAACTATCTGCCTGAAAACACCGTCATTTCGATTTTCGAAAATGGCAAATTTTTTTAAAAAATTCATCATTTTTTCTTTTTATTTGTAAAAAACGCAAAACTTATAAGCCAACATTTGCCACTAAAATGAGATCCAAAAAATATGTCTGTTTGCCACTAAAATGAAGTACAACATGCCAGGAAAAAAAAAATCTCAGAATCATTTTGATAAGTAACAGTGTCCAAAAGTTATAACCATATAAAGGGACGCATGTCAGAATAAAAAAAATGGAGCTGAGCCTTAAGCCATAAACTGGCTGTGTCCTTAAGAGGTTAATCTGGTCTACTTCCTAAAATATGGGCAAACTATTAATGGAACTTTTTGTATGAACTTTGTTGCAAAAAAAAAATTGTCTAGATAAATAGTAATTTTCTTGAATTTATTGTACCTTAATATTGTCTCCTCAAATAATTTGTTTAATATGTCAAAATGGCTGCTTTGTGGAATGCAATATAGTAATTCTTTAAGTCTGCTGATGAAGAATATTTTAATTAGAAGAATAGAAGTTTATGTCTTGTCCTTAATATCCATAATTACAGTTAAGTGTCATCTGAATAACTTAATTATTCTAGAACCTATGTTCTCAAATGTTTGTCTGCTTATAGGGGGTAGTTTCGCCATGCTGTGATTTTAATAGGTGCAGCACAATGTATTAATTAAGAAGACGGTACATTAAAAAGCAGGAGTATTGAGAAGTGCTATTCTAGAGGTCTACAAAACATATTGCTTATAAATACTTGCTTATTTTAATCAATCACATAAAAAAGAAACACTAAAAACATAAAACTTTGGCACCAGCCCTATTAATTTCTTGCTGCTCATTCTGTGTTTTATTCAATTTTACAATTACATCTCAGATAAAAAAATTAAATGAAACAACTCCCCTCTCTTCCTCAGTGTTTAGTGACAGGCTTCCAGACAACTGGTTGGAGAAGGGACTTGCTTGCTCTGCCTTGTCCGCTATAAGCAATTTGATCCCTCTTCTAGAGGGCAACAAGCAAAAGAGGGAAGTAGATAGCAGCAAACCATGTAGCAAACTTTATGCAGACCTCTGTGGCAGATGCTGATCTGTGTTCCCCATTGTCTTTACACAAAGGGAACATGGAGTTCTGGTGCTCAGCATGAAGAACTAATGTCCAAGCTGTACATTAACTATGGGTTAGCCTGTGTGATGAGCTCAATTACCACATAATTGTTGTGGTTTTGTGTTGCAGCACTTAGCAAGGCATCAACATATGAAGAGTAGTAAAGTTCAATAATAAAATCATTCACTTTGGAGACAATCTTTCCATTGGTCACACTTTTACCCCTTATCAACGTTGCCTTTTAAAAACTTTTTGTTTTTATTTTTTGCTCCCTAAGTTTGATAAATTCTATTTTTGGTACATAATTGTACTTCTGATGATGGTATTTAATATTCCATGTCATGTACTGGGAAGCAGGAAAAATTCCAAATGCAGGGATATTGATGAAAAAATGCATTTTGCGTTTTTACAGCTGTCCCTATGTACTCCAAATAACACCTCCCCTTAATTCTCTGGGTTGGCAGGATGATAGGGATATCAAATTTATATATGATTTATATTGTTTTAATAGATTTTCAAAAGTATAAATCTTTTGTATGTCTTTTTTTTTGCACTATACTGACATTAATAACTTTTTCATACTTCGGTGTACGGTAAGGTATAATTTTATGCAGGACGAGCCTACATTTTGATCGCTACCATTTTTTATGACTATATCACCTTTTGATCTCTTTTTATCCAAATTTTATTTCTTGTGAGATGGGGACATAATTGATGATTCAGATGGTAGGATATATTTTCTGCTATCGGGTTCACTGTTGGGAATAATTTTTATATTTAAAAATTTAACAGACATGATTACTGCAAGCAACAATTGCAGAGGTTACTTGTGGGTGTTTGCTGCAAACACTCGCTTAGTATGAAGAAGGCTCAGACCATGAGTCCTCTTAAAACATAGCAGTGTGACAGTAACGTCCAGGTGTCGTTAAGATGTCATTAATCCTTATGAGCACAGATGCTCAGGATAACAGTCATTATACATAAATGTTAGTATAACATTGGTACGCAGTGAAAGTGCACTATGTGGATCAGTTAACATAAAAAACATGAGACTGACCTTTAGTTACTTGTCTTGGCCACATTTAAAACCATGCATACTAAATAAGATGGCCTTTCCATCAGCGTGTGGTTAAATGTATTTTCCAAGCTAGTAAAGTTGATAGATTGGTGGAGGTCAGCTCCATTCCTAGTTTTGTAGGTATATATTGAGAATGCAAATTAACTTCTGTTCAAATAAACCAATACTGATCTGCAGAAACTGCATCTGACACCAAGAAAGAAAACAGAGCAGCTGTCTACTTCCTGTTCCATATTCTGTATGACATGATGATCTGTGTGTGTGTGTGGGGGCTGCTTATCGTAATCCCAGAATTGTAGCTATAGTTGTACACAAGCAACTAAAAGCAAGGAAAGGGTAGAATGATTATTCTTGGTTACTGAATAAATAATTGCATAATCTATGCTACGCCTGGGAACTATTCATATGGCCTTGTAGTTTTTGGCACCATAAACATGGCAGTTTTAAAAAAAATTCTGTGTGAATTAGTATTTCAGTGAGTATTTCAGTGCACCACACTAAACCCAAAGTTCATGTGCCCTGCCCAGGTTCAGAGGAGGAACAATGCTTTGGGAATCAGCGCATAATGGAAGGCACTGGGAAGTAACGAGACAAGAAAGGTAACTGGAACTTGTGGCCAAGCCCAAGGGCACTAATATACATTGCTCAAAAATATAAAGGGAACGTGTAAACAATACAATGTAACGATGTGACTAAGCACTGAAATGCTGATTTGGATAAAAACAAAGGTTGTTTCTTTATTCAGGCCACAGATTTTCTAGACAAAAAAAAAAAGCATCCATATAATGCAAAGCACTTCAAGAAGAAGTAAATATAATAATCTGTTTTTCTGGGAGCTGTGGGCACTGTTTAAAATCTATAAATCTCTAGGTCTTTAGATGGGGTTATGTTTTTGTCCAGTGGAAAAAAAAACAAACATCCAGATAAAATAGCTGATAGGGAAACTTTTTTAACCCGTTAAGGACGCAGGGTTTTTCTGCTCATTTCTCGCTCTCCAACTTCAAAAATCCATAACTTTTTAATTTTTACTTGTACAGACCTGTGTGAGGGTAACAAATTTTAATTTCCCGTAATGTTATTTATTTTAACATGCCGTGTACTGCGAAGCTGAAAAAAAATTCCAAATGTGGAAAAATTGAAAAAAAAAAGCGTCACGTTCTTGTGGGCTCAGTTTTTACGACTTTGACTGTGCGCTCCAAATAACACCTCAGCCTTTATTCTGGTTCGGTGCAATCGCGTTGATATCCACAATGATTACAACGTTTAAGTTATTGTGTTTTGAATATATTTCAAAATTACACAATGGTACAAAAAAAAAAATAATTTGAGGGCGTACGACATGTTTATCATCTTTTTATTTCATTTTTATGTGATTCAAAAGGTGTAAAATCGCATTTCAAGAGGACATTTGGGCGCCATTTCCCGCCTCGG
The DNA here is from genome assembly GCA_019512145.1 of Engystomops pustulosus. Classification (NCBI taxonomy): domain Eukaryota; kingdom Metazoa; phylum Chordata; class Amphibia; order Anura; family Leptodactylidae; genus Engystomops; species Engystomops pustulosus. The sequence goes on along the minus strand of CM033642.1, from coordinate 194,660,552 downwards.
AGGTCATCGCCGGCCGTAACCGTTTTTATATTTTGATAGATCGGGCATTTTGGGACGCGTCGATACCTAATATGTTTGTGATTTTTACTGTTTATTATGTTTTATATCAGTTCTAGGGAAAGGGGGGTAATTAGAATTTTTTATATTTTATAAATTTTTTTTATTTTTTAAACTTTTTTTTTCTTTTTTTTCCCCCTATTTCTTAGACCATCTAGGGTACATTAACCCTATATGGTCAGATCGCTCCTACCATATATTGCAATATTTCTGTATTGCAATATATGGCATTTTTGCAGGTCATTCATATCTCCAGAAATCAGAAACAAATCTCCAGAAGCCATGTAGCCTCTTGTCAAAAGAAGACCCGAGGCTACCATGGCAAACCGATCGCCGCCCAGCTCAAGGCAAACGTTTTATTTTTACCTTCTGTTCTGTACTTTTTTTAAAACCTAACTTCCATCTAGCAAGTAATATGCAGTATTTTAGAAAATTCTGCATATACAGTAAATTAAATACTATATCATCATCAAGCTTTATGAAAGTGAGCAAGCCTGCAGAACTCTTTGTTTAATTGCAGCCAATTAGTAAGATCAAATGTACACTCTGCACCCCATCTTAACAGAAAAAAACTGAAATGTAGTTATTTTTGCTAATTTATTAAAAAAGAAAAACAAATTTCACAGGGTCATATCTATTCAGACCCTATGACACTCATATTTAACTCACATGCTGTCCATTTCCTTCTGATCCTACTCCTTCATTGGAGTCCAGCTATGTTTTTGATTAAAATGATTGGACTTGATTAGGAAAGGCACACACCTCAGATTATTTATGAAAGTGGATTAAAATCATTAAACCAATCTGGTTTAGGATTGCTAGACTGGTATTACTATGCACAATTAAAGTTTTTATATAGAGCATTTTTGCGAAATTTTGAGTCTGAAGGGGACCATGGAAAAAAAGGGGAATGGCCAGAGTATGAAGGGATGCATGTCCAAAATATATCATACACTGAAAAAAACAGGGTAATAAACATGTGCCTCATAGTTATAATAATAATGATCAGATAACCTTTCAATGGGAGAATGGATAGAGGGCTTAATGACAATTGGTTTAGTCACAAGGAATAGATCTTATGTGCTTATTATACACCAAAGAGATTAAATGCATTTGCTAAGTCAGAGGAAGAAAAATGTGGAAGATGTGGGCTGGTGAGCACAGATTTGATCCATATGGTACTTTTTTTCTGTGTTGGGTGGGGGGGGATGTAAGAAAGGGTACTGGCCCTGGTTCCATGGTAAAAGATAATGAATTGTACTTTGTAAATGGAGTAAAAGTTATATGGGGGGGGGGATATATATTAATGATGAAGGTAGCCCCAGTTATTTGTGTGGACAGCTTTTTGTAATGAATAATGTATTTTCCAAAATATGTATTGAATATTTGTATAAAATTCAGAGAAAATTTAATAAAGGCACACCTCTGACCAAGATTACAAAAGATTTTCTGCAGTACTCAAGGTTCTTAAAAGCACAGTGACCTCCATAATCCTTAAATGGGAGACGTTTGGGACGATCACTACTATTAGTCGAACTGGCCGTCCAGACAACTTAAGGAATCATGGGAGAAAAGCCTTGGTGAAAGAGGTAAAGGAGAGCTCCAAAATAACTGTGGCTGAGCTCCAGAGATGCAGTAGGGAGATGGGAGAAAGTTCCCCCAAAGTCAAATATCACTGCAGCCCTCCACCAGTCAGGCTTTATGACAGAGTGTGCCAAAGAAAGGCAGCCCTCCACCAGTCAGGCTTTATGACAGAGTGTGCCAAAGAAAGGGGAAAAAATGTGGGAGTAAAGGAAATCCGCACTAGCCACTGTTAAAAAGTAGAAAAAATCTTCAAGTTTATTGGTAACACATTAAAAATGTGACATCACAATGGGAAGGGACAAGTTACAGGTGACGCGTTTTGGACAAAAAGTAGTCCTTAATCATACCTGCAAGTTTAGGACTGACCTAAACTTAATTGAGCATCTCTAGAAATACATTAAAATGGCTGCCAACCAACATTCCCCATCCAACCTGAGGAAACTGCGGAGGATCTCGGAGGATGAATAAGAGAGGGTTTCCATATCCAGGTGTGAAAAACGTGTTGCATTTTTCTCATGGCTGTACTTGCTCAAAAGGTTCTTCAACTTAATACTGAGTAAACGGTCTAAATACTTATGACCGTGTGGTATTCCAGTTTTTTTATTTAATAAACTAGCAAAACATATCTACATTTTTGTTCTTTTTTCTGTCAAGATGGAGTGCAGTGTGTACATTAATCAGCAAATTGGCTTATCAATTGGCTGCAATGAAAAGAATAGTGAAAAATGTTAAGTGGCCTAAGTACCTTCCCTATCCACTGCAAATCACCAGTCATGATTTCTCCTTAACAGCCACACATGACTTTCCTACCAGCCAGATGCACCCATACCAAATTCTACTAGCAGCCCTCCACCAGTCAGGCTTTATGACAGAGTGTGCCAAAGAAAGCCTCTTCTCAGTGCAAGGTATATGAAAGCCTGCATACACTTTGCAAAAAAATTGCACATGAAGGACTCCCAGACTGAGAAATTAGATTCTCTTGTCTGATAAGACCAAGATTAAACATTTTGTGTGAATTCTAAGCGGTATGTGTGGAGAAAACCAGGCACTCCTCATCACCTGCCAAATACAATCCCAACAGTGAAACATGGTGGTGGCAGCTTCATGCTATGGGGATGTTTTTTAGCTGCCAGGACAGGACGACTATCCTGGATCAAAACTTCTAACAAACGGCTCTGGACCTTAGACTGGGCCGAAGGTTTACCTTCCAACAAGACAATGGCCTCAAGCACACAGCTAAAATAGCAAAGCAGGGACTTCAGAACAACTCTGTGACCATTCTCAACTGGCCCAGCCAAAACCCTGATCTAAACTTAATTGAGCATCTCTAGAAATACATTAAAATGGCTGCCAACCAACATTCCCCATCCAACCTGAGGAAACTGCGGAGGATCTCGGAGGATGAATAAGAGAGGGTTTCCATATCCAGGTGTGAAAAACGTGTTGCATTTTTGTCATGGCTGTACTTGCTCAAAAGGTTCTTCAACTTAATACTGAGTAAAGGGTCTAAATACTTATGACCATGTGGTATTCCAGTTTTTCTTATTTAATAAACTAGCAAAAAATATCTACATTTTTGTTCTTTTTCCTGTCAAGATCGAGTGCAGTGTGTACATTAATCAGCAAATTGGCTTATCAATTGGCTGCAATGAAAAGAAAAGTGAAAAATGTTAAGGGGTCTAAGTATCTTCCGTACCCACTGCAAATCACCAGTCATAAATTTCTCCTTAACAGCCACACATGACCTTCCTACCAGCCAGATGCACCCATACCAAATTCTACTATCCCAGTTATTTTAACTATAAATGTGCCATGGGAAGTCACAGCTACAATAAAAAAAACTCTGACAGATACAATGGGCCACATTTATTAGAGCTTGTGTGCCTGAAGTCTGGAGTACAGGTGTACAAGACCTGAAATAGGAGCAATTTGTGGTTATGGCCAGGAATTGTACATATTGCCACATTTACACCAGCAGCAGTGGAGTAGCCTGGTGTTGGGCATTCCTGTCCCACGCATGTGCACAAGCCAGAGCCTTGCACAGGCTGTAGTGCAATTATACACAAGGCTGGACCTGACATACAACTGCCCAACAGTGCAGTGCTGCCACTCTTCCTGCAAATAGGCATGGCAACATCATACACTGGCACACTTTGTATCAGCTTCTCCAGTCTTGGCATATTAGACATTTCCACTGCCATAGATCTATTATCTATCTATAAATCTATTTACTGGCTGATACAGATGTGTCTTTTCTTATAGCAAATCTACCATTTTGTTTTTATGCATTATGAACCAAACATACCTTGAGAACCAAACATACATTGAGCCCTAGCTACACTGATGCAGAAACATATCTTATTTAATCCATGAAGTGAGGGGTTTTGCTGAAAAAACTATTCTAAAATTCCAGACCTTCACAAAGCGGGGTGCCTACATAAACACATTACACATGGATCTTCCTGAACTGTCCAGACAGAACTATTCAGCCTAAGCTGGATGACTCATATGCAGCAGCTGGGGGATGGTACGATTGATTGCTTCTGCCTGTCAGGGTCAACACAGTTATAATATATTCTCGGCTTATGCTGGGCGGGACAAGGCTGGAGCAGTGCATAATTAGGGTTAGAAGAAGCTCTGAGACAGCCAAAAGAGTGAGAGAGACTCATTATCATTATAATTGTTTTTTCAGTAAATCCACTTGGCTCAGGCATTAGTGTAGCTACAGCATTCTCAACGTATGTTTGGTTCATAATGCATCAAAAGAAATGGTAGATTTCCTGTACAGTAACTTTTATCCCACTAGGGTAATGAAATACTCCATGATAAAAACATTTTCCATGATCCAGGTAAAAATGAAAAGGCTTTATATCTCCATTTTATAAAACATTGCGTATCTGTATTTCTGCTATGCAGGCCCATAAAATGTGCAATCCCCATAACTACAGTATTTTTTTTCAATATTTGACTAAATATTTTGCTGTATGGGTCTTAAGTTTTTGAAACATGCTTCAAACAAATACTTTACAAGTTATTCATGAATTAATGAAAGATTTTATATCATACGTTTACTCATTTTCAGAAAAAAATGTTTACACTTAGTGATAAGACAAACAGAACGATGCCTACTTAGTCCTGCTCACCCTTTTCTTTCCAAAGTTATGAGATTTTGTGTTCTGAAAGTGTTTGACAAAAATCTTTCTCACCAGAGGTGAAGTGGGTGGAGACTAATATCTGTCAGTCTATGCCCTCAGGCCGAGGCCAATTAGCTTGCCCACAGATGCCATGATGCCATAATAGTAATGTGGCAATAAATCAATTTAGTTTCCCACAAGTAAATCCAATGAACACTGCATAGTGCACATACAGGATGTATATGGATGTATATGGTGACAGCCTGGAGCCTTGTGACATTTCTTGTTTTGTAGATCACAGACCCACAATCCTGAAGTGATATGAAAGTCAAGATTCTTATCTTTAATATGATAAATGCAAGGTAAGCTTAACATCTGAGTGCTATATGAAAAAAAATGTGCAAAATGTGGAAATCAAGGACATGCTCACAATATTTTATGGCTGGTACTGCAGATTAGGCAATGTGTACGCTGCCTAGGTCAAATGCAGTAGTGAATCTGCAAACACAAACAAATTATTATTTACTGTACATGAGTTTATGACTTGTGAAATATGGATTACATAGGACTATAAAAGAACATCCTTACTTATAATATCAATGTCACATTTCAACGGATTTATAAAGAAAATGTATATTTTTTTGGGAAAATTATTACTTGAACAGTCATTGAGTTCATGGACAGATTCCATAGCATGGACCCATTTAAAGCAATGTAATATAGCTACTACTATATTATACTAAATTCTCCGCAAATAACTTTGTAAACCAATTTTGAAATTTCCTGCAGGTATATACACACATTATTTCTATCCCCACAGAGAAAATTGCCTAGGTAATGTATCAGGGAATTACAACAAAATTCCTTTCTTTTCATAACCATTTCTTACAAATAACTAAAGTTTGGAAACAAGAGAAAAAATCTAGCTGCAAAATAAAATTTTGCCATCGAAATATTTCCTTGTGTAAGGTTTATTTACCCATGAAATTTTTTGTGTGTACTACCAGTGACCATCACCAAACAATATGTGTAATGTATACATTTAGGTTTTCTATTAAAATGTTATTGAGATGTGTCATTTCTTGACCTCATCTCAGCTAGATATGTGTCTAACAAGATAACTTTTAAAGACAATACTGTTTTTCATCACTAAATCATAAAGGAGTATCTTACCAAGATTTACCAAGCAGGTTTTCCAAATGTATTCAAATTTGTACCAAAAGTAGTAGTAAGTGTATTTTCTATTTATTTTAAATTGACTTATGCCTTTTCCTAATTTGCCTTAAAAAACACTGCCATAAAACACTGCAGCTGGTATTTAATAATAATAATAATAATCTTTATTTATATAGCGCCATCAAATTCCAACTATTTGATCTTCCTGTATTGTTCATTGCACATAAGACCACAGATGGTAAAGAGGAGACATAATTTAAGCTTATTTCATAAATTGTATCTATTCTAAAGAACAAAGCACTGATTGAAATTAGAGTACACTCTTAGGTACCTGTAAGTTATTGATTTAATATTGCACCGGCTGCTAATTTCCTTAATTATCTTGAAAACCCTCTTTAACTGGTAGCCTAACTTTCCAGTTCTTACTGACTTTGTAAAAATGGTGTGTTGTTCCAAAGAGACTGCAGCCTTGCAACAACAGGTTGTCCAGTTGGAGACCAAAGGGGTGACTCTGTCAGCCATAGCAAGAGAATTTGGTAGTTCCAAGACAATATTACAACTTTATTCATTCAAATACGCCAAAAAGGCTGGTTGCCATCAAAAGGAATATGCAAGAAAGTACACGATAATGCAGAGAATCTCCATGGGTAATTGTTTTAACACTGCAGCTGGAATTTCTTGCCAGTTCAGCACTCAACAAAGTAAGGATCTGTGTTGTCATACAATGTCTTAATGTTTAAGGGCATTTGGACTGAAAGCCCTCTCTGCAGTGACCAAATCTTTCATTAGCAAAAAGAATCTAAAGGTTAGACTGACCTTTACTGAGGAGTATGTTTTGCAGGCAGAGGAGAAATGGTCTTTAACTTGAAAACAAGTTTAATTTATTTGGATCTGATGGGAGACATTATATCCGTCAGCATACTGGGGAAATACAGAACTCCACAAGTAGGTGGAGAAGTCAGTGAATAGTGGCGGAGGAAGTGTCATGGTTTGGGGATTTTTTTCTGCAGCAGGTGTCTCAGAACCTTTTTCAACAACATGTGGTTAGTTCCTTGCATTCTTCACTCAATCAGCCAGCAATTTCCATGTAGGACAATGCCCCCTGTCATACAGCAAAATGGGTAAACAGAAAACATTGAAACAATGATATGGCCAGCCTAGTCCTCATCTAAACTCAATAGAAAACCTCTTGGTGACAAAGTTGTGGCTGATAAACCCACAACAGTCACAGAAGTGTGGAAAAGATTAGAAGAAAAATGGACCAAAATCCTACCAGAGCAGTGTGAGAGACTAGTGATGTCCTGTGGTACAGATGTGCTGAAGTCATTCAAAGCAAAAGCCTGTGCACTTCCTACTGATTGGTGACTGTTGTAACCTACACAGAATTAGTTAAAATCTTTCTCTGTACTACAGTCATGTTCTTTAATAATAATCATAATGGCTTTTTTAATGTGAATGTTTTATTCTAGTTGCATGGTGTATCATTGACAAAAAAATCCACCAAATGTTGATCAACTGTGTGACATCACATGATCATGGACAGATCTCTGTCCACTGGAAGTAAAAATAGAGGCTTTTTATAGGATGAGAGCAAGAAGAGATCTAGAAAACTGTATGTTTGTAGGGAAATTGTATAACTTCATTATAAAAACAATAGCATTTATTCAGAGTCTTACTTGTGAAAAAACACTTCAAACAACAAGTGAATTTGTGGCAGCTAGGTAACAAATAATACATTTTCAGTAAGATACATTTAAAAATGTTTTCACTTTAACAATTGTCATGGGCACCACGTGTCTCTCTCCGCTGCCCCGGTCCTGCTCCCGTGCACTCACCTCGCCTGGCTCCCGCTCCCGTCCGGACTAGGTCCTGCGCGCGGCCACGCTCCCTAGCGGCAGTGTCTCCAGATTTAAAGGGCCAGCGCGCAGGTGAGTGGTGCTGGTCATTTCCTGTTTGGTATTTAACCCTATGTCTCCCATCATTCCCTGCCGGATCTTTGTGCCTCATAGCCTTAGAGAAAGCTTCCAAGCGAGTATTTCTGTGTATTCCTGCGTTCCTGTGTATTCCTGCGTTCCTGTGTATTCCTGCATTCATGTGTGTCCCCGCTCCTGAGTCCTGTGTTGCCGTCTTACCCAAGTTCCTCCGTGTGCCTGTGTTCCCGTTCCCGCCTGCCTGGACCTCCTGTTGCTGAACCCGGACTTGGACTTGACGTTGCATCTCTGCCGCCTGCCCTGACCCTGTACCTGGACCTGACTACGTGATCGTCATCCGCTAAGGTACCTCGACCTCGGCTGCCACTGCGGGTAGTCACACTTGGGAACGTCCTGGTGGTATCCTGCCGCAGCAAGTCCAAACCGCTTTGCGGCGGGCTCTGGTGAATACCAGGTGCCGCTAGGCTCCGGTCCCGGGTGTTGGCTAGTTCCACCTCCCGCGGTGGTCCAGAGGATCCACTGATCCTGACAACAATATTGTATCATTTTGGGTATCTGGGGGCTATCATGTATAGATTTACTAATTGATGGATATGCATGTATAAAATTCTTAAGTTAACCTGTCTCATTAACAAAATAATATGCAACCTGCCCCTAATAGGATATTTAGCACGAGGCGTGGACTGGATTAATATACATTTAGAAGCTTTTTAGTATAAACTGCCATTTTAACTTAACTTTTGTATCAAGATTTTTTTAAATTTCAGACATGAATAGAAAAGGTGATAATAGTAAAATATATATATACTTCAATATGTAGAGCAGCTTCTCTTTCTCATGCAGTGAGCAATGTATCTTAAAGCCTTTTGGGCTCATCCACTTAAGAAAGCAAATAATGAACTCTATAAAGCATGTTCTTCTAGAAGATTCTGCTCTCTGAGGTGATTAGACTATCCAAAGACTATCTTTAAAGTGTTAAGTCATTAGCACTGTTTTCAGGCTCCTTTATTGATCAGCAGTAAGTGGAGTACACGACACAAAGGATATTTACACAATCTAGACTTTACTGAACACAAAAAATTATTTTGTTCACTCTCTGTTGCTTGTTATGGTTAATTCATTGAAAAATAATAAAAGTTATATTTCACTCTTACCTTATCTCGATTAAAGAGAGTTCAAAATAATAGTCAACACTTTGCCCAGAAAAGCTGAATGTACACACACAAACACACAACAACCTCTGCCCACAACTAAGTCTAACGTGAGTACACTTGGGGCAGTGTGGTAGGACAGAGATCAGTGGACAGTTCAGCCCAATTATAGAATGGTCTATGTCTGCCCTCGGACTGTTATCAGTATTTTACAGAGTTTACTACTTTTATCTGAACTATTAAATTATAAGATTTTTTTAAAATATTTAGTTACACTTTTAACAAATACTAGGCTTGAAAGATCACTAAATGGTCTAGCTCTGTGTGCATACAGAGATATCCTTTCAAAAAACAAACCCTCCCCATCCCTTATTGTCAGAAAACATGGTCATGTAGCAAACTATGGTTGCATAATAAACTTTTAGATAGTGGAATAGTAAGAAGATTAAAATTGGAATTTTAAGTATTTTATATTTTTTTTTCATACCATTGCCTGACAATTTGCAACTTTAAAATTGTGGCAACCCATTTAGAGAGGAGAAGGGTTGATGGTCAAAAATATCATCCTGGTTGCTGTGTTAATAATGCACTGAATGTAGTAATTTACCTTAAATCAGTAAGTGAAGCAAAAGTAACAGTAAGAGTAACAGTGCCTTTACGAAAAAAACAATCAAATCTTCTCAAATTATTGTAAAACAACTAAGGTTTTATAGCTCCAGAAAGTAAATATAATGTGTAACTCTATTTTGCTCTGAACAGTGCCAATATTATTAATACTCGAGTCAATAGGCTTTCCCAGTATTTTGTGTTAAAATTAGGGGCCTCAGCTTATACTCGGGTCGGCTTATACTAGAGTATATACGGTATATTTCTTTACTTACTGAACATAAGATACTCTCACTTGTAAAAATTGGAAAAACATTTGAAAGATTGATGAATACCTCTTATCTCAAACAACAGTACAGCATATGTTATCAAATTTTCCATTCGGTCAATTCTTTATCTGCTACATTTTATTATGAAAATGTCTTTCTCCTTTCATTCATTTGTGTTCTAATATTTATCTGAATGTAGTTTGCCACAAAGATCCCCAAAATACTGAGCTATTGAAAGTTCTCTGGTTCATAATCATCCACCACAAATTATTATTTTATTATTTATTTCTATTTACATAGTTAGAATTTAGAAACAGCAAGAACCGTTGAACAGTGATTTTTGTTTTAATCTAAAAAGTTTCAAACAATTGTATTGACTATAGAAGGTGTCCAGAAAAAAATATAAATATTTAAAGGGAATATGTCATGAGAATTTAGGCTCACTAACAGCCAATAATCTGTTATTATGGGACATTTAACATTATGTAAAGAATTTGAATATGGTATGAAAATGAGTCATGCAGGTGTAAAAGACTACTAAATAATTTTGATCCTGTCCCTGTTCTTAATAACAGGTTCAGAGCCATTTGTGGACCTAAAACCTCATGACAATTTCCCTTTGGTTTTGCTTAGTAGAGAATAATAAAATAATTTTGATAATAATAATGTGTGGTCCCTGCTGAACTCTGCTTCTTTCCCAAACAGAAAGTACAACCTCAATCATTGGCAGAGGAAGGGGATATCAAAGTAACAGCCCTTTTCTGCTCCTGATATATGGCTACCCCAAATATAGGAATTGAATGCAGGAAATGATGAGATTTATAATTTATATTCATACCTTTGGATGCAGCTTAGATCTTCTAGATGGTCTCAATGTGCAAGTGTCCAAAAAGTGTGCATAAAGGTGTGCATTTATGTTAAAACTCATATATAATTATTTGATATTCTCCAAAATGGAGACACTTCTTCATCATTATTCTGTTTTCAGGTTGTGTACCGTATCAATGTTGGTAAACTTTAGTTAATCCTGCATGAACAATTTCATCGTAGATATGTGGTCGTTGTTATTAATAACTAATCACATTGAGGGCTCCACTGTGATGCTTTCCTGTTTCATCACTCACTGAGCAGTTTATAAAATACATAATAGCTCTCTTATGCGTAAGAGTATTATTAAGAACACTGAATTAGGTCACTATAATTAAACATGCAGCTAAGCTAAGTTTTTATTGGATGTCTAAAAACCTGCGGCATGCCAAGCTACAAGAAGAAGCCTGGAAAACACTCAAGTAGAAATGTCATAAGGAAAGAAAGCATAAACCGTGCTGGGGATTTGACTTGTCAGTTTACACCTTTCTTGATAGTATACTAGGTCAGTTCTGGGTATTGAGAAGTCACATGTTCAATGTAAAACTGTAGGTTTGATCCTCTTGTAGATAAATAAAGTAAAAAGCGGGCAGCACTCCATGGTTCAAATTTCAAAATAAAAGGTGAACTTTAATGAACAAGTGGCGACGTTTCGGTGTGTGACACCTTCATCAAGCAACAGACAAGTGATCCTGATTTTCTAATACATAAGATACCAATATAGTTTAATTATAACAATAAACTATTATATAACTTCCATTTCATTCCCATGGTCCACAAATATTTGCATTCACTAAGATACATCCCTTAAATTGCAGATTTTCTCTATTCCATCTACTGTTTATCTCCATTAAGTTAGAACTTGGTTTTGTAATTTTTTTCTGCCAAAATATTTGTGGCTCTTTCATTTATCTGAAAATTCACCTCATAACCACAAATTGATAGCTAGAATACCTAGAGAAAGTTTTGATGGCAGCCAAATGTGTCAATTCTGCTTAGACTCAAATCTCAGATAAACATGTTTCCTTGACCACATGGAGGCCAATACCTACAGTGGGTACGGACGTATTTCAGACCCTTTAAATTACTTTTTACTCTTTGTTAATTGGCAGTCCTTAGTAGATCAACAAATGTAACCCTCTGCACCTCATCTAACAAGCAAAAAAACTGAAATGTTTTATTTTTACTAATTTATTAAAAAGAAAAACAAATATCACAGGGTCATATTATTCAGACCCTCTGTTTGACACTCATATTTAATTCACATGCTGTCCATTTCCTTCTGAATCCTACTCCTTTCATTTGAGTCCAGCTAGTTTTTGATTAAAATGATGGACTTGTTAGGAAAGCACACACCTCACTCTCCCTCTTATTGTGAAAGTGGATTAAAATCATAACAGCTGGTTAGGATTGTATACTGGTATTACGAGCCAATTAAAGTTTTATATATATCATTTTTTGCGAATTTTGAAGGTGTGAATTCTAACGGTAGTGTGTGGAGAAACAGCACTGCTCATCACCTGCCAAATACAATCCACAGTGCACATGTTGGTGGCACTTCATGCTAATGGGGAGTTTTTTTAGCTGCCAGGACAGGACGACTATCCTGGATCAAAACTTCTAACAACGGCTCTGGACCTTAGACTGGGCCGAAGTTTACCCTTCCCAACAAGACACTGGCCTCAAGCACACAGCTACAATAACAAAGCCCGACTTCAGAACAACTCTGTGACCATTCTCAACTGACCCCAGCAAAAACCTGGCCTAAACTTAATTTGATCATCTCTAGAAAGCCATTACATGGCTGCCACCAACCTTCCCCATCCAACCTGAGTAAACTGCGTAGGATCTCGATGATGACATAAGAGAGGGTTTTCCATATCCGTGGGAAAAACGTGTTGCCTTTTCTCATGGCTGTACTTGCTCAAAGGTTCTCCAACTTAATACTGAGTAAGGGCCTAATACTTAATGAGCCGTGTGGTATTCCAGTTTTTTTTATGTAATAAACTAGCAAAACATATCTACATTTGTTTCTTTTTTCTGTCAGATTGAAGTGCAGTGTTACATTAATCCATATTGGCCTTATCAATTGGCTTCCATGAAAAGAAAGTGAAAAATGTTAAGGGGTCTAATACTTCCGTATCCGCTGCAATCACCAGTCATGCTTTCTCCTTAACAGCCACACATGACTTCCTACCAGCCAGATGCACCCATACCAAATTCTACATGCCATTTATTTAACTATAAATGGACATGGGAAAGTCACAGGCTACATAAAAAACTCTGACAGATACAATGGGCCACATTATTATAGCTTGTGTGCCTGAATTCTGGAGTACAGGTGTACAAGACCGAAATAGGGAGCATTGTGGTTATGCCAGGAATTGTAACATATTGCCACATTTCACCAGCACAGTGGAGTAGCCTGGTGTTGGGCAATTCCTGTCCCATCATGTGCAAGCCAGAGCCTTGCACAGGCTGTAGTGCAATTATACACAAGGCTGACTGAATACAACTGCCCACCATGCAGTCTGCCACTTCTCCTGCAAATAGGCATTGCAACATCATACACTGACCACTTTGTGTCAGCTTTCCAGTCTTGGCATATTAGACATTTCCATCTGCCATCGATCTACCTTAAAGACGCCATTTACTGGCTGATCCAGATTGTCTTTTTCTTAACATATCTACCATTTTGTGTTTATGCATTAGACCAAACATACCTTGACACCACACATACCTTGACCCTAGCTACACGGATGCCAGAAACATTCTTATTTAATCATGAATGAGTGATTTTGCTAAAACACTATTCGAAAATTCCAGACCTTCACAAAGCTGGTGCCTACATACACACATTACACATGGACTTCTGAACTGTCCAGACAGAACTATTCAACGAAGCTGGATGACTCTATGTCAGCATCGGGAGGTACGCTTGATTGCTTCTGTCTGTCAGGTCAACACAGTTATAAGGTATTCTTGGCTTATGCTGGTCGGGACAAGGCTGGGCTGTGCATAATTAGGGTGAGAAGAAGCTCTGAGCTCAGCCCAAAGAGTGAGAGATACTCATTATCATTATAAGTGTTTTTTCAGTAATCCATTGGTGGCTCAGGCATTAGTGTAGCTACACATTCTCAACGTTTTGGGTTCATAATGCATTCAAAGAAAGGTAGATTTCCTGTACATAACTTTATCCCACTTGGTCATGAACTACTCCATGATAAAAACATTTTCCATGATCCAGGTAAAAATGAAAATGCTTTACATCTCCATTTTAATAAAACATTGCGATCTTAATTTCTTGCTATGCATGCCCATAAAATGTGGCAGTCCCCATAACTACAAGTATTTTTTTTCAATATTTGACTAAATATTTTGCTGTATGGTCTTAAGTTTTTGAACGTGCTTCAAAAACCAATCTTTACAAGTTATTCCATGAATTAATGAAAGATTTTTATATCATACGTTTACTCATTTTCAGAAAAAATGTTACACTTAGGGATAAACAAACAAATGATGCCTACTTGTGCTGCTCACCCTTTCTTTCCAAAGTAATGGAATTTTGTGTTCTGAAGTGTTTTGACAAAAATCTTTCTCACCAGAGGTGAAGTGGGTGGAGAGCTAATATCTTCAGGTCTATGCCCTCAGGCCGAGGCCAATTACTGCCACAGATGCCATGATGCCATAATAGTATGTGCAATAAATCAAGTTAGTTTCCCACAAGTTAACCAATGACACTGCATAGTCACATACAGGATGTATAGGATGTAATATGGTGACAGCCTGGAGCCTGGTGACATTTCTTTTGTTTGGTAGATCACAGACCCAACAATCCTGAAGTGATATTAAGTCCAGATTCTATCTTTAATTGATAAATGCGAGGTACGCTTAACTCTGAGGGTTATATGAAAAAAATTCAAAATGTGGAAATCACGGACATGCTCACAGGATTTTATGTGGCGTTATTTTTTTCTGCAGATAGCAATGTGTACGCTTCCTAGGTCAAATGCAGTATGACTCTGCAAACACAAACCATTAGTATTTATTATTATTATTTCCTGTACATGAGTTTATTACTTGTGAAATTGGATTACATAGGACTATAAAAGACATCCTTACTTATAATATCAATGTCACTTTCAATGGATTTTATAAAGAATGTAATATCTTTTTGGAAAATTATTACTTGACAGTCATTGCGTTCATGGACAGATTCATAGCATGGACCCATTTAAAGCATGTAATATAGCTACTACTATATTTACTAAATCTCCGAAATAACTTTGTAAACGCAACTTTTGAATTTCCTGCAGGTATCACCCATTATTTCCTCCCCACAGATAACATTGCCTAGGTAATGTATCAGGGAATGCAACAAATTCCTTCTTTTCAAACATTTCTTACAAATAAACTAAGTTTGGAAATAAGAGAAAAAATCTAGCTGCAAAATAAAATTTTGCCACCAGAAAAAAAAAATCTTTCCTTGTGTAAGGTTTATTTACCATTAATTTTTTTGTGGGTACGCCATGACCATCACCAACAATATGTGTACTGTATACATTTAAGTTTCTATTAAAATGTTATTGGTATGTTCATTTCCTTGACTCTCTCAGCTATATATGTGTCTAACAAGATACTTTCAATACAATACTGTTTTTTCATCACTAAATCATAAGGAGTATCTTACCAAGATTTACAATCAGGTTTTCCAATGTATTCAATTTGTACCCACCGTATTAGTAAGTGTATTTTTCTATTTATTTAATTGACTTATGCGTTTCCTAATTTACTAAAAAACACTGCCATACAACATGCAGCTGTATTGAATAATAATAATAATAATAATCTTTATTATATAGCGTCCATCAAATTCAACAGTTTATCTTCCTGTATTTTCCTTGCACATAAGACCACAGATGGTAGAGAGACATAATTTAAGCCGTATTTATAAATTGGTATCTATTCTAAAGAACAAGCACTGATTGAAATTAAGTAACCTCTTAGGTTACCTGAAGTTTATTGATTGAATATTGCACCGGCTGCTAAGTCCTTAATTATCTTGCAAACCCTCTTAACTGGTAGCCTAACTTTCCATCTTACTGAACTTCGTAAAAATGTTGTGTGTTGCCAAAGAGACTGCAGCCTTGCAACACAGGTTGTCCAGTGGAGACCAAAGGGTGACTCTGTCAGCCATACAAAGAATTTTGGTAGTTCCAGACATATATTAAGCAACTTTATTCATTCCAAAACACACAAAAAGAAAACAAATACGCCAAAAGCTGTTGCCATCAGAAGAATATCAAAAAGTAAGCCCCGATTAATGCAGAGAATCGCCATGGGTATTGTTTTATAACACGGCAGCTAATGTCTTGCCAGGTCAGCACGCAAAAGTAAGGATCTGTTGTTTGTCATACATTGCCTTAATGTTTTAAGGCATTTGGACTGACTCCCTCTCTGCAGTGACCAAATCTTTCATTGCAAAAGAACTAAAGGTTAGACTGACCTTTACTGAGGAGTATGTTTTGCAGGCAAGGAGAAATGGTCTTTAATTCATTTCAGTAATGATACAAGTTTTAATTTATTTGGATCTGATGGGAAACATTATTCCATCGCATACTGTGGAAATACAGAACTCCCAAGTGGGTGGAGAAGTCAGTGAATAGTGCAGAGGAAGTGTCATGGTTTGGGGATTTTTTCTGCAGGCAGGTTGTCTCATAACCTTTTTCAAACAACATGTGGGTTAGTCCTCGCATTCTTCACTCAAACGCCAGCAATTTTCATGTAGGACAATGCCCCTTTCATACAGCAAAATGGATACCAGAAAGTTGAACAATGATATTGCCAGCCTAGTCCTCAATCTTAAACTCATAGCAAACTCTTGGTGAGTGTGGCTGATAAACCCACAACAGTCACAGAGTGTGGAAAAATTCGAATAAAATGGACCAAAATCCCACCAGATCAGTTTGAGAGACGATGAGCCCTGTGGTACCGATTTGGCTGAAGTCATTCAAATCACAATCCTGTGCACTTCCTACTGACTGGTGACTGTTTGTACCTACACATAATTAGTTAAAATCTTTCTCTGTACTACAGTCACGTATTAATAATAATCATATGGCTTTGTTCATGTGAAGGTTTTATTCTAGTTGCATGTTGTATCCTTTGACAAAAAAATCCTAGCTACATGTTGATCAACTGTGTGACATCACATGATCAATGGACAGATCTCTGTCCCTGGAAGTACAAATAGAGGCCTTTTTATAGAATGAGAGCAGACGAGATCTAGAAAATGTATTTTTGTAGAAATTGTATAACTCATTATAAACAATAAGATTTATTCAGTTCTTACTTGTAGAAACACTTCAACAACAAGTGAATTGTGCAGTTAGTTACAATATACATTCAGTAAGATACTTTAAAAATGTTTTCACTTTACAATAGTGTATATTTTTGGGTATCTGGGGGATATCATGTATCTATTTACAATGAGATTACGCATGCTAAATTCTTAATTAGCCTTTCTCATTAACAAACTCTATGCACCTGCCTAATAGATGATCTAGCAAAAGGCGTGGACGATGAATATACATTTAGAAGCTTTTTTAGTATAACCTGTCATTTACTTACCTTTTGTATCAAGATTTTTTTTAAAATTTCAACATTAATAGAAAATGTGATAATAGTAAAATATATATACTTCAATATATACAGAGCTCTCTGAAACCTTTTACTGCTCTTTCTCATGCAGTGAGGCAATGTATCTTAAAGCCTTTTGGTTCAACCACTAAGAAAGCTCATAATTACTCTATAAAGCATTTCTACTAGAAATTCCTGCTCTCTGAGGTGATTAGACTATCCAAAGACTACTTTAAAGTGTTATTCATTACACTGCTATCAGGCTCCTTTCTTGATCAGCAGTAATGGCGAACACGACACAAAGGTTTCACACCATCTCGACTTGTACTGATCACAAAAATGATTTTTTGTTCACTCTCTTTTGCTTGTTATGGGTTAATTCATTGAAAAATATAAAAAGTTATATTTCACTCTTACCTTATCTCGATTAAAGAGAAGTCAAATATAGTCAACTCTTGCCCATAAAACTGAATTTACACCACAACAACAACAACCTCTCCCACACCTACTTCGACTGAGTACACTTGGGCATGTGTGGACAGAGATCCTGGGCGTTGTCAGCCCAATTATAGAATGGTCTTTGTCTGCCCTCGGACTATTATCAGTCTTTTACGAGTTTCTACGTTTATCTGCACTATTAAATTATACTATTTTTTAAAATTTTATTACCCTTTTAACAAATACTAGGCTTGAAAGATCATCAATGTCTAGCTCTGTGTGCATTAGAATATCCATTTCAAAAACTGAACCCCCCCCATCCCTTATTGTCAGAAAACATGGTCCTGTAGCAACTTGGTTGCATAATAACTTTTAATAGTGGAATAGTAAAAATTTAAAATTGGAATTTAAGTATTTTATATTTTTTTTCATACGCATTTCCTACAATTTGGCAACTATTAAAATTTGTGCAACCCATTTAGTTCTAAAAAGGATGCGAGCAGAAGGGTTGATGGTCAAAAATCACCTGGTTGCTGTGTTAATAATGCCAACTGAATGTGTAGATCAATTTACCTTAAATCACTAAATGATGAACAGGTAAAGTAACCAGAACGATACGTGTGGTAACGAGTAAACAGTGGCCTTTACAACAAACAACTCAAATCCTTATAAATTAATTGATAAAAAACTACGTTTATAGCTCCAGAAAGTAACTATAATGTGGTACACTCTATTTTTGCTTGACTGCTTTATTCCGTCCAATTTACTGAATTCTAGAACTTCACTTGCTAAAATCTGTTAAGTAAAAAGTAAATTCTAAAGATTGATGAATACCTCTTATCTCAACAACAGTACAGCATAGTGTTTAAAATTTTCCATTCGGTCAATCTTTATCTGCTACTTTTATTATTAGAGATGTCTTGCTCCTTTTGTTCTAATATTTATCTGTAATGTAATTTGCCACAAGGATCCCCAACATACTGGCTATGAACAGTTTCTGGTTCATAATAGCCCCACAAAATTATTATTTTAATTATTTATTCTATTTTACATAGTTGAATTTAGAAAACAGCAGAACGTTGAGCAGTGATTTGATATTTGATCTAAAAAGTTCCAAACAATTGTATATGACTATAGAATGTCCCAGAAAAAAACATAATAATATTTAATGGAATAGTCATGAGAATTAGCTCACTAACACCGAATAATCTGTTATAAAATGGGACATTACACTTATGTAAAACTTATGAATATGGTATGAAATGAGTCATGCAGTTTAAAATGACTACTAAATACAGTGTTATTGATCCTTCCCGTGTCCTAATACAGGTTGGCGAGCCTTTTGTGGACCTAAAACCTCATGACAATTTCCTTTGGGGTTTTGCTTGTAGAGAATAATAAAATAATTTGATAATAATAATGTGAGTGGTCCCTGCTGCTCTGCTTCTTTTCCCAAACAGAAAGTACCAAAACCTCACTCATTGGCAGAGAAAGGGTCATATCAAAGTAACACGCCCTTTTCGCTCTGATATATGGCTACCCCAAATATCAGAAATTGAATGATGCAGATGATGAGCATGTATATATATTATATTCATACCTTTGGATGCACCTATAGATCTCTAGATGGTCTCAATTGTGCAAGTTTCCACACAAGGTTGCATAAAGTTGTGCATGTTATGTTAAAACCATATATAATTATTTGATAGTCTCCAACATGGAGACACATCTTCATCATTATTCTGTTTTTCAGTTGTTACCATATCACATGTTGGGTAAACTTTAGTACCTGCATAACAATTTCATCAGTAGATAGAGTGGTCGTTGTTATTAAATAACATAATCACATTAAGAGTAGCTCACTGTGATGCTTTCCTTGTTTCATCACTCAATGAGCATTTAAAAATACTAATAGCTCTCTTATGCGTAAGAGATTATTAAGAACACTGAATTAGGTCACTATAATTAAACATGCAGCTAAGCTAAGTTTTTTATTGGATGTCTAAAAAAACCGCGGCATGCCAAGCTACAATGAAGAACCTGAAAAACCTCAGTAGAAATGTCAAGGGAAAGAAAGCTAAACCGTGCTGGGTTTGACTTGTCAGTTTACAAACCTTTCTGATAGTATACTAGGTCGTTCTGGGTATTGAGAAGTCACAGTTCAATTGTAAACTGTATTTTGATCCTCTTGTAGATAAATAGTAAAAAAGCATGTGGCCACACGCCATGGTCAAATTCAAAATAAAAGTGACTTTAATCACAGTGCGAGTTCGTGTGTGACACCTTCATCAAGCAACAGACAGTGACCCACATTGGTATATATATATATATATATATATTATAATATATATATATATAGTATATATAATTACAAAACTACACTGAATTGGACTCATAGACCAAAAATTCACTAACTGGATTCTTATGATAAACCCCCTCAAGCTGTCATTAGTTTAACCCTGAAATGTTTTTTAGGAATGTGGTATGACTCCTATTTTACTGATGCTATATCCATCTACACACCATGACCGACTACAACATGAGTATTGATCTTTACTTCTTCAGATTAATTTGTTTACCATCTATATATATTCAGATGATATTGAAAAAATTCCTTTGCCCAATCAGATGGATGACATCTCTTGGTGGACGTTATTTCAATTTTTTTATATGAACCATTATGATGTTTTCTTTTGTTGTTGTCTTTTTTACATCTTGTGCCCTGTGCCGGCTGGTTGACAACTATAACATATATCCATATAATATATCCATGGTTGTGTAGGGATTAAGCGCCAAATTGTTCCACAAAATGCCCACATATATGTGGGACTGAGTAGGTTGCCAGCTGCAGTGTTTTGGATGCCCACGCTGGAGGGTGTGAGTGTGATATATGCTCCATCTCCCCTGTGGGATCTTACCACCTCCTTGGGATGTGATTATACTCACTAAATATCCCACTGGCGCGCATTCTTATGTGCTTTACCTATCTCTCATTAGGTGATGCATCACCATAGTGGGCACCTGGTGCAAATCACCTTGAATCTATGTATACTGCGTTGAGGTGTATATTATTATCTTGCGGCCATGGTAATGAGAGCGATCCTCTTATCCCCAATACTTAGGTTAATGTGTATGTGCTCATTTTTCCCTTTTAAGCTGTTGTCACAGGTCATTTGTTGTTCATTTTCTTGGCCTCAGTGCACACTGCATTGAGGGCTTGGTTGCCCTTTTCCAAGATGTCTTCTCGGCAGCCTCAGGGCACCACTGCACATGTGTAGGTTGGATCCACGCCAGTCTTTGCACTTGTACACTTTATGATTACACCTTGTACCGTATAATTGTACAGCGAACAACGACATTGTTAAATACATGTATTTGAAACCGATGCACTTTATCTTTGAATGTATTTTTTATATATATTTTTGTACAATGATGAATAACACAATATTGCACAGGCACTTTAAGACACGCCTCTTTATGCTAATCACTTACTATGTTTTGCTATATATATCCTTGTCTGTTGCTTGATGAAGGCGTCAAACACTGAAACGTCGCCACTTGTTCAATAAAGTTCACCTTTTATTTTGAAATTTGAACCATGGAGTGCTGCCCGCTTTTTACTTTATTTATCTACAAGAGGATCAAACCTACAGTTTTACATTGAACATGTGACTTCTCAATACCCAGAACTGACCTAGTATGCTATCAAGAAAGGTGTAAACTGACAAGTCAAATCCCCAGCACGGTTTATGCTTTCTTTCCATATGACATTTCTACTTGAGTGTTTTCCAGGCTTCTTCTTGTAGCTTGGCAATGCCGCGGTTTTAGACATCCATAAAACTTAGCTTAGCATGCATGTTTAATTAATATGACCTAATTCAGTGTTCTTAATAATACTCTTAGCATAAGAGAGCTATTATGTATTTTTAAAACTGCTCATTTGAGTGTGAAAAGGAAAGCATCACAGTGACCCTCTTAATGTGATTTATTTATTATATAACAAAGACCACATAGTCATACTATGAAATTGTTCATGCAGGATTAACTAAAGTTTACCAACATTGATATGGTACACAACCTGAAAACAGAATAATGATGAAGATGTGTCTCCATTTTGGAGAATATCAAATAATTATATATGAGTTTTAACATAAATGCACAACTTTATGCACACTTTTTGGACACTTGCACATTGAGACCATCTAGAACAGGGGTCTCAAACTCAATTTACCTGGGGGCCGCTGGAGGTAGATTCTGGGTAAGGCTGGGCCGCATCAAGTTTTCCACACAAAATGCGCTTACAAAATATCATTATTCAGATTCAAATGTCATGGCGTCTCCCAGCGCAAGGAAAGCCCCATATATCCATGGTTGTGTAGGGATTAAGCGCCAAATTGTGCCACAAAATACCCACATATATGTGGGACTGAGTAGGTTGCCAGCTGCAGTGGTTTTGGATGCCCATGCTGGAGGGTGTTAGTGTGATATATGCTCCATCTCCCCTGTGGGATCTTACCACCTCCTTGGGATGTGATTATACTCACTAAATATCCCACTGGCGCGCATTCTTATGTGCTTTACCTATCTCTCATTAGGTGATGCATCACCATAGTGGGCACCTGGCGCAAATCACCTCGAATCTATGTATACTGCGTTGAGGTGTATATTACTATCTTGCGGCCATGGTAATGAGAGCAATCCTCTTATCCCCAATTCTTAGGTTAATGTGTATGTGCTCATTTTTCCCTTTTAAGCTGTTGTCACAGGTTATTTGTTGTTGTTCATTTTCTTGGCCTCAGTGCACACTGCATTGAGGGCTTGGTTGCCCTTTTCCAAGATGTCTTCTCGGCAGCCTCGGGGCACCACTGCACATGTGCAGGTTGGATCCACAGACGCTGAGATTGTATCAGCTGTGGACCAGAAACTCCCACCAAGAGAGTTCTCTCCAGAGCCTTTTGGGTAATTGTAACCCCTTCTTTACATGCCAGTCTTTGCACTTGTACACTTTATGATTACACCTTGTACCGTATAATTGTACAGCGAACAACGACATTGTTATATACATGTATTTGAAACCGATGCACTTTATCTTTGAATGTATTTTTTATATATATTTTTGTACAATGATGAATAACACACTATTGCACAGGCACTTTAAGACACGCCTCTTTATGCTAATCACTTACTATGTTTTGCTATATATATCCTTGTCTGTTGCTTGATGAAGGTGTCAAACACTGAAACGTCGCCACTTGTTCAATAAAGTTCACCTTTTATTTTGAAATTTGAACCATGGAGTTTTGCCCGCTTTTACTTTATTTATATATAAATATCAATATCAATATATATATATATATATATATATATATATATATATATATATATAAAATTTCCCATAAATTTAATCATGTTGTCCCTTAGAAATGAGATAGGCATCCTTAGATATGACCACCCCCACTGTTTTCCAGCAGTGACCAGGCATGTACTATTATACTATTAAGGCCTGCCCACTCAACTGCAATCAGCATTCATTACCAAAGGATGGTTGTGAGACATGCAGTAACTGCTGCCCAGTTCATATGAAAAAATAATTTGTTTCTTTGTGCATTCACAAAGCAACCAGCAAAGGTGTTCATATTCAAGGACAGCCATCTATTGTTTCTAAGGATTTATATTTATGACAAATTATTCACACAGCACATTTTTTAAATAGCATCCAATTAAAAAATATATGTTTATAGTAGATGTATTAAATTACATGTACATGCCAAGATGAGAAGGTCTCATTTGGGGTTATTTATCATTGTTTTTGGGGTTTTTTTTTACTATGTTTGACGTTGTTTTGGTGCAGTTGTGGTGCAAATGCTGTTTTGCGACTTTGTATTGTTCCAAATGCACATAGTAAAAATGCAAACTCAGTTTGACAAAGACCCTGCTTGCACCGAATTTACTAAACTTGCATAGCCAAGTTTCCACAATAGGACTAAATTCATGTATTGTGACTCTTTGTTAATACACAAGTTTTTGCGCAGATTGACTCCAGTCCAACTCTGGTCTACGAGCTGTGACTTTCAATGTTTTTTTGAGACTTTTTATGCAATTGTTGCAAGCAACCCACATAACATAAGAACACTGTCAACAGAATGATCAAGGGCCACAATAAAATGCAGGGCTCCAAATACAGACATAGAACCATCGTAAGGAGCCAGACTAGTGATAAATTTCTCCCATTGTATCTTGTACCTATAGGGGGTATTCAGCCAAGTTCACAATTATCTGTTTTATTCAATGTTTAAAGAACGCTTAATAGGAACTTTACACAGAAGGTGAATAGAAGGTTTTCCATTCAACTTCTGTTTCCTATAGATATGATGTGGGATAATAGCCAAACCAGTATAACTTTTCCAAAAGGAACAGACTCCCAAATGTGGCCATCACTGTTTTGTTTTTATCTCATCAGTAAAGTGTAAAGAACCGGTTTGCTTATGTGGGAGGCTCCTGCATCTTATCATTAGGTTTTCTGAAAAAGTTACGCTTTATGTCAAAGGGGGCTTCCATACAACATAGCCTAGGGGCAAAGTTTTCCTTATCCCATCAAGGAAAACATATGTGAATATTTAATCTTCTAGATTCCCTAGTGGAGCATCAATGGCTGCAAATCTCCTCATATCTTCCGAGACAGTGTTTAATGGCAAAAAATTCTTAATTTGTCTTCTTACTTTCCCAGCCTAGTCTATAGCATTTCATTTGGCCAAATCAGTTCCCTACACTGTGCTAGAACACATGAAAACAGTACTGCCCATGTGTTGTACTCAATGCTTAAGGAACTTTACATGGAAGGTGAATAGAAGGTTTTCCATTCAACTTCTGTTTCCTATAGATATGATGTGAGATAATAGCCAAACCAGTATATCTTTTCCAAAAAGAAATGTGAGCATCACTGTTTTGATGTGTTTTTATCTCATCAGCAAAGTGTAACAAACTGGTTTGGTTACAGTTTTTATTGTTATGGCACTCATATGATGCTGTTCGCGATTTTCTTTGCTCAGAATCTACAATCTATGAGCTAGATGATGCTGTTTTTCTTGGGAAATCTTCTTCAAAGCTGCTACTTGCTAGGATTAGATCAGCTGATTTCTTGAAAAAATGGGAGAAAGAGTCAATTGACTCCTCATTAAGACTTATGAGACTTCTCTTAGAAGAAGAAAAAGCAAGGTTAGAAGTAACATCACTTAAATTAAAAGAACACATTGAATGTGCCAAAAAGTTTATATCCAACAGCGATTTCGAGAAAAAAGAAGCAACGCTGCAGCGCACTGTGGAGCGATTTACAATTCAAATAAAAGAACGCAAACATTACCAATTCTGTCGCGACACATAAGGAACATTGAAAGAAAAGACGATACGGTTGTATCCCGACATGTTTGGGACAAACATGAAGGAGATGCCCTCTGCATCAAATTTCAAGGTATTGAAGTGGTCTCACCACCATTGAGAGGAGGTGACTTTGACCGTCTTGTCACTCAAAGAGAGTCTCGCTGGATTTGTGTGATGGCCACCGAAAAACCGCAGGGTCTTAATGACTCTATTAACTATGCCTGCTTTCTATAAGACCTGAATGGACCTTACATGGAGTACCTAATATTATATAGGTGCTACGTTACCCAGTAATGGGGAACGAATATGTGACATATCTTTTCCTTGTTGCTGTCCTCTATGTATCAATTCATTTCACTCTACTTACCGGTTCCTTCCGGGAATTCTTCCTCGTTTTTTGAAGCCATTAGGTATAATCTCTATATTCAAATAAACCGCATAATCGATCCCTGCAGTAGAAGAGATGCGTTTTTTTCGCATTTAATGTGGTCACCGGTGGTGCGATACGATTGGTCCAGGTGATCGGGCCTCCGTCTACGTCACATGGAAGGTGGACGTTGCGGTTGGTGGACCCGATGGAGTACCGCCCACAAGAGGTGGGGCTTTATAAATAAATAGCCGGCTGCATCGTGCGGCGCGTACGGCCGCTACAGTGCCGGAGAAGCAGACGGACGACTGTGACTACCTGAACACTATCTTATGGTAGTTGCAGCGTCTGTTCTGCGGCATCTAAATGTGTGAATGTGCCTGAATGTTGTGGTGCCTCTGATGATGCATTGGTCATAAGGGCCAATGCTGAAACGCGTAAGGCAGGAAATACAAGAATAGGCAATTCACTGGCTTGCTTCAACCCTGCAGCCA
The DNA here is from genome assembly GCA_019512145.1 of Engystomops pustulosus. Lineage (NCBI taxonomy): Eukaryota > Metazoa > Chordata > Amphibia > Anura > Leptodactylidae > Engystomops > Engystomops pustulosus. The sequence continues at coordinate 194,634,462 of CM033642.1, read as the reverse complement.
GGTAGAGCTCCTGGACGCTAATCAGCTACATTTAGAGCTGAGGCGGCGTTTTTTAGTCCAGTGTAAACTTCCCTAACCCTAGTGGCTATTGAGCACCTCATTACTTATAGAGGGCTAAGGGGTATCACACTGGTAAGCCTAAGTCCAGTTTGATTTGTTACGGCTATTTAGCTAGCCCAGGTTTTAATAATTTTGATATATAATAAAGTTTTGTTTTTTAAACGTTTTAGTTAGACAGAAAATCTCCTCACATCTGCTGAGGCAGTGTTTAATAGCAAAAAATTCTTAATTTGTCTTCTTACTTTCCTAGCCTAGTCTATAGCATTTCATTTGGCCAAATCAGTTCCCTACACTGTGCTAAAACACATGAAAACAGTACTGCCCATGTGTTGTACTCAATGCTTAAGGAACTTTACATGGAAGGTGAATAGAAGGTTTTCCATTCAACTTCTGTTTCCTATAGATATGATGTGGGATAATAGCCAAACCAGTATATCTTTTCCAAAAAGAAACAGACTCCCAAATGTGATCATCTCTGTTTTTATGTGTTTTTATCTCATCAGCAAAGTGTAACAAACTGGTTTGGTTACGTGGGAGGCTCCTACATCCTGCATTAGGTTTTCTGGAAAATTCACGCTTCATGTCAAGCGTTCCAAACAACATAGCCTAGAGGCAAAGTTTTCCTTATCCCATCAAGGAAAACATGTGAATATTTAACTTCCCAGATTCCCTAGTGGAGCATCAATGGCTGCAAATCTCCTCACATCTGCTGAGGCAGTGTTTAATAGCAAAAACTTCTTAATTAGTCTTCTTACTTTCCCGGCCTAGTCTATAGTATTTCATTTGGCCAAATCAGTTCCCTACACTGTGCTAAAACAAATGAAAACAGTACTGCCCACAGCAAGGATATTCTGATTCAGTTTTTTTATGCATTATGTGATTAGATCTTCTGACAAAATCATTCTGGATGTTAAGGGGGCTGCCTAACGAGGTAACCAAGAGGCAATGTTTTCCGTCTTGCACCCTGGGAAAGTATTTGTATATTTTGCAGAATCCTTGAAGGGAACAACAAAGGCTTCATGTCTCCACGTGTCTGCAGTGTCAGTCTTAAATGTGATAATTATCACTTCTCTGACAGAGAAAATATATGCAGATAAGTCAGCCCATATCAAGCAGCAAAGCGCTGACAATATGTGATCATTTGATAAGTTGATACCTTTAAGTAAATGTGACAAATTAGCAAAAAATAAAGAGAAGGGAAAAGAGAAGCAGATCCATAGCACTGTAGGATACATTTACAAACCTACAAATAGCAAAGTAGTTACAGAAGATTTCTATTCCGTATGATGTCTGTAGTGCACTACTTTTGTTTGTTATAAAGGAGACCCTGCTGTGTTCTCTAGAGCAATGCACTCCATGAATGGCCACTGCAAGAGCTGCAACAACTAATGGATTCCAATGACCTGGATCATTTAGAAATACGCCATCCATCATCTAAAATCCTTTCCATCAATCCTTGCTTCTCTTTTATTTAAACCCTTTTCATCACAAATTACCTTTAATAGGAGCTGTCAGAAAAAGACTGACTCCTGACAAGACACACAGCTTTTCAGTCTGAAGACCTTGTTTGAAATGCAGAAAATCTTTCAATGATTCACCACTCAGAGTGTTAGATATATAAAATAAAGGAAGGCTGAGTTGTTTTTCATACTTTATATTAAATCTTGACATTGCTAGCTGCTGATGTAAGTTATAAATATAAAAATGCATTAAATTATTAAATATTCTTTCCAAAACTTTGCTTCTATTAAATAGCATAATAGTTTCATGTAAACTAAATATATTCTAAGATCCTTATATTCAGGTGCTTTTTCTGAAAAAAAACTTTAGTAGATTTGCCTCTGTTCACCAAAGATAAAAGCAAGCACAGACAGCATTTGAAGCTGTAAGATGTTGGATCATTATTAGCCCGCAAGAACAGGAAACAATGGGGATTTATCCCCTTGTTGCCAGGTTCCTTGTACTACTTTTTGAGATCTTTGTTGCAAAGCCTGGGAGAAACGTGAGTCAGATGTTATCCATCCTGCCAGTGCAGCAACGGCAGCAGCACCTAGTGGAAAATATGCCATTTCAGCCAGTCAAGACTCCAGCACCTTGGCTGAAGGGAGCTGTTTGTCTTTGACATCATCTCCCGGTTCAGATGCTCCTGCTCCTCGCTACGCATGGTGCCAGCAGTGGTTGAGCAAGGCGATTACAAAGAGACAACTGTATGCTTCCCGCCATCCTAGGGTGCAGAAGCTGACCGTGCTCCTGTCCAAGTTGTGGGTATTGCAGTCCATCCCTTTCCATGTCGTGGACTCTGCCCCGGCCCGGCCAGTAATGTGGCATCAGTGAAGGTGTTCAGTGCGGTGGGGGCCATCGTTTCCCCAAGGAGAACTCGCTTGTCCACCCGTAATGTGGAGAGACTGACTTTGTCAAGATGAATCAGGCGTGGATTGGCCAGGATTTCAGCACACCAATCCCTTATGCATCAGATGCTACCATATTGCTGCCAGCTCCATAATTTTGTCATTGTGCCACTCTCTGACCTCATGCTGGTGCCACTGCTGCCTGCATACTCTAACACTGGGGCTCATGTATCATAGTTTGGTCTCTCTGAGGTGCATTTTAGAGACTTTTGGTGGCTAGTTTTTGAACCTTATGTATGATCTTGTCTTTTTACTTGTGATACATGTTCAGTTTTTCCTATCCTGGCAGGTGCCAATTTTGGCTTCTTTTAGAGACTTTTTGTTGCAAATGTCTCAAATCCACAGGGACACAAGTCATGTGAGAGGGTTATATACAGGAGTGGGCACTACTGATAATTTGGGATTCAACATGTTGCATTTTAATGCATTTTGAAACCTATTACAACAGCTGAGGAGAGTTGAGTGGATTTTCCTAATTACATTACTGTTAACATCTGAATTTACAAACCGAATTGTAAACACAATGTTAACACATGTGTAAAATGCAAACGTTAACAGTAATGAAATAAGGCAAATCACCTCCCCTCAGCTGTTGTAATTAGTTTCAAAGTGCATTATAAACTCAATTAAACTGCTGTGTGTGACCTCACCCTTAGAAGTAACCAATTAAAAAAAAATGCAAAAATTTTAAATTTTGACAAAAGAGGTTACTGTGCAAAATGTTAAACAGTTAAAGCATGTGAAATAATTCCAATTTACATGTTAAAATCTATTCCATGGAAAAAAAATTCTTTGCACCTGCCCTGGATCAGGTGCAGAATTGCTCCAAAATTGGCGCAAAAACAGCAAAATGTCACATCAATGGAACATCTGGAAAACAAAGATACATAAGGCACACTGCACAAGGTGCAGACCAAGGCATACTTGAAAAAGAACAGAGTTAAAAGTAAGCAAAAATGGCGCGAAAACGGCAAAAGTTGCTAAAATTAGACATTTTTAGCCGAAAGCAAGAGTGGATAGAGAACACACGGGACATGCAAGTATCCCATTTACTGGTCATCTATGTTCTGGATCCACTCCTGTTTGTTTTTGGCTTTAGCAATACTGATGGATTAATGACCGATTGAAAGCGGACACTGACGGATGAAAAGAAGGGCAAAACGATCAGTGACGTTGGTGCAAAATTACTGTCGACAACCTCTCCACTCTTTTGGGGGGATTCTAAATGTATCCATGTTTAACAGAACTGGTTCTGTCATCATTCTGTAAGTGCCCATGGAACTGAAGAGTGAAGCAATTCTAAGAGTGGCGGCTGTAATGTGCATGTCCTACTAAAACACAGCATTGTTTGAAGACCAAACCACGCTCCCTATGCTTATTTGAGCAAGGCACTATATTCTACAACAGCCTACAGGCTCTCTGCAGCCAGGAAATACCTGTTACTTAACGTGATTCGTCATGATTTGATTCGGGTTGAATAGAATATTTAAGCAAAAATTCTTAATTACTTAATTCAGGGACAAGAGCTGTGCATAAGTAAGCAAATAGTAGAGTGGTGCCATGCAAGCCCAGATTTGTTCCTGAGTACAGAAGAATTGGCACTTAGAGAGGTAAGGAAGCAAGTTTTTTCATCATGGAGAAGTGCAAGCTCTAAGTCTTGGTCTCAAGGACAAATGTATAAATCGAAAATTGTTTGTGAAATGCACTATTGAGCAAAAATGAAATATGATGCAAGATGTTATTTCATACATTAAAGCATTGGTTACCTGAAATATGGAATTTTATAATCTATATCGTTTCAAAGGATAACCAAAGATATTTACAAAGATTCAATTGGAAGTCTATGTAATAAAATTAAATATTAACCATTAAAATAAAGAAATAATGAAGATAAAAACGAAGAAATGTAGAGTCAGGAGGAAATTTGCTTGTGGTTAGGTTGAATTATAAGGCCCTTTTTCCTCATGAACCACAATGTACATCATAAAAATATCCAGTGAAAAGCATTGTCCGTATAGAGCTAAGAAGTCACTGACCCCTCGTTAATCACCAAAACCCCAACAAAAACCACCGACAAGTTGGGATGGTAGTGACTTGGGATGTGAATCCATTGGGAAGGAGTACCCTGTAATGAGTGCTGCATCCAAGTATCGTTAAACAGGTGTAAGACTTAATGAATGGAAATGGTGTGCATTTATTAATAGAGACAATCAGCTAGTCATCAGAGAATAGGAACACTGTTTTGGAGTTTTAATACCTCCACTGGTGAAGTGAATGTGTTGTGTTCACCCGAAGGCATTGTCCATGATTTTGGCTTGTAGCATATTTCCTTTACACAAGGATAGAAAATTTGATGCAAATAAAACCGATTATGCAAATTTTATGCAAATAATAATTGATTTTTATTCAATCAATCCTTCTATTGACCAGTTACAAGGTCAGTATGTGAATGGATTTGTGCCTTGAATGAATGTTACAATAATCCAGGAACAAGAGCTATGCATAAGGAAGTCAGAGGTAGAGTGCTGCCATACAAGACCAGTTTTGTGACTGGTTACAGAACAATTGACGGCTAGACAGGCAGCAAGTTTGTACACGGTGTACCTAAATCAACATTTATCAATGATTCCCAATCCCTGCCTATATATTACATCTGCTTTCTTTCATCTGGCTTTGTAAAATATAAAGACCTTGCAATATCTTGTTATGTACAGGTTTCCTTGTCTTTTAACAAAGTATACATTGTATAAAGGACTTAAGATAAAAAGCAAAATTGGGATTGAACAGGAACACAACCACTGGGTAAATGTTTGTTCTATAAGTACAAGATAATTGTTTAGCAAAGAATAGTTGCAATAACTACAGTACATGCCTGTCAATAGGAAGAATACAGGAGAACAATTTATGGCGGATAATATTCTTAGCATACCAGAATTCCCTGGACTCTTAAACTAGCATTATTAAATATCATATATTACACAGCTCAGTGCTGTACTTTGCATACCTCCCCTTAGTGTTTGCATGTAACAGTAAACTAAAGGAAATATTCATGTATAATTCTGATAGTTCTTTGCAGATTTTGTGTAAGACTGTTGGAAGGAAGTGGATTAATAAAGTTGCCATGGGATCTAGAAGATTTCTGAAAATGTGTATTTAAATTAAGTAAAACTATTGAAGTAGGACAAATACGAGAAATCATATTGACACAGATGGCATACATGGAAAAAACGAACTTAAAACATAAGTGCGCAGACACAATATTCTCTGACCCAATTTCTAGCTTCTTATGTTTCATCAGAATTTTCACAGGAGTTTTTGATTGCTTGTTCATAGAGCTCTATGCCAGAACAGCTCATGCTTATATAGCCTGCTTAAATCTCAGCTTTTTTTGTTGTCTTGCAACCATTTCATTAAAGTAAAATAGTCTATATGGCATCAATATTTCTTCAAACGCGTAGGTGTTCATTTTTTGACTTAATCACTTGCTTAATGTTTTATGACTAAATACGTCATACAGCAGTAAGGGCTATTTGCAGAGGACTCATTTTCTTAGCCCTCTACATACGTGCCGGTTGTGAGCTGTGTAATACAGGGGACACCTGTTGGCACCTGTTAGGTGCTGCAGTGCTTCCGAATGTCGTGGCCATCTTGGATGGCTGTTTGGCTCTCCAGTTCTGCTTTTTAAAGTGCCTATCATCTGCCATGATAGCTTGAAGCCTGACAGACTTTGGAAACATACCTTGAGAATTCTGTAGCTACACTGATGCAGGATCATATCTTGGTTAATTCCTGAGCTGAGGGGTTTTGCTGAAAAAACAATTATAATATTCAGTATCTTGGGAAAGCTGGGACAGCAAGGTTTCCAAGATAAACACATTACACACGGGAGCTTGGAATTACAAATGGTGGTTAGTCAAGCATGACTAAGCATGACTAGTCAAGCACTAATCAACCTGAGCTGGATCACTCATACACAGCAGCTGGTGGATGGTGCAGCAATCGATTATTCTGTCTGTCAGGGAGAAAATTGTTTGCATCATCATCTGCTGCAGAGAAAAACTCTCCTGCTACTAGAAGCATGAAACCAAGCGTTGGAGCAGCCATAGAAGGGGAAGATCTTCATTATCATAATGTTATATCTGTTTTATCAGCAAAACCACTCAGCACAGAGATTAACCAAGATATGATCCTGCATCAGTGTAGCTACAGCATTCTCAAGATATGTTTGCTTCATACTGCATCAAATCAAATAGTAGATTTCTTTTAAACATAGTAAAACCTATATGAATGTGGTGCCTCTGTGATCGTACCGACCAAATGAATAAAGATGACGTGTTATTTAGAACACATATGACATAAAAAAGTTGTAAAAAGAAAGCCCATAGGAATATTTTTGGAGTTTTTTGGGCAATTCTACCACATTTGGATTTTTTCTGGCTTCCCTGTACAATCAACACAATAATAGGTCATGAAAATGGTTAAACAAGTATCAATGACTCACTTGATAATAAGGAGAGCATGGGAGCTTTCTAAATAATAATATGAATTGGATTGAAAATTGCAAGCTTTACATTAAAAAAACTTTTCAGTAAACCAGTGATAAAAAAAACAATTTAGTGAGAAAAAAACAGGGTTAATAATTGTTGCTTTTCTTTTCACAGAGCAAGATAAGGGGTTGTTTGTACAGAACAAGCACATACCAGAAAGTAGTTGATTTTATTGTGTGTGATTTCTTACTGCTATGAATGAACAAATTTCACTTAGTATATGCTCCAGTTGTATAACTTCTGATGTATATGGCAGACATAAGCACTCATAAAGCCAATAAAGGCAAAAAGAGTGTCTTTACGCCACTACTGTATTTTGACTATACAGGTGGTCCCCTACTTAAGGACACGCGACTTACAGACAGGTGTCTGTAATGCAGCTTTATTTTTTTTTTTTTATTAAAGTTTTATTTTCCTATGTAATCAAAATCAGATTTACAAGTTATCTCATAGAAAAAAATACAATTTCACATAAACAAAGTCAAAGACTCCTTTAAATACAAAAACTAGGCAGATTGAAACACGATTGAATCTCAAATTAAAGTGTAATCTCAGGGCGTCCAACCATTTAAAATTACTCGGAACCTGGATATCATCCAGCAACTTTTCCTTTATAAAATAGTAATTGGTCAAGACTAGTTCCCTCCAGCACCTACTATATAGCCGGCGCCCGGTAACCTAAGAGACTCTACTTCTACCTGATTCTGATTTCAAATTAATCATATAATGCAATGTAATGCAGCTTTATTGATAATCCTTGGTCCAATTACAGCAAAAAATGTTTAAACTCCGATTGTCACTGGGGCCAAAAGTTATTTTGTCTGGATCTACAATTATTAAATATACAGTTTCGACTTACATACAAATTCAACTTAAGAACAAGCCTCCGGACCCTATCTTGTATGTAACCCGAGGACTGCCTGTAATATTTAGGCTAAAATATGCTAAACAGTAGAAAAGGCTACGGCATACATTCATGGTACAGTAAACATGTTGTATATGTTGTATATTTCACAGCTCACATTTTTTAGTAGAACGGGTAAAAAGTATGTATCAATAAATGATGTATTTACAGTTTTTTTGGCCAAAGCACCACTCGGTAGAGCAGTTTTATTTTATTATCTATTTATTTACCTCCTTCTTTCGATCATCAACAGACATATATTGGACTCCATAGCCTCAAACATAATTAGCTAGAATTACATAACCTTTGTCGATGAGGACTGAAATGACCCATTAAACAGAATGTGCTCTATTATTATAGCAGTAGAAGAGCAGTGTGAAGTATCATGACAAAATTTGTGAGAGCAGCCGCAAGCTGGATGAAGATCAGATCCTAAGTCTATACTACTATGTCCCAGAAAGGTAAGAATGTTACTAGAAAATGTGAAAATCTGTTTTATACTCAGAAGTTTCTTTCCAGAACAACTTCTATTAATGTGAAAAATTATATAATTAGCTGTAATAGTCATAAAATCAATAATAAATTATTAAAGGCAAATGTTGCAAAACCCAATATGTACAGCAGCTAAAATGCTTTGATATTTTCTTTGGAATTAATCAAAATTTCTCTGTATAAGTCTATTTTTTAATGGGTTTTCCGCATTTTTTTTTTAAAGAAAACAGAAGTAAATACTTTAATAAAAAATACCCTCTTAAATTCATCCATAAAGATGCTTTCTCAATCCCCTAGTAGTTTTAACAAACAGCCAGTAGTATGGTACTTGAGTGCTTAGACCACTATCACATATCATGCATACATATTAGGGATGACTCACACGGCTGAGTGCTCGCCCAGACCATATCCTGAGTGAGCATAGGACCAGGGGAAGGAAGGGGGAGTGGTGAAAGTTCGTCACCCTCTCCCTCCATAGGCAGAAGAGCAGCCCGACACAGTCACAGTGTGATGCAGCTGCCGTGACCTAGAGCTATTGAAATCTATGGGGACTGTGATCTAGTTGCAAATCATGTGACCAGATCACGGCCCCCATTGCAGCCATGTAAAGTGCCCTTACATGGCTGCAATGTACAGTGTGGAACTTTCCTAGCGTACCAAGAGGGGGTAATTTAGAATTACATTATTGGAGACCAGGAAGGAGAAAGTGCCAGCTCCCCAAACTGCAACGAAGGGTAGGAGCCAAAAAAGGTACAAGAGCTCCAAAAGGGGTGAAGGGAAGAACAACATTTATCATTTCTAAAGATAAACTGAAAATCCTGGCCTGTGCATAAAATATTATTTTAAAATCTACCATACCCCCCTGGATATGCTATTTTTAAAAATGTATTGAATCACATTTTATTATTTACCCTGATGTACTCCTCACAACTTGAATTCATGAATTCACATGCCGTGTCTTTCTTTATGAGATCATTGTCACATATTATGTATTGTCGTAACCAGGAGAACCTGCATAAATATGTGTGAACTGCTTGTCTCCTATGGCATGACCTGGGTTCAAGATATTTTTAACTTCATAAGCTATCATTTTGACTCTGCTTCACTCAATGTGCATGAACTTTAGACCAACACTTGTGGAGTCAAAATGCTCATCAAACCAGCAGAGAAATTCTATGAGGAATTTGAAATTTCCAAAATGGGGACACTTTTATTTTTTTTTCTGTACTGACACTGTGTGCTCATGCAGTGGATCATTGCAACATATTGCCAGATATTGTCATATCTGGTAGAGCCCACAGAATTATATTTTGGGTAATTATTCTGCACAATTCACTGTACATAACCATTTGTTCACTTTACCCCTTGATACACTTTTTAAAGGTTGCAGTTTTACTGCAGTTTTAAATGGGTTTACTTCTGTGCTGGAACATCAATGGCTCTGTGCATATAGGACCTGAAAACCATTTGAGTGAAATAAAGCAAAGCTCTATGATAACTCTCTTAGCTGGGATCCAGTGTACCATCCACCTGCACTTACTTGCCATAGTTGTAGAAATAGAGTTCCCAGATGCCCAACAACTTATGTTGGAGGATGAGGATGTTGACAGCAGACCATCACAGGACATCTACCATGATGATGAGATTAAAGTGCCAACTTTGCCACAACATGGCCTGCTAAGCACTCACAGTGCCAGAAAGGCCAATCTAAAAGATGTCCCTAGCATGGTATTTTTCAAGAAATTTTCATCTATCACTGCCTCCCCACGAAAGGAAGATGTGACACAACCACAACCCTCACCAAGCCTATCCACGCTATACCAGGAAAGAATTTATTCATATAATTTTTTTTTATAAAAGTGGGTGAAAGGCCACTAATGTTTATAGGAGACCTTCATTCAATCATGGACTATCAGATAAGTGTATAAAGTTTGAAGAAAGCTGTAGACACTAGGTATAGTGGATTGGCTACTTTAACAGATTCTCTTGGGTGGTGTTAAGTATGAAGGATAATGCATAAAGATAAATGTTTTCTTACTTTTCTTAAGCGCACTCTGTCTCACACTCGCAACTTGATATGCTGTTTACGAACAGTTTGGGAATTCAATATTTTTTTTAAAACGACATATGGCACTAAAGAGGTTTCTGATCATTCTCCTTCCATAATTACTATGGTTAATACAAGGATTTGGTACCTTAGTTTTTTTTTTTAAATACACACTACTGGATAGGTGTTTTGGGCAACAGAAGTGGTTTGTCCAACAATTAATGGAATTATTTTGTGTTAATAAAGAATTGGGAAATATAGGTATCATTTGAGATGTGGTAAGTCTTATCTTACGGTATTGTATAAAGAATAGATACATAGGTAGAATAATCTGGAGAACAGTTATTGAATGAATTAGAATTTAAATAAAAAAGAATGGATCCCCATTGTCTCCTCTGTTGTTTGCTATCTCCCTTGAAACATTAGCATGTAAAATCAAGCAAAATCCGTAAATTGTAGGGTTAAAACAAGGAATGGTCGAGGAACGAATAGCATTATAGTCGACAATATTTTGTTATTTCTGGGAGATAATGACAATAAAATTGGAAGCTATTGGCCAAGGAAGGTGGCAGTGATAGAGGAGGGGGATTCTACTAAATATTTGGGTATTTAAATGTCTAGTAATATTTATGAGTTTGTCAACTTAAATGTGGTACCTTTTATGGATAAAATCTGCAAAAAATTTAAAATTTGGTAAAAATGTCCACCAAATGTAACGGGGAGAATTGGGATGTCTCTTTTGTTCAGGCTTGTATATGTTTTTAGTGCTGCCCCTATGGGTGTTCCAAATAAAGTTTTTAAAATAATTGAAAGTCTCTTCCATGATTTAGCGTGGTCGTGTAAATAACCCAGGATTAAATTAGAATTAATGATGCTTCCATATGATATGGGTGGTTTTATTATACCTGATGTTAGGATGTATTTTCTGGTGGAGCAGTTAAAATGATCAATTTGGACTGTGTGGACAAAACGGGACACTTGTACACACTCCATGGACTTTTTATACAACCAAACCCCTATGGCAAGAAGCATATGGTCTGATTAGCAGCCTAGGCATAACAAATTTTACATTCTCTGCAACAACGGCCTTACTGTTCATAGACCTATTTGCTGCCCAAACATCAAAGAGGTAAAGAGGTAATCGCACAAATAAATACCACATGCGCTTATGAAAAAGCTATAGCCTTGCAAAACAATAAATTTGATGTCTTTAAGGCACACTGGGACGTTTGGCTTCAAAGTACTCACTACTAAGAATAAGCTCTTGGTACAGTATATCGCCAGCTCTAGGTCTTGTTCTTAATGTTTTATTGTATTTTTTTCCTTTTGTACTATTATTATTTTTATTCTACTCCAAGAGTATTATTCACTGCCTATGCCTTTCTCATATCAGAGTGCCTACCCTGAAATCCTCATTACCTTTAGGCTTCTGATAGGACCATTTAAAAATGTACAGAGAGGAAAGAACAAAGACATTGTTGAAATATGCAAAAACGATACTGATAATACAAACACTCTGTCATTTCACTATATTTGTGAGTGTAGCAGGTACCTTTGGCACAATATGTATGCCTGCAAAATTTTGCAATGTAAAAATAAATTAAAAACGTTTTAAAGAGAAAAAAGAAAAAAATAATATATACACAAGCAATTTTGGGATACTTTTGTGCTTTTGTGCAAGAGATGTTTGGGTAGTTTATTTGGACAGTTTAATATCTTTGAGATTTTGGAGATGGGCATCTGGAAGAAATTAGATGAGAATAATTCCTGGGTCACTGTGTATCTGATGCATTATTATGTTAAATGGCGGAGATCAATTAATAGATCAATTAATTAGTAGGGGGAAAGGTGAAAGAATTTTAAGAACTGAAACATGAGTTTAATCTCAATGAAAGCTTTTTTAAATTTTCATATCTACAGATTAAACATAAATGGAATTTGCTAAATGATGAATATTAAAAAAATCTCAACACCTATTGTATCTATGCAGTTTATTATGTTGTCACAGTGTAGTAAAGTTAGAATGTCGATTTTTTTTTTTTTTTTAATTATTGTGAAACAACTCATAATTCAGAGGAATGGACTAAGGGTGTAGGTGTGATAACTGAACAGGAATGTCACCAAATATGACAGGAAATCACTAGATCATATCGAAATGTGAATCAAAAGAAGGTACATAGGCTTAATTAGCTAGCATAATTTGGAATAATTGCTGATCATAAATGTAGGATATGTGGTAAAAATAGGGTGCATGACATGCATATTTTGTGGTATTGCCCAGCAATACAAGTATTTTGTAAAATCCTGTTCAGCATAGAGAGGCTTTATTCCATACAATGTCCATCTGATCATAGATTTTGGATACTTGCAAAGGTATACTGGGGAATAATTAATTTACTTGGTAGAATAAGATAAAAAGCTTTTATTATGAACCAGACTGTTCATCATTAAATTATGGCTGGCTGAGGAATGCCTAACATGGGATATGTGGAGGAAAATAGTTAATTTCTTTTTAATGGAAGAGGATTATTTATTACATTGTAGAAACTCTGTTATACAGACAAAACATTTTCAAGGCTTGGAATAGCTATGTAGAGGAAAACTTCTCATCATAGATAAATTGCAGAATGCACTAGTGGTGGAGTCACCATTGCAGCAGGGCACGAGGAGGACCATGACAGACAATCAGACAAGGAAGATGTAGGGACCAGGGCTACAGTTTTCAACTGGTAGTAAAAATTTCCTAAAGAAAGTCAATATTTGAGACTATATACATTTTAATTGGGATATTGCTGACTTACATTATCTCCTGTAGCATGGTCTCCCTAGTTCTGTCTTAATCATATGAGGATAAAGATGTAATTTGTACTGTCACTGGCCTTGCATTTTAGGAACAAATGAATCCAGTGAAAACTAAAATGCACATATGTAGTTCAAATTTTCCTGTAAATAGTATCTGTGGATGAAAGGTACTATAAGATATTACTGTATGATGCTCTAACTGAAAACAGTACTAAAACTACCCCTTTAAGATATTGTCGAATGATGCTTGAAATTCAAATAGTACTAAGATTGACCATTTAAGGTAACACTGTATGATGTTGGAACTGCAAATAGTTCTGAAACTGTTCCTTAAAATATTGCTGTATGATGCAGGAAATGAAAATAGCACAAACACTAGTCCTCAAAGTTATTTCTGTATGATCCGGGAACTGTTAATCGTACTAAAATTGCTCCCTTAAGATATTGCTGTATGATGCTGGAGCCGCAAATAGTACTAAATGTGCTCCATTAAGATATTGTTGTATGATGGAAACTGAAACTTCTGCTAATGCTGGGCCTTCACTTTAGCAGCCTCTGAGTAGCAACATGCATTTCTGCGGAGTTCTGATTTCCATCTGAAATAACAAATTTCAACTTCCTCTTCCCACCTAACTTCCCTTAGAAAAAGGCATTTATTCTTTTTTGGTAAGTCCCTAGTTCTTTCTCCTGTCTGTAATGGCGCCTGGACATGTGCTTCTTTTACAGCGGGGTCACATGTCCCACCGAGCCATTAGGAGTTCTGCTCAAACAGTGGCATGGCTGTGGTTGCTAAGGGGCTGCAAGCTGATTGATTGGCTACTCGGTAGTCAATCAACCTGCTTGCCACATTTTCCCGAACACAAACGGGGTTGTGGGTGCTGAGCCCACTAAATTTGGTATGGATCTATACTATTCATTTAGATAACTTTGTTGTTTCATAGCACATTCTACTACCCATGGATATGAAGGAATTGCTTCCATAAGAATTAGACAAGCCTGAAATAAATGACACCTGTGATGTATATGCTACAAGACTATATACTCTTGTCTTCTCATGCAGCATGAAATTCCAGCAAGATTGGAAGGACTTCTATTTACAGCTATAGGATGGAAACATGAAAGAAGTCAGATGTAAAATAACCTTTTCACAGATTACTTTTATTCTTCATGATGTTGTTGCATTAAACACACAAAAAGAATCATTTGTTTGCTAATGTAGGATGCCCTACATATGCCTCTCAGTGCTATTTTGAGGATGTGGTGATAAATAATGCAAGCGAATGGTGTAAGAACAGTGAAGCTTTTTTTTTCTTATTTAGCATTTACATGATGGCATTTTCTACTGAATGTTAAATAAACATATAAAAGTTCATTAAACTGTATAATAGTTTACTTAACTTTATTAAGACTTAAATAAATTCACATATACTATTCCCATTACTGCAGCTATACATGGTAATGAGCATTACATTAACCTAAAAATATGGACAGAACTGTATGAGGCTATTATATCAGCGAGCCCGGAGACCATATTAAATCACAAGCATATGCTCAGTAGTGCCTTCTCATTTTTACATAAACTAGGAGGAAAAAAAGTTGGAGCTTTTTCGAAGACTGTTGTGTTTTTATAGTATATGTATATTTAAGTTAAAATGATGCTCACATGACGATTTTACAGTATACAAAGTAAGAAACCTGTCCAAACTATAAATAATGGCAAGCCAAGAGTTTTTTTACGTTCATCTAAAAACAATCTTAAGCCTGAAATATTTGTCTTTTCACAAATCAACAGCTCTTGGGATGTGGAACAACATTTGTCTATTATTTGATTACCTTTATCCATTAGTTGCCCCCTCAGTTTTGTATATTCCTGAAGTAGTTGCTTACCTTGGCTGTGCTTTTAAGCCTTTTGAAACTGTCCTGTAAATAACTCTACCTACTCACAGATGGGTAGGAGCTGCTGCTCTCCGCTAGATCTGAAGGGAGGAGGGGGGTCATGTGACACTGCTCTCTGTGTGTAAATGAGAGTTTGTGCAGATTTGTTGTTGGAGAAGTCTCCAACAGAGAACAGTGAGGTACATGTTATGACAGCTTCCAGACTAGCCACTGTATACAACTTCTATGTATATTATGCAGTGTCACAGGTGCTCCTGTGACCCACGTCTTGGGCCACGGGCTCACCCGTTATCCTCCGCGTGCCCCAGCGCCCCGATACACTCACTTACCTGTCCCCATTTCTGACTCCTGTCCGGCGGCCCTAAGAGACAGGGATGCATACGCCGGCTTCAGAAGGTTTAAAGGGCCAGCGCACCGCTGATTGGTGCTGGCCTTTTTCAAGAAACGGTTAAAAGCTGGCGTCTCCCAGCATTCCCTGCTGGATATTCATGCTCTATGCCATTGAAAAAATAGTACCATTGCCTTGTACCTGTGATTTGATTTCCCATTGTGACCCCCGGACCTATTCCCATTTATGCTCCTCAGCTGCCAGCCCTGACCTTCTGCTCTGCCTCTGACCCTGAACCTCTGCCATCTGCCTCGACCACGAACTTGCCTTCCGACTCTGTACCTTGCCTTGGCTGCCACCACAGAGAAAGTCGCACCTGTGGAATGACCTGGTGGTACCACGCGTCAGCAAATCCATCCTGCCTTGCGGCGGGCACTGGTGAAGACCGGGTGCCACTTAGACTCCGGTCCCAGATGTCGGCTTGTGTCATTGTCTGCGGTGGTCCTGTGGGTCCACTATCCCTGAAGCCTCACATACTGTGTTCAGTGGATTTACTTGTAGTAAGCTTACTGAATTTACTGCTAAATTACTTCATGAGAAAACACAAGGCATCTTGGGATCTGTGGGCAACCTAAATTTCACCCAGCTTCAGGACAGATACAAGAAGATTTAAGACCACGCCCACTTCACTGCAGATGAAGAATTTTTAACAAGCAGCTTCATAACAGAAAATGTAAAAATCCTGGAGAAAAAAAAGGTTGAGGAACACAAAATGGGGATTATTCTGTTTAGTTTTTAAAGGGGAAATTACAGAACAATGTTTTTTACCTAATTATCATATGTTTATTTCTAAAGGGGGGTATCACATTTGCCAATTTGGTAAAAATCAGTATGAAAGGTTTATGTTGGAGTTGTAAAGCTGTAAAATATGTGTTAACATTTGCAGGTATTAGAGAAAAGCTCTAATTTCTTTAAGGACTTCACTTTTGCATGACACAAGGTATTCTGTTTTGCACTGTGACATGCTAAAAAATTTTTTAAAAAGCTGAACCTTTTAGCAGAACTGCTGGGTGATCAAATACATTGTATAGAAAAGATTTTAAAAAATGGCAAAAAGTAAATGGCAAAAACTTGACTGGCCAAAAGACTAACCTCAACTCGACAACTTTTGGTATTACATGATCAGAAATGCACAAACCATACCCTGGAGCATGGCCCTTGGGTCTGATATGGACCCCAGAGCTGTCCATCGTCTTTTTCTGTAAGATACGCTCACACAGATAGGATCTTACTGGCTATGTGTCAGCCTGAGTGTCTTCATAGGCTGACAGTTACAATACCCAGTAATTCAGGGTATTATAATTAACAAGCAATCAGATGAGTGGGATTAATAAAAAAATGTAAAAAACATTATATGAAAATGTTTTAAAATAAAAAATCTGAAAAATGTATCTGCAACAAGCCATACAATGAAATTAAATCATTATTGAACCAGCATGAAAAACACAGGTTTTTTTTTCAGTTTTTAATAATGATTTTTACCCACTTTGTTCCACAAAAAAATAAATAAAAAGTTATGAAAAAAATGCATGTACTGCAGAATGGTACTAGTGTAAAGTACAACAAGTCCTGCAAAACACAGCTCTGTAGACAAAAAAATAAAAGTGATATACCTCTTTGAGGACTGTGAAGCAAAAACTATAGGTAATTTCCCCACATTAGGTTTTATTATCTATGTTTAGTAAAGTGTAAGAAAAAGTATCAAATAAGACAACAATGTAATCTTACTGACCTGTAGACTCATAAAAATAACATGTTTCTTAGACATATGGTGAAAATAAAGATATGTAAAAATAAATTGTTTCTACTCCAATCCACAAAAAAGTTAAGAAATGTCATCAATAGAGCAGAGCCACCCAAAATAGTATCACTGAAAAATACATCTTATGCTGCAAAAAGTAAGCCTTCACATGGTGACATTAAAGGAAAAACTAATATTTAATTGTTAAAAAAAGTGTGCCATTGGAGAAACTAAAAATTACTAAATTCTGTAAGGTGAAACTGTCTCCTTCATGGTCCTCCTTTCCTTCTGCACCTTGCAGTGCGCTCATACAACAAGATACATTCACATGTTGGAGTTTGGCAAATCACTCTTCTTAGTTATGGATTAAAATTAGAGATGAGCGAACATACTCGTCCGAGCTTGATGCTCATTTGAGCATTAGCGTTCTCGCAACTGCTCGTTGCTCGGATATTTTAGTTCTTGCTCATATCTAATTAAAATTCATGCAGAAAAATCAGGTACAACGTCAAACAGAATCCACGTGTTTTAATGCAAGTTGTCTTAGTCATGACTTGCTGCAAGACATTTTAGAACATGAGTAAGATGCCTTATATCAAAATGCATTTATTCTGTTCGACATTGTACCTGATTTTACTGCATGAATTTTAATCCAAAATAAAGAAGAGTGACTTGCCAGACTCCATGTTGCTTGCGAGCTAAGCCAAATTGTTTCCTCTTTATCCAGTTATGTTTCCTGGGGCTTCGGACTGATTCCATCAACCTTGTAAGAAGTCATGTTGGCAACTCTGAAATCTCTATAGGTGAACTGGATTCCATTACTGTATAATCCTTAAATGTTAATATGAGGAAAGGTGAAAGTCCTTAGTTGATGATACCTTTTATTGGCTAAACTAAAATTATTACTGACAAAATTATACCATTCAAAATTTAACTTCCTTTTTTATTTGTTACTATAAAGTTCTCAAAGGGTTAACAAGCTTTTTAAAAGCTGTTTTCTATAGTTCAGGGGTACCATTTTAAAAAGTGTTTCCAATATTATGTATTTCAAATCTCATTAAAAACAAATAGTATCCCCCCAAAAAAACAAGGAAACTGCTGTTCGATTTGTAAGACATGTGAAATTGTAATAAAATATGAAGAAATTTTACAAATTATGAAAACATAGAACAGACATGTGAGAAATTACTTGGCAACTAATTTGGGTGGTAAAAAGTAGATTATTTCGAATTTTGAAAATTGCAAATTTACTGCTTACACGGAGTACAATTTATCACAAAAAACATTCTCAAAATCACTTTGGTACTTTAAAGGTGTATTCCCATTTGGGAATTCACATTGAATTAGAGTAATTTGCCATATGTAAACATTTCTTCAATTGGATGTTAATAAAAAAAAATATATTCCTGTGTGAAGATAATTTCTCATAAATGTAGCCATGTTGTCCCTTAGAAACGAGATGGCTTCCTCAGATACGACCACCTCACAATTTGGCAGCAGTGGCCAGACATGCGCTATTGAGCCCTGCCTGACCGCCTGGATTCAGGGATCATTACCACAGGACGGCTGTAGGACATGCAGTAACTGCCGGACATTTCACATACAAAAACCTTTTGTCTCTTTGTGCAATCCCTCCAGCAGAGGTGGCCGTATCCAAGAAAAAAGTTTTGTTTCTAAGGGACCATATCACTACATTTATTGTAAATTATCTTCACACAGGAATTTTTTTTTTGAAGAAATTTTTATATAGATTAATTAAACTGAATGTGAATACCCAGATGAGAATACCCCTTTAAAGTGTTCAAAATTTATAACGGTCTAAAGTGAACTATGACAGATTACAAAAAATGAGCATTATTGTACAAACTGGCTTTTGCATTGTTAAATACCTCATAGATTGTAAAGTTATTTTATGATTGCCACATAATAGCTGGTTTATTTACCACTTCCGGTCAGTAAATACAGTATACAGCTGTACACTGTAACTTAACGTTAATATTGTGTTTACAACATATATCTGTATGTATCTAACTAATTCAGATTTATTTCAGATGTATTTCAGAGGCATTATGGTATCTACTGGTTTTTATATCTGTATCTTGACTCAGCAAGAAATAATATATTTAGCTACTATGTCCCAATAATTGTATGTTTATGCTTGTTTCTAGATCTTTTGATATATCTGACTCAGTGAAGCGACGGTGTTAACATAAGGGTGTTAACATCAATGTCAACGTTAACATTTTGTTTACAACATATATCTGCACGTATCTAATTATTTAAGATTTATTTCAGATGTAGGATCTACATGCAAGATTGTAATATCCGTCACGTACCATTCTTTATATAAGGTTATGAATGTGTTTTTATGCTATTGTTTTAAACCCATTTTATCATTTGTATACTTATGATCATCCGGAGGTATTGTTTCGGTGTCCTCCTAGATCATGTGATTAGTGGGCGTTACCGGCTATCACGTGATCTGGGAAGGGGAGTTACCTAGTGTCACATGACATGATGGTTTATTTTAAATAGCATGTATTTACCACTGAGTAGTAGACCATGAATAAGGCATGACCGCCAAAACGCGTAGGTCTGTGTATTGGACTCTTTGGATACGTGTTCTCAGTTTTATTTCGTGTATTCAATAAAAGAGAATCTTCACTACGTATGTCTTGCAAGTCTGTGGAGCAAGTGCCGGGATAATCTTTCCACTACGTCTTCGTGTTCCAGCCTTCACACTGATCCACGAGTACCTGCACAGTATCAGAGACGGAGCAACAGGAAGGGGTGAGCTGAATCGACACCTTGTGTGTGTTTTTTGCTCCTTTTTTACACTGTAACTGCTCCTAATTGAATCAAAGTTTTGGGGGTCATTTATCTTTAGTAATGACATTTGTGTGTCTTTGTTTTTTTGCAAGTTTTAAATGTGGCACAAAATTTTCCTACGCCTGGTCTGGAGTTTATTTGCGACTTTTTGACCCCAGTTTATGCCGAAATTGCAATTTATTTATCCATTCACATCTGAATTTTAAAGATATATCAGGTGCAACACTTAAACAAAAAAGTAGAAAGAACTGTATATATCTTCAGCTCACCTATTTAGCGAAATGTTTGTTTTTTAAATTTCAGACATTCAACAGTGTGACCGTGCCCTGGTCTCAGAAATAGAGGAATCCTCTGCCGTTTCCAGTGGATATCTAACCTAGTTTTAGAATCCAGTGGATAGAGAGATCCACTGGATTCTAAAACCAGATACTTGTCATCTGCACGGTCTAAATAACAGATCAGATACATTGGGGCACATGTATCATAGTTTTGTCTCTCTGAGGTGAATTTTAGAGACATTTGGCGGCTAGTTTTTGCGCCTTATGTATGATCCTGTCTTTTTACTTGTGATACATGTTCAGTTTTTCCTATCCTGGCAGGCGCAAATTTTGGCTTCTTTTTGAGACTTTTTGTTGCAAATTTCTCAAATCCACATGGACACAAGCCACGTGAGGGGGTTATATACAGGAGAGGACACAAGCCACGTGAATGTTGCATTTTGAAACCTATTACAGCTGAGGAGAGTTGATTTTACTAATTACATTACTGTTAACATTTGAAGGTACAAAACGCATAGTAAACGCAGTGTTAACACATGCGATAATGTGGAATTTATTTTCCGTTTTGTAAACACAAATGTTAACAGTAATGAAATAAGGCAAATCACCTATCCTCAGCTGTTGTAAAAGGTTTCAAAATGATTTAAAAATGCAATTAAACCGCTATGTGTGACCTCACCCTTAGAAGTAACCAATAAAAAAAAATGCAAAAATGTAAGAATTTTGATGAAAGAGGTTACTGTAAAAAATGTTGAACAGTAAAAGCATGTGTAATAATTCCAATTTACATGTTAAAATCAGGTCCATGAAAAAAAAACTTCCTTGTCATTTGCCCTGGACCAGGTGCAGAATTGCCCCAAAAATGGCGCAAAAACTGCAAAATGTAAACCTCTGGAAAACAATGATATATAAGCCACACTGCACAAAGGTGCAGACAAGGTGGAATTGAAACAGAACAGAGTTAAAAGTCGCAAAAATGGTGCAAAAATAAAAAAAGTCGCTAAAATTTGACAATTTGTCCAGCTGAAACTATATTTTTACTGAGAATATTATAATACATTGTTAATGTGGAATATACATTTACCTGAGATCAGTTGTACCACTTACTTTCTGTGCATGCGCACATTCCTATGAAATTTTTAAGCATAAATGTGTGTTTCTTACCTTCTGGCATATAGACCATGATTAAGGTCGACATGGAAGTCATTGTCCAAAACATGTAGGTCTGATGATTTATTTGTAACAGTGAGCATCATTGCTCTTTAAATGTATTATTTTTGTATTTTTGTACTTTTGGATCTTAATTGATTAAAAAATAGAATATGGACCTCTATCCTGGATCCACCAGTTTTTTCAAGCAACACTGAAGCATTCTTCCATGGCTTGCTTTACAAGGCAAATGGAAAAGTCACAAATTCAGGCACAAATATATCAAATATGCCAAGAAAAGTTGCAAAAAGATAAATGACCCCCTTTGTCTTCATGCTGAAATTTCAATATTTCAAGGACTGATTTTTGAAATGACTAAGCTGTAAAATGCAAAGACATAGGACAATAATTTCCAAAGTGTTCACAAATTCAAATCCAAAGAACCGGATGCATTGCAAAATGACAAAACATATTGAGAGCCCCGCTGCGTTTTCATAGCGTGATACATCAAGAGGCTTCAGCTTCTTGATGTATCGGGCATGGTCCTGTGCAGCGTTTATTTCTACACCAGGTGACTTATCACATGTGAAAAGTTGCTGACTGCAGCGAGTGCGCAAGCATGGGGCCAGCCGCGCCATCCCGTCCAGCCACGCCCTCCGCCCGCCCGGCCCTCCTCCCCTTTTACGCCCCTAATTTATGCCCCACTGGCATGAAGGTGGCGGAGAGGGCTAATTGATCACAAGTGCTAACAATAAGCTAGCGTTTGCAATTATTTCAGGGCTTCCACACCACTGACGTGGCGCAAAGGCCTTTGTAAATATGTCCCATTCTGTCAATCATTCACTCAAAATATTATTATTATATTATGTTTAATTTTATGCTTAAAGGAAAAATTTACAAAGTAATAAAAAATATAAAAAAATACTACTAGAATCATTACAGTATTACTATGTCTTAGGAAAGGACAATTTAATTGCCTGCTATTGTGTCGTAGTACAAAGTATATCCAGAACAATCACAAGTCACAGAGCTTTACAAATCTCGAAGGAATTACAATTTTTGACATACAAAAGTGTACTTACTCTTTTGGTTAATTTCTAAATATGGCAACGGCTAAGTGCAATGTGAACTTTATGTAACCTCAACCGTTGCTTTTTATAAAGCGTTTTGGAAAATGAAGCTATTCATTTACTGCTGTATTTTTATTCCCTGCTTGTTTTCAGGACAGTCATCCCTTTTATCCAGGTAGGGTTCTTCAACGTGAGATATTCCATGTAACTGGGCATTTGGTCCGTGTCATGCGCCTCCTTTGTACTCTTGGTAACACGAGCATCATTATCTAATGTGATACCTTATTGTTTTGAATATTTCACATCATTATATTTGCTTTCTGGAAACTACACAGTCGTATAAGATGAAGAAGTAACCGCTGGGTTTACTTAAAGTTAAAGTATGATAAGTTGAAATAGTCCTTTTGGGGGGAAATTAACATATTTTTTATAGTAAAGTATTCTTTTTTATGCTAATTGAAATGATTACCTAGACAACAATGATAATCATAATTTACACCATTATAACATAAGACCACCAATATTTAACCTCTTAGTATATCTGAACTCCATGTTCTAGTTCAAAAGTAAGGGTACATTTACATGCGGTGATACTTTTAGGCTTGCCAGAGGTTTATACAATAAATGGCAGTTACTTTTCTTCTGGGCTCAAGGTAACTACATTTTAATTTTACCCTTCCCTAGCTCCCTAGCTTTACAGCAAACCTGTCACCAGGAATGTCATTTTTTTACCTGGTTCCATTAGCCTATTCCATACTGATTTTGAAAATGCATATGTCTCTGCCAGCAGCAGCTTGTGGCAAGTCCAGTGGGTGGGGGGTCCAGCTGAAACAGCCTGTGTCTTAGTCTCCTCATGCATTCTTCCTCCACAATCAGCCAGCCTTCTCTATCCCCCCCCCCCCCTCACCTCTTTCTGTCATGTGCATTGAGTAGGCAGGGGAGTGTGGGAAAAGGATGGTGTGGAGGAGAGGAAAAAATCATGAGTAGAGTGAGTTTCAGGCACATGGCTTCTGCAGCAGACCCTATGCACTCACCACACACTACTGGCAGGGAGCCAGGTTTTGTGAAATAAAGTTTTGAAATGTAGTGGGAGTATATGATCTGCTGACAATGGCATTTTTAAATCAGCATATCATAGGGTATTGGAACCTACCACCAGTTATAAATTACATTCATGGTGACATGGCTTTAATTGGCTAAAGGTATTGTTAGTGTTGTCATTTGTGTTTTGTCTGTAATTGTCCCATGAGGCATGCTACCGTTATTGTTGGGTTGTGAGAATAGGTAACTTAGACTTGACCAGAGAGTTCGTTAGTATATTATCACTAAGGGGACCCGAACTTTTAAAAGGTTTTCTAGTTTTTAGATATTTATTGCATTAGCAAGGAATGTTTTAGTCAATTTTTTGCTAATAAATATTGAAGCAGCTTCTGTACTGAACTTTAATGATTGCAATGGACAATCCCTAAAGACTATTGTTTTATTTGCAATGTGAGGCATTACTGTGTGTATCTATTTCTGTGACTCTTCTCTAGCATCCAGCACTAATTTACAGTATACAGTAATTCTGTGTGCCGCATGCCATTCTTTACAATACTAGAACACATGGCATTGGCATGGTTTTCATGAGTACGTGTAAATCTGTTGTAGCCCTGTTGTCATTCTCATTTTCTCTGTTTCAAGTATTTCTCAAAGCCTATAAATTCACCAGTGATAATTGCTGGAAGCGGGCAGATAGCCAGAGCAGGATGTTCAATTCATCAACACAGCAGCTACTTTTCACCAACTCCTACGCTCCCTGCAGCAGGCTTGCTATTGATAGTGATAAGAGAGATCCTAATTGTGTAGCAGGAGCACAGTTGTCTCTAGGCTTGGTGGCTAATGACATGAGATTTCTCTGCCACTTTGGTCCAGTCAGTACTTATAACAAGTTTGTAATACAACAGACAATAGATAACAAATATCAGACATATTACCTCTCATTTAATCTTCTCTGGATTTTATTAAAAATATTAGATGCAGGAAACTGTATTTATATTTATTAATGGAATATTCTAGACAAGAGACAATATTGATTGTTAGGTTAGACAGTTTTGTGCAAGCTTAGACCAATAATCCTGCAGTTGTGTTATGCCATTAATTGCAATATTGTGCTGTCACATAGCCTTGAATGCTACAGCCCTACAAAGTGGTATATCACTATGTAGCAAAGTGCTGAGGAAGGTACTCACAACTTATTTAGGGGCTTGTGAGCCTATACCAACTCTAGTAGCAAGTATGGGCATTAATCCACATAACTGGAAAAACTTCAGGAGTACTAGGAAGCAAGTACAATGAAGTAAGTACATGGGGGCACATTTACATACCTGGTCCTGCGTGATCCCCGATCCGGAGTGTCCGCCGGAATGTACATCTTCCACGATTCAAAAATATTGTACGTCCGATATCCTGCATGTGTCACTCCCCACTCAGGTCCGCCGGAAACCCTACGAAAATGCGGCCACGAGACCCTTAGTAAATAAGCCCCATGGTCATACATAAAATTATAATCCTCTGCATGATATATGTAAGTTTTTACCTGCCTACTACAAAACTTATTGAAATTACCACAGTTGGCCATGTGTAAATTACTTAAACAGTGCCACACGCAATCCTTGATTGATTCTTATCAATAAAGGGCACCTGTCATCAGGGAAGTCATTTTTAAATCTATGCCATGTTTATTTTAAAAACAGCTTTATCAGCATTCTGGACTATTTCAATTCTTTAAAAAAACTTAATTAACTCATGACTATTTGTTTAGTTTTTGTATCTAGGGAATCATCAGCTTCCTATAAATCTATATGTTTAGAGTGTATTTGCCTTGAAAAATAAATATAAGTTTAATCGACAAACACTATGCATCTCTCTTTATGCCTTTTGGTTCTTTGTATAAGCATAACTATATTCTGATGCTGGACTCAATTAAAGAAGAAACGCTGAAATTATCTAAAGTTGAAGTTTCTTGGCTAAATACACTGGCTTTTCATACATTGCACTATATTTTATACACAGATTCAGTTTCCCAATAATTTGTTTACTTCTGTGCAATCTACCCTGTCTCTATATGACTTTGCAAATAAGCCACCCAAGTAACCAAGCCCAAACAAGGCCTGTGGCCATTCTATATAGTTATATCCCAGTAGTCCACTTTTCATAAATTGCATCCCACAAGGCAGTGGGAAAACATCTAAATAAATCCATATCAGAATCAGAATGGTTGAAGGCTATATTGCTCACTCACAAATCTTTAAATTGAAGCATAAATGATGAAACTCTTCTACATTGGTACAGAACCCCATCCATACTACATATAATATTTCCAGAGAATTGCTGAAGAGCATGTAGTCAGGTTCTCCTGCGGGATTGTCCTCTTCTTTTGGAGTGCAGTCTTTCAGCTCCTTATCCTGTTGTCAAGTAAGATGCTTTGGCACCATGGCTATAGCTTTACTATGCTTAGATTTGTTTGCATTCTGCATGTCTGTTAGGATTCTGATTTTCAATATTCTGACCTTGTCCAAATTACTTTTGACTCAAAGCAGGAATCACCCACCTATAGTTAAGAAAGGGCACTTGCTTGAATTATTGGCGGTATGATATTTCCTAATATTTGGGACTACAGGTTTTTCACCACTCTGGATCAGAGATGATCTTATTTGTACTATTGATTGTAGTTACTATTTTGCCATAGTCCCATTGCATTGTGATATAGACTAATTGATATTGTTTATACATTATGTGACACTTGCATGCTTTACATGTTTATAAAATAAAAAAATATTATTCATATAAAATATTGAAACAAAAAAAATGAACAATCACACACATAGTAAGTTGTATGAATAAAAAAAGAAAGAAAAATATTGCAAGAAACAAAGAAAAAGAAAAAAAAGTACAACATAAAGCAATTTTATGGGGAACAATTTATTTAAAGTTTTCTTCTTCAAGTCATTGCAGGTTGCTTATCCCATTGTGCAGTCCATAGGAGACATCTTAATGCTTATTTCTTATCGGTATTCCCCTAAGTTGAGCTGATTTATTGTCTGTCTGATATCAATTTTAACCCTTCCTGTTCGGTGACAGATATGTTAAAGGGGTTTTCCCTCGAACAAAAGGGATAGGGCCTAACTTGCTAATTAGTAGAAAAAAGTTTCCACTTACCGATATTCCCAGACAGGTATGCAGATCACCTCACTGAACCAGAGGAATATATGCAACACAAGAAAGAAATCCATGGTGTTCTGCAACAAACGTGGGTTAAAATATCTTCAGTTTTTTTTTAAATTCCATAAAATCACAGCAACACATCTTGACAAAAAGGTGAAAAATAGCCTACGTGTTTCGGGTTATATAGCGCCCTTAATCATCAGCCACTCTAATGAAGTATTCATTCACTAAGATCGTGCACCTGATATCAGGAATGTGTCACTTGCCTGCTCAGGTCCAACAGAGTTCACCATCATTTTAGTGATGCATCTAAGTGCTAGGGCTTGCAACACAATTTGAAAGTTAAATCCCGAGCTCAGTCCGAATCAGTCGGACTGGCCGATGGCACACCCCTGATGGAAGCCAGCGCAGCTGTTCCACAAAATGGGTAGCGTGTGGCACAATCCAAGTGCACACACACTAATTAAATACCTGTGTAAGCTGTTTTAGCCCTGAAAAAGGTGCACAGTCTGACAAAACTGCGTGTGCGATCCTTAGTAAATAAGCCCCAATGAGATCACAAAATATAAATTCTCATATCATCAAAGTCCATATAGCCGAACGCTGGCCGCCATGCATGGAGGTGGCGAAGTCTGTGTAGGAATCACAGATTCTTGCACTGCTCAAGAATTTGTTATTCTTTCGCTGCTTCTACTCCAGAAAGCAGTGACAAATCTCCCCCATTGTTTAAGTCACACATTAGTTTATATCATTTTAGGAAATAAATTGGATATCCATAGAAATTTATTTTTACAGCAACAAAATATCTTTTTTTGATTATGTGTAAAAATAAGAAGTGTTGCAGATCGATAGCATTGGTCAATAACATGCTCAGTGCAGAATAGTGTTTCTTTAACTCCTGTTCCTATAAGCAAAGTTTAGTATTTTTTGTATTTGAAAGTTGCTATAAAATTGTTGTGTGCTTTTCCTGGTTTATATGACTATTGGGGGTTTATCAATTATGGTTTCTGTTAATACATTGTTTTATGTTGAAATCAGACAAAGAATATGGACACCAGATTACGGTTGCTGATGATGCCTAGTCACTACAATGCAGTAGCAAACTGCCCTTTGGTTTTTGGTGTATGCCCAAACTGTTGTGTATAAGGAGCACAGCTGTCCAGGTGGGAGGTGCCTATTGACCTGATGATTTAGAGCTCTCTTTTGAGCTAATTCAACGACTAGTAAATTAGATTTCCTGTACTGTTAGCTGACACAGCTAGCTCTAGCGATTATGGAATTTGCTCTTTACTTTCTCTAAAACTCATTGAGGTGAACTTACCATTGGCTTTTTTGTCTATGTTTGGCGTTGTTTTGGCCCATTTGTACAAATGCTGTTTTGTGACTTTCCATTGTGACATATGAACATAGGACAGTCCAAATTCATTAATTGCTTAGACTAGACTTTTTTGCTATTTGGCTCAAATTTCTATTTAGGGGCATGTTTTGGTGCAAAATGACTCCAGTCACCCCCTGATGTAAAAAAGGACAAAAACCACTATAAAATTTATCAAGAAAATACACAATATTATGAGACAAACCCCCCCCAAAAAAACTAATACAACAACATAGATAGGGGCTCATTTATTAAGGGTCTGTGGATCGCATTTTCGTCAGGTTTCCTGACGATTTCCGCTTTGTGCTGAATTGCCAGGGGATTTTGGTGCACACGATCGGATTTTGGCGCATCGGCGCTGGCTTGCACACAATGGAAATCGGGCGGCGGGCCATCGCACAACCCGATGGATTCGTACTACGTGTGGGATTTAACATTTAGAATTGTGTCACAAGACACGCACTTACAAGCACCAGGAAGAAGAAGCACATCCAAGTCAAAGACAAATTGTAATGATAACTTTCCCCCATTCCTGTCTATCATCCGGTCTTCACAGGCTGTTACACTGTCTCACCATCCCTCTTACTTCCTTATTATAACAACCACATCACATAGAGGGAGGGGAAATGTGGGAGTGCAGTGTAACAGCCTGAAAAGCCACAGAATCGGGTTGGTCTAGTAACACCCCAGAGTTATTCTGGTTCATTAGTGTCACGGTAGGCTGTGACGTATGCTTGATATGTGTCACTATATGGGGTTTTGTAGTGTGTTACATTTGTATTACCTTATAATCATTCACATGTAACCAGTTTTTTTCTCTGGAATGTTCTACTCACATGCAGTAGTCTTTGTGACCCCACAGCTCCAGTGAGGGTTGATTTGGACATGGGGCTATTGTTTGGTAATAAATTCCCACCACCCACTACTAGGTGATAACCAGAAAGCAGAGAGGATGGGGGTGGAGATGGGTGTAGGGCTATTGTTGATTTTGTGTAGGGATAACAAGGATTTTAGAAGAAAGAAGGCAATGGATGACAAATATAAGGTGAATACCACTGTCACTGTGCCTGTAGATTTATATTAGCAGTAAATATGAGTATATGTGAATAGCTATTTCACATATTATCAGCTATTCCCTTTGCTGAGCCAAAAAGTGGAATGTTCTTTTGATGTAATAACAGGGGGTGCCAATCAGATCTTGTACTGTCAGAGTTATATCTGGTGATCACAACATTTTTTTTAAAAAATGAGAGAATTTAATACGGAGAACTTGCATTCTAAGTATAGCCCCTTTTAAAATAGATAAATATGTTAATTTTGATCTATATTTAGAAACAACTTGCTGTAGCTCTTAGCACTGCAAATACATAAAATAATTATCTAGCACTGGATTTTGTACCTACTTAGATTTAAATGATGGAATTGGGTGGAACATTTACATTGAGGGTTCTTTGCTTAGTTGAACATAAATATATTTATCAATCTATTACTTTTGTGCTATCTCATTATAGTGAATGCAGCAATTTTCTTGTCTGGCAAGTAATATTCTCAGCTGTGTCTTTCCATTTAGAATGACAGGATTTTGATGAAATTATTTTGTTTTGCCAAGGAAAATGTCAGTTATGAAGAACCGATGACCTGTGTGTATGTGTCATTGGAAGACCTGTTATCTTTAGCCCATAGCATTTATATTTTCCCAGAAATACCCCCAACCTTTAAATAACAGGGCATTATCTTTTGTCAAGCCAACAACATTCCATTCTATGATTTATCTTCTACGTGCCATAATTATTACCATAGCAAAGTACCTTCCAATTACCTGTAGTCAAGTTGTTATTGCAAGACACTGGCCATCATGAGGTTAGTGCGGATGCAAAGTGAATTTTAAGCAGGCAATAAATAATCAAGCGTTGGTCAATTCACGGAAATCAATCTCTCCTTTCGCAGTTCTGTAGAATTTCACAGCATTTTCCAGCTTTTTTTCCTGTCCTCATTATTCAGTTTCATGGTCTGAGTACGCATTATATTGTAGCCATAAACATAATGTGTGAAAAGTAAATAAACCTGAAAGCCCAGTTTATATGCTGTATACAATATAAGCCTCAACAATGTGACTCAAATACAATGTTACTTACTGGCTTCAAATTGAAAACTATTATAAGGGTTTTCCAGTATAAATATGTAGGTCTATGCTCCGTCATTCTTCTGCAAGCAAGAATCTGCCGGTATTAGATCAGAGGGGGGCCTGAATGTCAGATCTCTACCCATCCAAGATTGATCACTTATACTATGGATAGGCCATCAATATTTTGATACTGGAAACCCTTCTAATTTAGCTGTAAAATGGGTTATGAATGATACAACTACATTTTTCTTTATCTAATGCAACTAATCATGGTCATCACGGCACCATTAAAGGGTTTTGCCCATGAAAGACAATTCTCACATTTCAATCCCCTAGTGATGTTTATGCAATAAAGATCATTTTAACCTCTTAATGTGTAATGATTCCAGAGTGTGGTCAGGGACTCTCTAAGCAGAAACTTCATGATCAGTGTAGTGCTTTGAGATACAGTGTGCTGAAAATGTGGTTAGATTATCAGGGTACAAGGTTTATATACACTTTCATTACATTCTCAACATTGTACTACATACATGGAAAGAGAGATGAGACAGATCAGAGATGAGATGATGAGATCCATGAGATGCATATTACACACGATGGAATTTTTAGCACTGTGACATCTCTGCTCTGCCACAACACACTATCAGATCTGATGTGCCTACCTCTCCCTTCTTCCAGATAAATAATTTATCTGCCTGTAGTTTGTAGCTCTCCTCATGCTGTGATGTGTTGTTTGCAGGCAGGCAGTCAGTGAGTGTGAGCTCATTCTGGAATGCAAAGGTGGGGGCTAGAGGCAGAGAGGATAGAACAGCTCAACTCCACAGCATCAGACAAGATGTTTGCCGAAACCAGGGGCAATTGAAATTGTGTACACTAGGACTGATGGAGACAGGTTTGACTTATATATGTGAAATGCTGCATTTTTGTTAATTAGAGAATGTGTTATTTTGTTATCCTGAGTATATTTAATAAACTTGTCTTCGTGGGAATACCCCTCTAACACATAGCGAAGCAATCATAAAAATTGCACATTTGGGGGAATGTGCCTTTATTGATGAAACAATTGATGACACTTTTGATTTAGAATGATACTCAACTAGATTAAAGGGAACCTGTCATTAGGAGCCCTTTTCCTTTCTCCCCCACGTCCCCACAGAAAATAGCATACAGATTGCCAAAGAGTTTTTATAGTAAAACTGTCTTTTTCTGGGAAACTGCTCCGTTATGCATCAATTTCTAATTTTAAAAAAACTCCCATGTTGCCAATATCTCCTCACCCCAGTCGCTTTATCCCTCAGGACTTCATACATATCTGCTCCAATCCTCAATACAGAAAAGTAAACTTTGATCTAACTCGGTCATGGGGCTTGGCACCCTACCTGCCTCAAATGCCTCCCTGTAGATAAAAAGATAGGGGTAAGAATGTCCACATGTTGTTTGTAGAATTGAGGCTGCATGATCTTAGTGCCAAGGGATTTATAATTTCGGAAGGCTGCTATTGTCTCAGCATCTTACTATCCTCAGGGACAGGGAGGTAAGAAAGTCCCTCATCTCATGGAGAGTGAAAAAATATGTAGAGTACAAAGTGGGGTGAAATTCACTGAACACATTTTACAGGTTCACAAAGTATTACTGTGCTGTTCCTTGGGTTCCTTGGACCACAGTCACCACAATGGGAATCCACTCTGGCCAGCCAGACCACTAGTGCCTCACAATGATAACCATGTTCAAACAGAACGGTTTAAACTTATCAGCCATGGGGTTTGATGATGCCTGCTACACATTTTGCCAGATGAGAAGGTGTTCCCTTTTTTGGGTCATGGACATAGTCCAACTGACATGTTTTTTGCAGGACCAGCTGACGTTTTCAATTCTACCATATTGGGGATTGTATGACAGTTTTATCACTTTTTATGACTTTTTTATGTGTTTTAAAATGGTAGAAATGCGCCAATTTGGAAATTTGTGTGCTATTTTCTGTTACAGGGATCATCATAACATGTTTAGGGTTTTTTTTTGTTTATTTCTACATCAGTTCTAAGGGTTAAGGTAATTTAAATGATGAATACCAAAAAGACCAGATTTACATTAATATTAGTGCATAGCTTGTATAAACCAAAAACTAGTACCTATAAATAAACTATGCAGAAAATATCAACCATAAAAGGAATCTTAATCCCAATGAATTCATAATATACTATGATTCTAAATACATAAAATACATACAACGCCACTAGGATTTAAAAACGCCCATTAAAAATGTATCGGTGGTGCAGAGGACACTCCCACAAAAAAAACTGCAAATATAGTCTACAACAGACATAAAATACCCAAAACAGCTGGATAACATCTGCAGAATGACAACATAAACTATGTCAGCGCAAACATACAATTACAAACAATACCAACCAGACTACATATTGGAATAGGAACCAGAAGCACAACCACACCACCACAGGACCCCGAGGGGCGTTTTGCGGCACTTTCTCAAGGGAAGCCCAGACATCCTTAACCCCTTCCCGCCCCAGCCCTTTTTCGCTTTTGCATTTTCAGTATTCACTCCCCACCTTCAAAAATCTATAACTTTTTTATTTTTCCATGTACAGAGCTGTGTGATGGCTTATATTCTGCGTAACAAATTACACTTCAAAATTGTGGTATTTAATATTCAATAACGCATTTGTGCCATATTCTTGGGCTTGGATTTTACGGATTTTACTGTATGCCCCAAATAACATGTCTACTTTATTCTATGGGTCGGTAATATTACGGAGATACCAAATTTGTATAGGTTTTTTAATGTTTTCATACTTAATTAATTTCAAATTAAAACCTCCTGTACAAAGAATTTTTTGAATTTTGCCGTCTTCTGGCGCAGATTTTTTATACTTTAGTGCACAGAGCTGTGGATGGTGTACTTTTTTGCAGATTTTGATGATATTTTCAATTATATCATTTTTAGGACTATAAAACCTTTTGATCACTTTTTATAGAATTTTTTATTTTTTTAAATGGCAAAAAAGTTCCATTTTCGACCCATCAGTTCTAGTGAAAGGGGGGTGATTTGATTTTTTAGGTTTTTTATTACAATTTTTTTTTAACCTTTTTATTTTTACTATTTATCATACTCCCTATGGTACTTTAACCCTAGGTTGTATACTACAGTATGGCAGTATATGGGGATTTTTCTCCTCATTCATTACAATATGCCGATTCCCGAGGCTGCCATTGTGACGGATCGCCACTCCCCATGGCGGCGATCAGTGGGAAAACACCCGTGATTGGTGCTGGCACCGATCGTGGGTGCTAACGGTAAGTCATTGCTGCAAAGACTTACCGGCTATGGAGAGGGCTCAGCCCGCTCATGTCTAGTGTTGGAGGAGAATACAGAGTGGCAGGCATAACATAATTGATCCAGGGCTTCTTGAACCGTGTCAAACGGTTTCCCTCCAGATTGGTCTCAAGCACATAAACCACATCTAAGTAATGTTTCCTGGTTGGAAATGCACTAAATCAAATAAGCTCCCACAGGCTTTTCTTGTGGTATGCATACTGAGCCTACTTCTTCTGAAATTTTAAAAACAAGGAAAATCAGTGGCCATTTTTAGGAGCCCCCTGTCTATAGTGTAGAAACTAGGCAATGAATATTTGTGTGGAAATTCCCAATAAGGGAGGAAAAGGGCCCTTTTCCACTATGAAGGAAGAAGAGAAGCTCTCACTTACAAATGTGGAAAGAAGCAGATCTTCTAAGAAAAGAAAGAAAAGGGCAGGATCACATTCTGCTGGCAGACCAATGAACTGAAGGTTCCACCTAAAAATAGGGTTCTCCTTTTCCTCAATGCACTGGTGTAGGCTATCCAGGCAAGCCAGTGATTCAAGCAGGGAAGTATTCATTGTTGTTTGCTGGTCGTTCAGGTCACATGCTGTTCCATCTCCTTTACCTACTCTCTAGTATGCCGAGCCTCTTGTATAAAAATGGCAATGTCCACTATAATATCATCGATTATTGTAGAAAAAGCCATTTGATACATCTCTACAGCCAGCAAGCAGCAGGTTCCACGCACCAAATGCACTGTGATGCACTGTCACAGCTCACTCTAGTCCCAGACAGCAACAGGCTGCACAGTAAACTATGCTAGACAGGTAGGTGGAGAGGCATAGTATATCGTAATACAATGTCCCCAAGGAGGAGGCTGTTTCCAGAGTATGAGGAGAGGAGCGGTGTGTCTGTGTGTGACGGCGGTGCTGTCAATTTCTTAACTAACAGATATATTCCCAGCACCAGAGGTCAGCCTAACAGGGTATAATCCAGTACCCAAGTGCCATGTGTTGCAGACGCAGCAGTAGCAGAGCTAATTACAGGGCAAGACGTAGAAAACAAAACAGTAATTCAAGGCTGCAGCTGGGGGCGGTGATAAGGCCACAGTAGGTGGAGGCTCAAATCGAGATGGTCCTGATACCAGCATGAACTGAGGGGCCTTCTCTACCCAATGGAGCTGGGGCCAGGTGTGGGTGAGACTGATGAGGTTGAGTGTACCTGTATTATGTTGAGTCTACTGGAGCTTTTGTGGTAATCAACCAGCTCATATGCATACCAGTCCATGCCACACAGGCAGTTGGAACTACATCATACACATTATTAGCAAAAGTCTGAAGATAAGATAACTACACTTGATTTACAAACAAAATCCATATCCATATCAAACTTAGCAGGAAAAAATTAAACTTAGAATTCACAGGAAGCAAAATGGACCTTATTGCAGAGCAACAAAGCAGTTTTAGCATTGGCTAAAATAAGGAATGATTATCAGCAATACATTTATTAGAAAACATTACAGCCTAGAATAGCATGATTCTGCATGAAAACAGTGGTTAAGGACAAAAAGCCAAACACAGAAAGTTGTTTGGTGGATTGAACAATGGGGTTATCAATCAAAGTTTTCCATCTCACACACAACACAATTTCTAAGAGATGTTAAAGAAAACCTTCTACCACCTCAAATATCATAAAGTGAACATACTGATTCAGGGACACTTTGACTTTTCCTCTTAGCCGCCTCTGAGAAGCGAGCCCCTTTGTCTGACTATTCAATCTGCCATATCGTCAGAGAGGAGGAGCTGCAAGACGGGTGGGGGAGGGAATGTGTGAGTATGCTAATATTCTCTGACACCATCCAATCAGCGGACGGTGTCAGATGAGCAGAGCTCTGCTTGCTGAGTGCTCCCACCATCATCTCTCTGCATCAGGTGAGCACAGATGCTTGGTTCGGCTCAGCACACACTGCTCATTGCCAGGGGGTTTACAGAGGCAACACAGGCAAACTCTGCTCATTGCCAGGGGGTGTTATTAGTGCCCCATCCATCATTTTTGGCCATTTGTTCATTACATAGTGGTGATACACATTCATCCATACATTGCTGTCTTCTGTGACCTGCCAGTGTTTGGTTGGAACACAGTGTGATCTTGTGAGATCACACTGTGTTTCGATTGCTGAGCGGAGCCAAGCAGGCAGAGCTCTGCTTCCCTGATACAGTCTGCTGATTGGATGGTGTCAGAGCATATTAGCAGCTCCTCCTCTCTGACAATATGGAAGATTGAATAGTCAGACACCGGGGCTCATATCTCAGAAACGGTGGGGGCTAGGAGGAAAATTCAACGTGCCCCTGAATCAGTATGTAAGTGATAGTATGTTCACTTTATGATATTTGGGGTGGTGAAAGGTCCTCTTTAAATAAGCAAAGCAAACTTCACTAATACAGCTAATTCACGTTTTCTAGCACATACTGTTGATATGTAGCATCCTAACTGGTCTATTAAGAATGAAATTTTAGAATGAGAAGATAGGCAGTGGATGGGAATCGGCACATGACTCTTAAGGATTTCAGGCAGAGTGTATAATTTGAATTATCTTTACTCTTTTGGGCCAGCTTGATTAAATGTCACACAGATCATCTTGTAAAAAAATTTCAATCTTAAACACGCACTGGAATCTCACCAAGTCTAATAGTGTTATCTAAGGCTGTTGTTGACTTTAAATGACACATTAAACTGTAGAAATCATTTTCAAGCTAGCTATAGCAAAGCTATATATCGCATCCTCCAAGGAATTTAAGGATTGTAATTCTAGTATTTTTTTTTTTATTCTCTTAAATCTATTCCGTTTAACAGAGAAATAATGCAAATGTATGAATCAATATTCATCTTCTATTTTGGGAACAGTTTGTTTACAGTTTGTAGTAATTATTTAAAGCTATTATCTGGTTCACAATAACATTCACATAAAATGTATAATTCATAATAAGATCAAAATTTGGGTTTGATGGGTCGTCTGAATTTCACAACAAGATTCATCTTGGGACCCAGACTTGACCTGACCATGAACCCCATTAAAGTCAATGTTGACCAAAATTTGTAACATACAAAAATGTCTGTAAAAAGTGGCTAGTAAGAGATAGAAGGCTGAAAATGGTGGAAATAGCAGATCATTTGCCTTGCCCACAATGAGTTAAGTACTTGAAATAACAACATAAAATTTAGAAATATATACAAACCCTTCCTCTGACTGCTGTGAAAGGTGACCGGGTTAGCCATTCTTATTGTGGTAAAAGAAGCAATGGGAAAACCACAAATATTCCTCTCACTGCAGTGAAAGATACAATGGTTGTTCAGATCTAATCATTTACCAATTTTAGGTTACGAAAATGCGAAATTGAGAAATTTGAAATGGAAGTTCCGGAAATGCAGAACTTATTCTGACACTGGTAAAAAGTTAGGATATCCAGGTTGGCTCTAGAAAGGCTAATTCTCTTGTCGGTGCTGCCACCACCGGTGGTGCTGAACACATGTTCTGACAGAACACTGGTAAGCAAGACATAGGCATAGACAAATAACTCATTCTATGAGTTTGTTTGAACAGCTTTTAAATAATAAATTTTATTACAACAAAAAAGTTGAATTACAAAAAGGAATATCTGCATTAATAACAAGCATAGACCCGTAGATCCATATGCAAATTGACCTGCTATTGACATCACACAGACCCCCAGGTGTCAATGCTGTAATGCACACACCCATTTCCCAACAGAGACCTTTGGTTTTCCAGAATAAAATACAACAAATACTACTTTAGATCATATTGGAGCCTAAAAGTAAAATAACCTCTACCAAAACTTTGCATATCTAGTCCAAACATTGGATTCATAGTACCGCCAGCCAATAATGATTTCAACAAAAACTTCCACCTACAATCAAGAGTCAAAACATTTGTATTATATAAATAGGTTGTTGGCTTATCTGGCAGTCGCT
The DNA here is from genome assembly GCA_019512145.1 of Engystomops pustulosus. Taxonomy (NCBI): domain Eukaryota; kingdom Metazoa; phylum Chordata; class Amphibia; order Anura; family Leptodactylidae; genus Engystomops; species Engystomops pustulosus. The sequence goes on along the minus strand of CM033642.1, from coordinate 194,596,839 downwards.
TTTAGTTTATGCTTTATACATCTTCCTATATAGCGATTTGTTTCTATATATGTGTTTGAATCAAAAGTGTCATTTTTAGTTTCTAAACTCTTGCAATCGTTTAAAGGGAACCTGTCACCAGGAGAGCCATTTTTAGCACTCCCCCAGTCCCCACAGAGCATAGTACATACACTTCCAAAGTGTTTTTGTATAAAAAATTGATTTTACAGAAAAAAAGATATGTTATATTGTACCTTTCATTAGCATCTGCTGTGTGACTAGGCAGTTGCCTAATGGGAGGGGCTGGAAAGGAGCAGTTCCCCCCCACCCTTCGAAAACATGTGACCTTTTCAAATATATGAATAACTCCCCACACTCGGGATTGGCTATAGAGGAGCAGGGGGCGTCGCTAAGCCAAGTGATGGGTGTTTTCATATATTTGAAAAGGTCACATGGAGTAGCTGTTCCTCAAGGGTGGGGTGGAACTGCTCCTTTCCAGACCCTCCCATTTGGCAACTGCCTAGTCACACAGCACATGCTAATGAAAGGTACAATATAACATATCTCTTTTTCTGTAAAACTAATTTTTAATACAAAAACACTTTGGCAGAGTATGTACTATGCTCTGTGGGAGTGCTATAAATGGGTCTCCTGGTGACAGGTTCCCTTTAATCACATCTAATATAAAAAGCTGAATGTGTGTGTGTGTGTGTGTGTGTGTGTGTATGTATGTCCACTAAAGGAATCAGTACCATTTACAATCACCAAATTTAGCACAGTCACTGCCTTTGACTCAGGGAACGTTATAGACTCAGTTTGAGCCGAAATTTTCACCCCACACTTTCCGAAATCCACTTATTAACTACCATATACAGAAGCCATTGACTGCTGCTGCTGTGCCAGTTGGAAGCTGAGCCGTGATTAGCTGCTGTTCTGCCACAGGTCATTAATATGAGCTATGCGCTTTTATAGGTTACTAGAGGCAATGACTATAAGATAACTTCACAGAAATAGAGAAAATAATTTCACTATGACCGGAGCTCCAAATATTCTTCTTCTCCCTCGTTATTCCATCTTAAAACATCGATGAACAGCATCAATCTTCAGTTTCTCCTGCTGAAAGTATGTCACCATTCAGACTAGCACCATTGCACTTTCATTCTCCTCCTTTAATTATATTTGTAGCTGGAAGAAAATATGCAGGCAGATGGTGTGGTACGTTCCAATAAAGTTAAAATTCATTTCAGTTCATTATACCCACAAGAGTCCATTAAAAATGCACATATCACAAATTCACATAACGGGACGCTAGCTTTCCTATCCGCCCGACCCAGGGTTTCGCCGGCAAGGCTTCTTCCGGGGCTGGAAAGGGATAAAGAGATAGGTAGAGATTTATCAGAAATGTCGTAAAACTGTGCCAGTTGCTGTCATTTTATAAACAGCTGTGCAATAAGGAAACTTGAGCTCTGATTGGTTGCCATGGGCAATTAGAGCAGCTCTGCTCTCAGACACTTCTTATAAATCTCCCCATAGACAAAGTGACAGTCGGAGACAAAGGGAGTCACTGGAATGAGAATGTCAGAGACAGTCAGTCGCTGGAATGAGACTGTCAGAGACAGACCGTAGTTGGAATGAGACTGTCAGAGACAGACCGTAGTTGGAATGAGAGTGTCACAAACAGACAGTCGCTGGAATGAGAGTGTCACAGACAGACAGTCACTGGAATGAGAGTGTCACAGACAGACAGTCACTGGAATGAGAGTGTCACAGACACTCAGTTGCTGGAATGAGAGTGTCAGAGACAGACAGTTGCTGAAATGATAGTGTCAAAGACAGACAGTCGCTGGAATGAGACTGCCAGAGACAGACAGTCGCTGGAATGATAACTGTGTCTCCTGTAGACAGACAGTCACTGGGAGAGATGGTCAAAAAGTTTTATAATATATTAATATTTTTTTTTAACATATCTATTTACTTGTCAAGAGCAGTTATTACTATCCCAGCATGCCGGTAGCTACAGCTAGTATTAAAGAAATACAAAATGAACCATCTATATAACACAAAAATGTTGAACGCTAATCACCACACCAGAAGGCTAATGGATAAAGAGCAAAAATACAAATGATAACACTGAACTCTATGATGAGACTATAAAACTTCAAACCTGTAATGGTGTATATGTTGTATGTGTCCATATACAGTCAAAGGGCAGATTATTTTAATGCATTCAATAGCATATCTTTCTTATCTTACCTCTTGAATTTCACATGTTGTGCTTGGTTGGTAGATGAAGTATAGATCTTTATATGTGTTAACCTGTCTCAGGCTTTTTTTTTTATCCTCTTCATTTGCCGGTGTCACTGCTCCAATGACATGGTCCTATGTAAGATCATACAGTCCTGAGGTCTGAGATGGAATGCAGTCAGTAAGCTACAAAAAGTAGCATTAATAAGGCAATCTGAAATGACAGTTCCTCACACAAGATGCATCTTTGTCTGCCCTGGGTAATGTTGTGAAGCCAAAGTGTATTCAACCGAGCGAACAATAATCCTTGTAGAGTGCAGTTTTTGAAGGTCATTGGGGCAAGCAATTCTTGGGCTCATTTTTTATCAGAAATATAGTCAGTTAGAAGTAATGTACCAGAACAGCATCTCAACTACAACACTACAGGTGCCAATCACTTTCTGCTGCTTGTATCTAAGCCAATAGTAATTCTGTACCATAACTATCGACAATTGCTAGTAATTTATATACGCAGGACAGCACAGAGCAAAACGATAGTATTATTTCAGTTTCAGTAGATACGTGTATTCATGGTTAATGTTTTATTTATTTGTGTAATCTCTTTTTTTGGCTAAACCAATTTAAAAATGCAATTTTTAGTTTGATGCAAAGGAGTTTCATTAACCATAGCTCTATGAATATATAATCCAAAACAAATTTAGATTTGCACTACAGAGATGATGTTGTTTTTTTTGTGGCTCCTCCAGGAATGTGTCATGTGTGCGTCAACATAGGTCTCCCCGTAATTACGGGGCGTCTACTGTCAATATACGTTTCTCATAAATGATGCCAGCAAGGCAGTGCAGAGGAGATACCAGAATTTTTTTTGCCATTTAGTTTGGAGAACCATTGCCAGATTTATAAAACTGTCTAAATGTAAAACTGTTTTGTTGCCTAAAGAACTTAACGAGACAGCCCAGCTTCAAAGACAGTTTCATAAATCTGCTCAATTGGGCAACATGGAACCATTCAGGGAAACAAAAACACAGTTTGTGCTTCACCAGCGTCTAAGAATTTTCATATAAAAAACTCTTTTAACAATAGAAAACTATCTCCTTTTCTTCTCTCAGAGGGAAGGTTAAGAGGTCTTTAGGATACATTAATTTTAGGATATCGCTGCGTTACAATAACACAGAGAACAGATCGATCATAAAGATTGGTCGTCAGCAATGACAGACTACAGCTAACAAGGGGGGATAATATCACTACGCAGACCTGTTTGGCTACAAACGGTCGCAATGGAGTGACAATAGTGCTCGAGGACAATGTGCCGGGTCTCCACCCTAATAGCTTCTCCATTCTCTAGATCTGTATCTCGAGTAACCTAGCTCCCAAGTGCAATTATCATCTTTCTTAAGGCCTCTCCTCTTGGCATTCTTTACATATACTCGGGCTGACACCTATTGTATTTGTGACTATGTATAGATTATCACAAGCATACTAGATCTGTGTAATTAGTGTCCAGGGTTCACAATTTGGAAACATCATACGTTTTGATATAGTTTACTTTTCACTGTACTACGGGCGCACGAACTTAGGTGAATCCGCATCTCCAAACACAAACGGACAACGCTGGTATCGCGAATTGACGTGGGTGAGTAAATGACCAGTTGTTTACTGTACCGCCACAGAGATTGGCCGCGATCTCCTATGGAGGAGGAGGGGTGCAGGGGAGGTGATAGAAGAGTTCTCACCCCTCCTCTTCCTCCTCCTGGCCCTGTGCTTGAGACCGTCTGACGCACCTTACGGTTATTTATTTTTAATAAGATTGTATTTTTACATTTACCTTAGGGCTGTTTTCAAGTGTATCTGTTCTATTCGCTATGTTAGATGATTTGCTTACTCAGTCCTGATAACTACCTTTTTATGCACCATTTATTATGCAGCACATTTTAACATTTTAAAACTGTCTAAGAAAAGCATATACGTCACATATCTACAGGCAAGCAATGCAAATTGTCATTCAGTATAGTTACTTGTTGGGGAAAAGAACTGTTGTTCGATGAGACAATCCCTTTCCTTTCTCATTTTGTAGAAATGCAAGGTATGTTATCTGGGGCATGCTCACGACAAGTGGTTTATTCTCCCAGTGGAATTTAACAGTTACAGCATGTTTCAGTTTGGGGTTTTTGTCATTCCAAATGTTCGTTTGGGGAGTTCTGTTGTATTGTTACGAGGGTTACTGTGGGATCGGGTTGGGTGGTTGGACGTTGGACTCGACGCAGACCCATTTTCAAAAGAATTTTACTGGTCTGCTCATTAGATCACTAAATACAACTAAAAAGCCTAGAGCGTTATATACCATACACTACCCAATGAACCACAGCGCCGCTATTACTGTAAAACATTTTTTTTATTTTCACACAATCCCCTTCATATGTACAGTATTTCTGGTAATCAAGAATGGAGAATAACATGCACAATGTGTGCAAACTCTTGTGTTCTTTCATAAAATCCTGCGCCAAAAGCCATCCTTCGTTTATATGATTTGATGTTTAAATCATATCAATGATTTTGATGCGCAATATGTTTGTGTACTTTGTATCTAAACACTTTCCAATTCATGATACATTGGTTATATTGTATTTGATTATTCTGTTTATACGTAGAACAAATGTATTTCTTAATGTCATGGGAGTCAAGTAAAATAATACAAAGTGACGGGAATGTGGCGTGGAACGTTCCAGCGCACATCCTCATATGTGACATAAAAAATCAGCATGGATATATAGAAAATGAATGAATGATTCAAACACGATTTTCATTTCCTGGCTTCTAGATCGCTTTATCACAGCCACACTCAATGTTCTAGGAAACGAATGGCGTTTTGTATCTACATTCCAGTTGAAATAAAACAGTCTTAGGGGCAACCATTTAAAAACCAGTTCAATATTAGCCATTTGTGCAAGCTTTGCCTATAAATATTAACACATGTTATTATAATTGAAATAAAGAAAACCATACACTCACAAAGCCAAATCAGCAAGACAACCTTAGACCTTGAACAGAGAAAACTGCAAAAGGAAGGATTGTCCACATCTATATTTTGGAAGCTAATACAATGTTGTGGTCCACGGAAATGTCACAGTTCACGACTAACTGATATGTTTTAAATACCACAACAACACAAGTGCCTGCTGCTAGATCGGCCATCTATAACAATGGGTAGAGTAAAATTCTTTAAAGGGTTTCCATTTCACTCCATGTATATTCTCCCAGGTTCACTACTGTTGGATTCTTTGGATCATAATAAGAAAATAAAGTGCACGTTGGAGGGTATATAAATAATACGCTACCGAAATATTCATAGGCAGTGCTCACACATGTTAGGGATGTGATAAACCTTTCGCATGCCATCTCTAAAAAAAATGGGTTAATCACTGGCAGTTGTGTGATGGTTTGAAACTTTTCTTTTTAGGTCAGGTGCTAGATTATCCGAAATACCAACATATAAGGGGAAGAACCATAGATGGAAATTTTTTTTCAAAAAACTGAATGAAAAATCTATATAATAGAGAGGAGCGAGTCAGAAAATGTTCGGGGATTCGTTATTCGAGAGACAAACTTTCCCGTATGTCGGGTGTGCTCGTCTCGAATAACGAGCCCATAAATCAATGGGAGACTCAAGCATTTTTCAAGAGGACCAAGGGTCTGCACAGGGAAGATTTGCACAAACACCTGAAACCTCAGAAAATGATGCAAACACCCATGAGGAATGGACAGGAAACAGCAGGAATCAGCAATGCATGGATGCCTCTGAGCTGCGTAATCGCACCATAGTGCCAAAATATGGGCAACAGACATGGCATGACAAATTGACCGAATGAGGCTCAGAAGTGCATCTAAAAACATCCAATAATGACCCTGACACTATAGGGGACGGCATTCAGAGGCAGCGTCAGAGCTAAGAGTGCCATGGCGACATACCCTAAATGGACCAGGCTTCAAACCAATGGGTGGCAGGAGAGGAACCAGGAGTGACATAAGCGTGAAAGGACCTATGTCAAGCAAAAGTTAGGTTTAATTTAGTCGATGTCACACAGGGCTAATGGGGGTAGGCTAATAGGTCGAACCCAACGTATTTGGGCACTCATATTGTCGTCATGATTGAACTTCAGGTCCCAGCACTGGCGGCGACAGATGGCCGAGTTCCATTATGTATCGTGATGAAACCATTGAAAATCGTGCCTGACACAGTTCGTTTGATGGGGGGAGGATTTGGGCGTGATATCCTCTCGTGCTCCAGCGTCTGGGGTAATAGAGAGTTGAAAGTGCGCCATGGATACTGTGGGACCTGTGGAGGGATCGTGGAGGCAAATGAACAGGAAACGAACGGTAGCGCGTGTATACTGACTGCTCTAGAGCTGCCTAATCTTGGGATTGAGCTGGCGGTTCCTCGCCAGGTGACGTTTCGCCATGTCACGTCCCTGACATCTCGGCTCCTCCCCAAACAGCACATTCAAGAACCTTTTGTATAATAAGATCAGTGTAGTAGTGTTTCTTATAAGTATGGTTATGGGCGTTGAGGGGAATACAGATGTCAAGAGCGACTGAAATAATATCGGAAATGGATAAAGGTTGGCCCGCATATTTTTGTGATAACACACGCGGGGTGGCGACAAGTGAACAGTTTGATGTTGAAGACTGAAAAAAACCCAAAATTCGTGCCTGACACAGCTCGTTTGAAGAATGGACACTATGATAGGGCACTATATGGACGACTTGGAGGCACGAATGGAGATGACGTGTTGAGGAGGCAATGGAACAGACGGTGTGAGACACGTAAAAAACACGTTGGTGTGGAGGCAGCTAGGGAGACAATTAAATTTGGATAGTGCCTGTAAATGCAGTCCAAAAAAGTTTTTAAACCAGAGGAGCAGGTAGGTGGTCCTCCAGAAAAATTAACTAGATTAGATGCCTTATGTGCACTCCCAAAAAGGTTTAAACATGAGGACCGGTAGTGCCCTCCAGAAAATTAAAATGCAGAGCTATACTATCTAGTCGGCTGTGCTGGGCAAAAAATAGCGCAGTTTCACTCTTCGTGGTTAGTTACCAGTAACTATGAGAAGGGATGGAGCAGATGAGGAAAGAATGAGGGCAGGTAAGATGTAGTTAACAAAGGTATGAAGAACTTCGGATCCGCCGGTGGAAGAAGGAAAAATCGAGGAAGTCGCTGCTTTATGTTAAGCAAAAAATTGTAGAATAAAGCAAGAAAAGGGAGAAGGCGTCAGGCCGGTCAGCGTGCTGTCTGCCTGACAGGCATACAAACTCGTATACACCTGAGTGGATGCCAGCGGCAGACTGGCACTGGGAAAAAGCCCCTGAACTCTATACAACAGACGGGGGTTGGGAAGGAGGAGAGAAGGGGGGACAAAGGGAAGGGATGAAGAGAGAAAAGGGGGAAAAGGAGTGAAGGGTAGGTAAGGAAAAGGGGTAAAGGAGAAGTGTGGGGGGGAGGAAAAAAGGAAGAAAGGTAAGAAATTAAGGGCGGTATGAAAGGGAGGAAAAGGAAAAGCTAGGGTAATCTGTTCAAAGGGGCAGAACCGGATCACTCGAAGTACCCATCATGCGCTCATGTTCGTTGTGGAACCACATGTGCCACTTTGAAACCCATATTAGGGTAGTTTGGACTTTTGGTATCATGGTTAGCTAACAGGTTGTATTGGTCAGGCTACGGTCCACCCTCACCCTACAGATTCGGTAAAGATACACCCTACTACGTCCGAGAGCGGTGGGGATAACAATATACAGTGATGCTTAGCGTGTGGGTTGTATCGATGAAAAACTGGTGCAAAGGCCTGTAAAAAGACGTATGCACCTAGGCCAAGACGTGCTGTGGTACAACTTGCCTCTCGTGCCTACTCGCCAATCGTCTACGTGGTGGTCCCGCAGAAGTACGAACCCTACTGTCCGAGAGGGGCAATAGGGCGTCTGGGATCAGAATGGAAAAATGTAATGTCTGTTTGCGAGGGAGGCTTGTGTTGACACAGTCGAGACCTGCGTGAGTATATAAATCATTCAGGTGCTCACCTAACTGTTCCTCGCCAGAGTAGAGTGGAAAGATTTTACTGTACCTTTTTGTCCAGAAGAGTGAACCCCAGTAAATCGATGGGCGGTGGTGAGAAGGGTGCTTTGAACGACAAGTTCACAGAGAAAGGGCAGGCCTAGGCATCAAATCTCCGCATATGACGACCAGAAAAAAATAAAACCACACCAAAGGCACATGCCTGGGGGGGCATCACTGAGCCTGACATTGTCCGAGGTGTCCTCTTCCGTTCCATCCACGACCTCCAGCTCCGCATTGACTAAATTTATGTCCCGAGTAAGAAAAATACACAAACGCTGACGTGGATGAGGCACCTGGAAGAGCATGGGCGTCCGCTGACGCGGTACGGTCGGAGCCAACAAGTGTGCGGAATGCTACCTCCTCGTACACCACACTCCATCCATAGAAGCCTCGAGAACACGCTCGCTGCGGGATATGCGCGATAGGCAGAAAACAGACGGACTGAGCTGCTTATGGCACTGACATCAAGGAAGTAAATAGTATATGCGGCCCCGGCGCTTGGGTAGAGCGGAACGGGGCACACACTACGACGTGACGTCAGGCTGAGCTGCAGAGAAATGGAGGTGGGTGTTCTCAACGGCAGATGACCAACAGTCGGGGAGGTGGTTTAGAGAAGGAGGAAAGTTGTGCGGCAAAATCAGAGCGCACGTGGGCAGACACGCAAATGCGTCGATTACTGCTCTCAACGAGTGTACATCAGCAAAGCACACCCGAAGACAGAATCAAAGACATCGGGGCATGTCCCCGAGTCCGCCAAAATCGGAAAAGTACAATATGAGTGTAGACAGAGGCCGACGTGGACACAACTCGTCACCACTAAGACATAGCTAGAGGGTAAAGTATGGACATGCATGGATCGAGGCCTAACATTTCACGGTGGGGGGTGCCGCGTAACCGCGGTGGTCGAGAACGATGGGTGAATTGATATATGAATTCGACACACGGCGGGCGACGTGCGCGCATACCTACGGTAGTGAAAGCATCGGCCGGTGCCGTCGGGGCATGCCCCCACAACGGGGACTGCAAGTACACGAATGGCTGTGGGGACGTTACACTGGAACATGCGCGGCAGTGAGTGATAAGTGAGCGTCTGGGAGCGTCAACCCTGGTGACACGATACAGAAACACACCACTTCTCGACATGAAGTGTGTCATGGCAGTAAATGTGTCCTATAGACAGCAGAAGTCCTAGCTGCACTACGTTCAGACACAGGAATAAAACACACATAGGCTACCCGGCAGCATAGGTACATGGATTGCTATATACTTCTTGTCGGAACAGATTTGGGGCACAGCCGGCACCAGGGCCCTATCCAGAACGAGGCCGGGTCACGAGCATCGACAGCAGGCGGCGTGGGACATGCAGTGCAGGCCACGACTGGTCGCGAGGTCTGCGCGCGCCGTAGGTATGCTCGGTAATAGCTCTTGTAGACTGATTGGATGCCTTGCACATCACTAGGTCCTCACGCGCAAAGGTGTTGACACCTCCGACCAAGGACAATGATCCTTCTACAGCGAGGGCAAGGCAACGTGCAGGTGCGTCCTCAGAGCTCCACGACTGGACTAGGACGCATTCCCACAGTAAAGTATCTTAATGGACAGGTGGGAGGTTGGAGCAGCAAGGTAGGACAGAGCGCACGGTGAGGAGCATAGTAGGCCTATCAGAAACAGTCTCTGGTGTGTACACGCAAAAGTAATGAGGGCACAGAACCGCACTCCATGCGCTCCCGCAGTTGACACTATATCAACAACCAGCCGCATGAGTCAGAGCATCGAATCCCAGCCTCGCACCAAGAGTAAACAACCTGTGTACAAAACGTCGCGAGTCGATAAATACGTCCTCGCGCGTTCCTGCAGCACGTACGGACCACATGGACCAATACGGAAGATCACGTTGACCTCTTCAACTCACGGCAGTTGGTCGAGTTCACACGTGCGTCATAGATTGCACTCTACGTGCGCACCACGTGGCATGGTCGACAGGGCGGGAGGGCGATCATCGTGAAAAGTAGTGGTGCTGGGGACCGATACCGAGGGGCGTCCGCCGCCATGAGGTTGGAAAGGCTCAATCTTAACCTAGCCTAGGACAGCGACTCCAGCCTAAGTAGTTTGGAGATCGTGGACGTGAGGGCTTGGGCATGGGGTGGGTTTTCACGTACTTCCTTCTTGCCGCTCAGCGCTTTGGTATTGAGATTTATGAATCGCTGTCATGAATTAGTGGCTCCGGGATGCTGTGGGAGGAACGTGTAGGCCGAAGGTATGGTGTTGTCCACGGTGCAGTAGTGATGAGGACGGGTCCTGGGCAGGAGGACTGCTGGCAGGCAGCAGATGACAAGGGGAAGGAGCAGTTGGTGTGCCCGGCCGGAGGTGACGGCCTTGTTTCACATTGGGGTGTTTAGCATTTAATAGCCTGCGCAAACTGTGGTGGGTAAGCTGGTAGTGGTGGACCCCTGCTGAGATCCTGGTTGGCGCACAGGGCTGCACCCCAGTCCTCGGTCATCCGGTTTTCTGTATAAGAACCTACCAGGACTTCTGAAAATTCTTGCCCGGCCACGGGTAGCTTCACGACGTGGGAACGTTGGCCGGGCTGACGCCCCAGCTCCGGTTCCCTGCCTCTCCCCCGCCCTCTAGCCACCACTGCCTCTTCCAACCTTTCTCGTCGAGGATGCTCCTCCGTCCAGAAGCCTGTGTTCACACCGGCTATCACACACAGCTTGGGTCTGTCAACCTCATGATCCTCGATCCCTAAGTCGCTCGCCCCCTCGGACTTCCTGCATGACAACAAACTTCACCAACTGTCTGAAACGTGTCTCCTCATTGTCCGACACCTTCTTTAACAGCAACTTCCCCCCTTTCAACTCCGTTAACATGTTATCATCACCCATAGACTGCGGACGGTGAAAAACCTGGGCATCGGAAATAAACTCAGCAGCAACCGTACAGTGATTTGTGACTCTGGGACGGGTCCAGAAAAGAAACAGTTCCTCAGAGTATACCGGTTTCAATGCAAATTTTCCTGGAGGGGGGCAGACTGCTGGAAGGAGGTTGTATGGATGAGGAGTTGCTGATTTCGGTGATCATGGGGCTGCTACTGCTGCGAACTGGACTGAGTGGACAAATGGCCTAAAGCATTATCCGCAATCCAACGACATCACCCTGTTCGCAATTGTTCTGGCCTCAACAGGTGCTCTACCACGAAGTCCAGTAACTTGAGACTGAACCTAGGAGTGTAGTCTCTGCGCGGCGTCTCTCCCTGCTCCCTCATCAGGAGGGGTGCTATTCTCTCACCCGCCCAGGACCACTGCCAGCTTTGACTCCCATGCAGTAGTTGCACAGCCCACGTCCACGCCCTCGCCCTCTGATTTTTTTTGGTTTTTTATTTTTTACTATTTTGTTTTTTTTTTTTTACAAAACTATTGCTGATCCCATATGCGTTGGCCTATTTTCTAACCACACTGATCAGCCACAACTGGATTTTGTGCTGTGCCTGATGACTGGTTGACTGTTAAAAAAAAATTTTAAAGTAAAAAAAACAAACATCAGCAGACTTTTGCTCTAATTCAATCAAACCCCCTAATGAAATTGGTCCCACATTAGGTGTTTGAGATCGACTATGTGGCCCCGATAGAGCTAAATATAACTTCCAAGTCTCTCTGCAAACAGTTCCTCAGACAAATATAGGTATCAGCTGTCACTAGCTGCTAGCAAGGCCAGCCACAAAGCAAATCAACAATAAAATAATATATATATTATATAACGCTATTGTATTAGCCTAAGAAAGTCTGTTGGGTGTCTTCTATGCCTATGTTTCTAACCTACCACTGTACAGCACACAACTGGATTTTTAATCACTGTAAGTTAGACAAAAAAAAAAAAAAATCGTTCAGACTGGCTATTGCAATCAAACCCCCAATAAAATTGTCCCATTTAGTGTTTGAGATGGATGAGTGTGTCACTAAGAGCTAATAAAACGTTCCCAAGTCTCCCCAGCAAAATTGCCTCACATATATGGTACAGCTGCACTACTAGTGCTCAGCAATGCCCACACACAGCAACCAAAAAAAATAAATAAAATATAACGTCTATTCTAGCCTAACAAGGGCTGTTGGGTTCTTGTATATCAACTCTTGCCTAATATCGTAAGCTCAATATAACAACCCCACGCTATCCCTCAGCAGCACTCTCAATCTCCTACCGAAATCATCCGACATCAAGGAATGATTCCGAGCTAGGGCTATTTATTGCCCAGGGTCACCTGATCAGGCCAGCCAACCACTGCCATCGATGTGTAAGGGTACCACGTCATGCTGGGGGGAGTGCAGAGTCTCCTGGCTTGTGATTGGCTCTGTTTCTGGCCGCCAAAAATCAAAACGGCGGGAGATGCCATTTTCTCAGACTGGCTAAGTATTCGTCTGAGCAACGAGCAGTTACGAGTACGCTAATGCTCGAACGAGCATTAAGCTCGGACGAGTGTGTTCGCTCATCTCTAGTAATAATAATAATTCTTTATTTATATAGCGCCTACAGATTACGCAGTGCTGCACAAAGCATTAATAGGCTGGAACTAGGCCTTGAACTGCTTGACCAAAATCAAAATTTTAACATGGAAATAAATGTTTAATTCTTTCTTTATAATGAATTTATTACTTTATTTATATAGCACACACAGATTATTCAGCACTGCACAGAGCTTGCCAAATTGGTCCCTGCCCCCATGGGGCTCACAATCTAATCAACCTACCAGTATGTTTTGGAGTGTCAGAGGAAACCGGAAGACCCAGAGGATACTCAAACATAGAGAGAACATACAAACTCTTCGCAGATGTTGACCTGGATGGGAATCCAGAAGCCCAGCACTGCAAGGCTGTGGCGCCAACCACTGAGCCATTTAACCTTATAAATTATACCCATTATTAGTATAGGCAATCATTATTCAACTCCTAACTAATAGACTACTAGGCCAAGTGCTGAGATCTCCATACTTCTTAACACAGTGTACAGTTGAAAAAGAACCTCCTCCCACTCACTGCTTTCCCCGCCTCTGCTTTCTCTTCTGGAAATCTGCAATAACTGGGAGGAGGAACAGGAGCATTTGAAAAGGGGTGGAAAATGTGCAGTAGGACCTCAGGAAATTGACCAGTGCTAATTATTGGCATCATTGTTAATAACAATATTTTGGTTCTTCATGGTATACCAGAAAATATGTCTCTGAGTGGGGGGTCCATGTTGTCTCGAATTTCTGGGAAGAATTTGTGGGTGCAATTTGGGAATCCTTGCGTTTACTTCCGCTTTCATCCTGAGAACTAATGGGAAAGACAGATTGAGAGACGTCAACAATCAGCTTGAACAGTTTTCAGATGCTTTATTTCCATAACCTAGGAGAATGTGAGATCATTCCTCCCGCTCGCGATTTGCCTTAAACAACAGGGTTAGTACTCATCTAAAATTGTCGCGTTCTTTGTGTAATACGGGTTCAACCCATAAGTTTAGACCTGCCAAGACATGGAGTCTATTGTATAACCTTTCGCTGAGAGCACCGTCCAAAGGCTGAGTCAGTACTGGGACGGGTTCTGTCGAACTGGTGGAAAGCGCCAAGATACCCAACGGGCGTCAGGTCTAAAAAAAACGATACTCCCGGTCTGAATATAAGGTGGGGGAAGCGTGTGGTTCTACAAAAGAAATTTGGGTCTCAGAGTGCAATTCGGGGAAATTGTCCTCGATTTATTGGCAGACGACGAGTAATGAAATTACATTAATCCGTCTCTTTTAGGTTACCATTACGAGCGTTTTCGCATATCCTAATGTTTTTACAAATCTCTTCTGAAAAAATATATCCCTCACGTGTTACCGTGACTAAACCACAGCTTCCTGTGGTGGTCCAAGGTGAAATAGAGTTTGAGGTCCGAAAAGATTTTGGATTACCGAGCAAGGGTATAAAAACTCTGCCAATTAGTGGTCCATTGTGAAGGGTTATGGGCCGGAAACATCGTTACCTTGGGTCTTCTGGTAAAAGATTCTCCATGATCCACGTTCCTCAACATATACGACCGGCCAAAATACTTCTAAACCAGGTGGGATAATGAAGGGTCCAGTGGCCCCTGTAAAAGGGGGGTTGACTGTTAGGTTCTTTGCCTGGAGAGTCTTCTGTCCGCCGGGTATGTGAGGCTTAGAGGCGTTGAGGTGTTCAGGGTTTCCTGTGTGTGAACTGAAGACTGATGATTGCTGCAGGTGTTGATTGTTGCACCACACCGCTTGCCTCTGCAGGTCTAGCAACAGTAACTGCTGTGATTGGACAGATCTCTCCTCGTCACCTGAGGGGAGGTTAACACAGTCACCCTTATATTACTTCCCGCCACAGGGTCCACCAGCTGTTGGGTAATATTCGTGTTTTCAGCTCCAGTCCTTCAGCGTTGGTTGCTTATATTGACGTCTCTGGCATTCTGGACTTTGGCTTTCGTTCCTTACCTCGGCTCTCGCTTCTGATTCGGCTTATATATTGCTCTCTCCGTTGTGACCCGGTTTAACCTGACTTAGGCTACTTGTGTCTGTTGGTTTGTGTGTCTCTTGTATGCACGGACCTAGACGGATCGTATTCGTGGTTGTCCGTATCAATAGGGGACCGGAGCCAGTAGGCAGGTGACAGCAATTGGGGGGCTGCAGAACTTCGGTGCTCATGTCTGGTGTGTTGTCCCTAGTTCCGGTATCATTACAATTAACACGGCTTTACATGGTTATTGCAGCACGTAGCTTGAACAGCCAGAATAGGTGTTTTGTTCAACCCAAATCTAAAAAGTTAAAAGTTAAAATAAAGTTAAAAAATTTTTATGTTGTCTAGGAGCTATTGTGAAAAATGTGTCGGACATGCGCTTCCCATCCCTTGGGGGTGCATGCTGCGGCTTCAGGGAGATGTAAGGGCCAGCGTTCCGTACTTGCCGCTAGGCCATTACCCAGAATCTATTAATCCAGCCCTCTCCCGGCGACTGGCCATGCAGGATCTGTTTTGGTGCCTAGTTGGCTGTTGATAAAAGCTTGTTTCCTGATGCCTGCACTCTTAGTTGTGATTTTCCTGTTGTCACCCCTGGTTCAATATTGGGACTTTGGATCTGTTTCTGCCTACCATGACCTGTGGCGGAGTTCCCAAATTGATCCGTGGGGGTCCTGAGCCTCATGGCAGTCCCGACTCGAAGCTGTTAACATCTGTGTCCCTCACCTGGCTGCCATTGCAGACAAACGTACACCTGTGGAACAACCTGTTGCAGCAAGCCCAACCTGCTCTACGGCCAGCCCTTGAAAACCGGTGCCACTTAGATTCGGTCCAAGGTGTCGCTTACGTCATGCTTCGGGGTTAGTCCAGTGGATCCATTACCACTGGAGGCCTGTTGAAAAGCCATGTTGAATTTATCTTATAGGCTATTTCCTGTATTTAGTGAGTATCTTTAATCAATATATATATATATGAGTTCCCTTGGATATCTCGCCAAATGTTCTTTTGTCTAGTGATCCCAATTGTATATTTTTCTGTATATCTGATGTCATTGGATTGCATGTTTGGGTTAAGAGATGCAGGCGTATATACAAGATAGATTCTGTCGGTTTGTTCTTAAGTTAATTTTAAGCAATCAGAACCTATATTATATAATTGTAACCTCCAGCTAATTTTTTTTGGTCTCTGTTGACAATTGAGTTATAAAAAAATCTTGGATTGTAATAAGAACAGGAAAAAGAATAAATATTCATGGCAGGAACATCTGTAATACATGTTTATAGTGTTTATGTAGCCCTAGGGTTAAAGTACAATATACAATATCAAGAGGTTCGTTTGGTAGGGGTGTCTGTAGTCGAGTGTTCTTAAGTAGGGGACCACCTGGATACTAATTGGAAACTGCTTTAGAGGAGTGAATTTTATGCGATCATTTTTTAGGAATGGATTTTATAGTGTTTTGCATTGTGGTTCGGGTGGGGTGATGTTTTATTATTTTTAGGGGCACGCAAAATACCCTGCAGTACCTACAGACCATAAAAAGACCTACAAATACTCATAGTAATTTTTCATTTTTATAGTTTGCATTTTTAAACTTAATTCATAAAAGTCATTATCATTAAGATGCATGGCTCAATTTTTTATACCCAAGATTTCCAGTGGTGGTATATTATGTCATACCTCGCACCAAATTTAGTTGCTTCATTTATCAAATTATGAGCAAACACCATGAATGACAGGAGAAAAGGTTGTTTACATTATACCGCCTTAAGGTAATAAGTAATGTGTACTACATATCAATAACGCTATTGGTATTTGTATTAATGGGGTGTGGGTTAGAATAGGAATCACAGACATCAGATAGGTTTCTAACATTCATTATCAATGAACACAAGTTTCTGTGGTGTTTGCAGTGGTGTTATATTGTGTTTGCCTGCAGGGTACCCTGGCCTTTATCACGTAGACAGAAGACCATTCGTAAGCTTCTTCAGCATTTTCAACGTACCTTGTAACTCATAAAGCCCCCCAAAGGAATGCTGCCTAAGCTTGATTTTGCTGCTACAATGTTTTTCGTCTTTATAATTTGTTTTTACATGCCTGTTTAATGTAATTTAATGTCAAGTTGGACCTCAAAGGGGGACAGCAACCAACCCCTGCAACAATCCTAATACTTTTTTTAAGGGAATGTCGCCAGGTGAGCCTATGATTAACCTCCCACAGTCATTATTAGCATATATAAACTGCTTTAATCAAAGTCTCTTGCTCATTTTGTGGATCAAATGATAATCTACATAAAAACAACTGGGCTCCCCTGTCAGCCTGTGGCCCGTTTGTCTAGTTTCAAACTTCTGGAAATCTGCAATAACTGGGAGGAGGAACAGGAGCATTTGAAACTAGACAAAGGGCACAGCTAGCAGGGAGCCAGTTTTTTGTAAGTTATCATTTGCCACAAATGGCAGAATTTTGATGAAAGCAGTTTTAATATATGCTAATAATTGACTGTGGGGCAGGTTATAATAGGGTCACTGGTGACAAGTTCCCTTTAAAAAGTATTGAGGATTTGTTGCAGGGGTCTGGTTGCTTGTCCCCCTGAGGTCCAATTGAATTAAATTACATTAAACAGGCATGTAACAAATATAAATAGGAATACATTGTAGCAGCAAATATCAAGCTTAGGCAGCTTCCTTTGGTGCTTTATGAAGCTTACAGGTACAGGAGAAATGCTGAAGAAGACTACAAGGTCTTCTGTCTCTTAAAAGGCCAGGGTACCCTGCAGGCAAACACAAATATAACCACTGCAAAACCACTAATTAGTTCATTGATAATGAATGTTAGAAACCTAATCTGTGTCTGCTGATTCCTACTTCTAACCCACCACCATTACATAAAAATACAAATAAGCGTTATTGATGTAGTACACATTTATTATTATACCTTACGGGTATAATGTGAAAACCTTTTCTCTTCATTGGTTATGCTCATAATCTTGATAAATAAAAGCTAATTTGGTGGAGGTATGAAAATATATACCCCACTAGAAATTTGGATAAGAAAATTGACCAGTGTATCTTTAATGAATGACTTTTATGAATTAAGTTAAAAATGAAAAAACTATAAAAAATGAAAATACTATGAGTATTTGTAGGTCTTATTATTGTCTGTAGGTACATGCAGGGTAAGGGGTGGAAAATGTGCAGTAGGACCTCAGGAAATTGACCAGTGCTAATTATTGGCATCATTGTTAATAACAATATTTTGGTTCTTCATGGTATACCAGAAAATATGTCTCTGAGTGGGGGGTCCATGTTGTCTCGAATTTCTGGGAAGAATTTGTGGGTGCAATTTGGGAATCCTTGCGTTTACTTCCGCTTTCATCCTGAGAACTAATGGGAAAGACAGATTGAGAGACGTCAACAATCAGCTTGAACAGTTTTCAGATGCTTTATTTCCATAACCTAGGAGAATGTGAGATCATTCCTCCCGCTCGCGATTTGCCTTAAACAACAGGGTTAGTACTCATCTAAAATTGTCGCGTTCTTTGTGTAATACGGGTTCAACCCATAAGTTTAGACCTGCCAAGACATGGAGTCTATTGTATAACCTTTCGCTGAGAGCACCGTCCAAAGGCTGAGTCAGTACTGGGACGGGTTCTGTCGAACTGGTGGAAAGCGCCAAGATACCCAACGGGCGTCAGGTCTAAAAAAAACGATACTCCCGGTCTGAATATAAGGTGGGGGAAGCGTGTGGTTCTACAAAAGAAATTTGGGTCTCAGAGTGCAATTCGGGGAAATTGTCCTCGATTTATTGGCAGACGACGAGTAATGAAATTACATTAATCCGTCTCTTTTAGGTTACCATTACGAGCGTTTTCGCATATCCTAATGTTTTTACAAATCTCTTCTGAAAAAATATATCCCTCACGTGTTACCGTGACTAAACCACAGCTTCCTGTGGTGGTCCAAGGTGAAATAGAGTTTGAGGTCCGAAAAGATTTTGGATTACCGAGCAAGGGTATAAAAACTCTGCCAATTAGTGGTCCATTGTGAAGGGTTATGGGCCGGAAACATCGTTACCTTGGGTCTTCTGGTAAAAGATTCTCCATGATCCACGTTCCTCAACATATACGACCGGCCAAAATACTTCTAAACCAGGTGGGATAATGAAGGGTCCAGTGGCCCCTGTAAAAGGGGGGTTGACTGTTAGGTTCTTTGCCTGGAGAGTCTTCTGTCCGCCGGGTATGTGAGGCTTAGAGGCGTTGAGGTGTTCAGGGTTTCCTGTGTGTGAACTGAAGACTGATGATTGCTGCAGGTGTTGATTGTTGCACCACACCGCTTGCCTCTGCAGGTCTAGCAACAGTAACTGCTGTGATTGGACAGATCTCTCCTCGTCACCTGAGGGGAGGTTAACACAGTCACCCTTATATTACTTCCCGCCACAGGGTCCACCAGCTGTTGGGTAATATTCGTGTTTTCAGCTCCAGTCCTTCAGCGTTGGTTGCTTATATTGACGTCTCTGGCATTCTGGACTTTGGCTTTCGTTCCTTACCTCGGCTCTCGCTTCTGATTCGGCTTATATATTGCTCTCTCCGTTGTGACCCGGTTTAACCTGACTTAGGCTACTTGTGTCTGTTGGTTTGTGTGTCTCTTGTATGCACGGACCTAGACGGATCGTATTCGTGGTTGTCCGTATCAATAGGGGACCGGAGCCAGTAGGCAGGTGACAGCAATTGGGGGGCTGCAGAACTTCGGTGCTCATGTCTGGTGTGTTGTCCCTAGTTCCGGTATCATTACAATTAACACGGCTTTACATGGTTATTGCAGCACGTAGCTTGAACAGCCAGAATAGGTGTTTTGTTCAACCCAAATCTAAAAAGTTAAAAGTTAAAATAAAGTTAAAAAATTTTTATGTTGTCTAGGAGCTATTGTGAAAAATGTGTCGGACATGCGCTTCCCATCCCTTGGGGGTGCATGCTGCGGCTTCAGGGAGATGTAAGGGCCAGCGTTCCGTACTTGCCGCTAGGCCATTACCCAGAATCTATTAATCCAGCCCTCTCCCGGCGACTGGCCATGCAGGATCTGTTTTGGTGCCTAGTTGGCTGTTGATAAAAGCTTGTTTCCTGATGCCTGCACTCTTAGTTGTGATTTTCCTGTTGTCACCCCTGGTTCAATATTGGGACTTTGGATCTGTTTCTGCCTACCATGACCTGTGGCGGAGTTCCCAAATTGATCCGTGGGGGTCCTGAGCCTCATGGCAGTCCCGACTCGAAGCTGTTAACATCTGTGTCCCTCACCTGGCTGCCATTGCAGACAAACGTACACCTGTGGAACAACCTGTTGCAGCAAGCCCAACCTGCTCTACGGCCAGCCCTTGAAAACCGGTGCCACTTAGATTCGGTCCAAGGTGTCGCTTACGTCATGCTTCGGGGTTAGTCCAGTGGATCCATTACCACTGGAGGCCTGTTGAAAAGCCATGTTGAATTTATCTTATAGGCTATTTCCTGTATTTAGTGAGTATCTTTAATCAATATATATATATATGAGTTCCCTTGGATATCTCGCCAAATGTTCTTTTGTCTAGTGATCCCAATTGTATATTTTTCTGTATATCTGATGTCATTGGATTGCATGTTTGGGTTAAGAGATGCAGGCGTATATACAAGATAGATTCTGTCGGTTTGTTCTTAAGTTAATTTTAAGCAATCAGAACCTATATTATATAATTGTAACCTCCAGCTAATTTTTTTTGGTCTCTGTTGACAATTGAGTTATAAAAAAATCTTGGATTGTAATAAGAACAGGAAAAAGAATAAATATTCATGGCAGGAACATCTGTAATACATGTTTATAGTGTTTATGTAGCCCTAGGGTTAAAGTACAATATACAATATCAAGAGGTTCGTTTGGTAGGGGTGTCTGTAGTCGAGTGTTCTTAAGTAGGGGACCACCTGGATACTAATTGGAAACTGCTTTAGAGGAGTGAATTTTATGCGATCATTTTTTAGGAATGGATTTTATAGTGTTTTGCATTGTGGTTCGGGTGGGGTGATGTTTTATTATTTTTAGGGGCACGCAAAATTATGAGTATTTGTAGGTCTTATTATTGTCTGTAGGTACATGCAGGGTATTTTGGTGCCCTAAAAAGAAATAAACATCACCCCACGAACACACAAATGCAAAAACACTATAAAATCCATTCCTAAACCCCACGAACACACAAATGCAAAAACACTATAAAATCCATTCCTAATAAATGATCTAATAAAATTAATTCCTCTAAAGCATTTGCCAATTAGAAATACAGGTGGTCCCCTACTTAAGAACACTCGACTTACAGACGACCCCTACAAACGAACCTCTTGATATTGGTAATTTATTGTACTTTAGCCCTAGGCTACAATAAACAGCGATAATTATTTAACAGTGGATATCTTAGGTACTGTTTAACCTAGAAACAGTTACCCCTTTTTCCCATGACTATACATATTATATATCAAAACGACCATCACACAATAAGAAATTGATATACAATGTTAAATTTGAGTTTAATCTGAAAATCAAAAAAGACATACTATTTATTACAAAATATGTTTCTACTTTTTGTAACTGTAACTCAAAACAACACTACAAATGAAAACACAAACCTTTATTTGTTAAGTTAAGTGTCACAAAAAATGCACCAAAAAGGTAGCACACAAAATAATAACCCCTTAACGCCGCAGTCCTTATTCGTTTTTCCGTTTTCATTTCTCACTCCCCACCGTCAAAAATCTATAACTACTTTTTCATGTACAGAGCTGTGTGATGTCTTATTTTCTGCGTAAAAAATTATACTTCAAAATAGTGGTATTTAATATTCCATGCCATGTACTGGGAAGCGGGAAAACAATTCCAAATGCAGTGAAATTGGTAAAAAAACGCATTTGTGTCGTATCTTGTGGGCTTGGATTTTACGGATTTCACTGTATGCCCCAAATGACATGTCTCCTTTATTCTTTGGGTCAGTACAATTACGGGGTTATCAAATTTGTATAGGTTTTATAATGTTTCCATATATTTAAAAAAATCAAAACCTCCTTTACAAAAAATTTTTTGGGGGAATTTTGCCATCTTCTGGCGCTAATAACTTTTTTATACTTTGGTGTAAGGAGGATTTGAGGATGTTTACAATGTTATCATTTTTAGGACTGTGCGACCTTTTGATCACTTTTTATAGAATTTTTAAATTTTTTTAAAATGGCAAAAAAGTGCCATTTTCGACTTTGGGCATGATTTTCTGTTACGGGGTTAAACGCAGTTAAAAACCATTACCATACTTTGATAGATCGGGCATTTTCTGATGCGGTGATACCTAATGTGTTTATGATTTTTACTGTTTATTTATATTTATATAGAAAGGGGGATGATTTGAGTTTTTAGGGTTTTTTATTTATTATATTATATATTATCAATAAAGCTTAATTACAGACACTTTTAAGCTGATTATTGTAGTCTGGGACCATAGTAAAGCATCCAGAGAGCTTCACGAGAGGTCACAGTGGGCAGAGGGGTCCGTCTGTAACTATGGGTCGTCTGTAAGTCGGGGACCGCCTGTACATTGTAAGTAATGGATGAATTGATAATTATGTATTAATATGTTTTGCAAACAGTGTAGATAATGAGCCAGCTTTAATACTACCATCTTGTAATGTTAATGCTTTTTTCTTTATATTGATAAGAAACAAAATCTCTGCAAACAGATGAAAACTTTAGTTTTGTTTTACAGTTTCTTGGCAGACGTTCTAATTATTATATACTGGTGATTCCATTAGCAGTCAATACTAATTTTATTTCTGTTTCTCACATCAGTGAATCGAGGTTTTTTTGGCTTTGAACTGTAATAAAGACTCAGATGTAAAGACATGGCTGTAAGATATCGGATATTTTGAAAATAAAAATGCTAATTTCACCAGGTGATATTGTCCTGATTTAAAACCCAGTATGTTTACATTACAAGTCATTACACACATTTATTGAGGCCAATTAAATGGAATCTGTCACCATGTAAATACCATGTAGACTGCAGGTAACATGTTAAAGAGAGGGGAAAGGGGAGAGAAAATATTGTTTTGTGCAAACTTGTGTTATATCTTTGAACTTTGGGATTAGAGGAAGAATGGGAAAAGAAAATCCCTGGCCACACCCTTTGCCTTGCTCCTAGCTCTACCCACACAGGTAATACCCAAATTAATGTCTAGAATGCCAACTTACTTCAGCATTGCAGAGTATTATCGTGAACAAGCAATCAGATGATTGCTTGTTCATGTCCCATGGTGGAAACAGTAAAAATGTTTAACAAAAAGTTATTCAATAAAAAAAAATAAAGCAATAAATCAATAAAAATGCCCATAATCCCCATAACATGTAAAGCGGCATATAACACAAAACCCACATTTATAGAACATTTTTATATGGATCCTGATCATTAATTTTGTGCCCACCTACTTTCACCGTATTTCTAACCTTTTGGAACTGGACCCCATATCTTTCAGCATGTCACCTTTTGCACATGTTCTCACTGCATGTCACTTGGTTGCACCTGGGCACTTATTTTTATCTTCACTACAGGCGATCCCCTACTTAAGAACACCTGACTTACAGATGACCCCTAGTTACAGACCTCTGGATGTTGGTAATTTACTGAACTTTAGTCCTAGGCTACAATATACAGCTATAATAGAATAAGAGGTGTCTGTAATTAATATTTATTGTTAATGCTGGTTCTTATGACAACTCAACATTTTTAAAATCTTGTAACAGACACCAAAATAATTACAATTATAAAATATACAGTTCCGACTTACATACAAATTCAACTTAAGGGGGGGGGGCGGAGCTTGGCCACGAGCGAAGATGGCAGCATAGATCCTGTACTCCTCGCTCACCTCGCCTTGGGAAGCCAAAATACTGTCTAATATCTTCTGAAAATGGGCAAGCTCGGCAAAGATAAGACCAGAGACACGCCAAGCGCTCCCAGAGGAGGTAAAACCCAGGGAGATTTAGAAAAATACCTCAAAAAGAAGCTTGCGGACTCCCCAGCACAAGGTCCCAAGATGGCGCCCGGAGCAGCAGCGGAGCAAGGCCTAGAGGAAGACTCTGAAGCTGACAGCTTCTGTAATGGCTCCGAAACCGGAGGTGAGGACACAGATTCCCCAGCCTCTGGAGGCTTTATCAAGAAGGTCCTATTCCAAGCGCTAAGCCCCATTGCTAAAGACTTAGCAGAGATTTAGATCGACATAAAACATCTTGGCAACAGAGTCGAGCAGGTGGAAACCACCCAGACAGAAATACTGCAGCACAGTGTTAAACTTCAGGAGGCCTTAGCGATTCACTACAACCTAATAAATGAGGCGCTACTCTGAGCAGAAGATTTAGAGAATCGTAGCCGCCAACAGAATATACGCATCAGGGGCTTCCCGAATCCATATGCCCATGAAGCTATGCCTAAATTAGCTTTAGAGATTTTTCCACACTTCTGGGCCAAAGAAAAGCCAAGGCACTTAAAATGAAAGGATCCATAGTCCTTAAAAGACGAAACCACCACCTACATAGCTACACGGATGCGGCCAGCACTAAAGCCAGTAGGGACATGGCGATATCAAACATGAGGAATCCACTATCACTCTATATCAAGATTTTGCCCCTGCAACTCTAGCAAAGAGACGCATCTTGAAACCATTACTTGACGCTAAGGGCTTCCAACACCCCATTCCGCTGGTTATATCCCTTTGGGCTGGCAATAACGAAAAAAATGAAGCATATCTTTATCCGAAAACCTGCAGATCTGAATACAGCCTGGCCTTACTCGAGAGGCCCCATAGAAATACAACCCTGGCTTCCCTTCCATCAAGAACTACGATACCATCAATTACCATCCCAACACCATGGAATCCAGTTCTGAAGCATAAATCTCCAAAGGCGAAGAAAGTTCATAGAGACAGACTTCTGACTTACTGTCACCAGCTGCAAGGCATCTGTTAGTCCACAAGAAGGGACTTTGTTTCTGTTGGTGACCCGAAGAGGGTATCATATTGACTAGATGCTTTAGATATGTTTTACTTCTATTTCTCTTGTCATTAATGCTGATTACTTAACCTATAACAAACTTCCCCATCATATGGGTACAACCACTTGCAAGATATTGCTTTGCCTAATAACTTCCCGAGGCAAGGCCGAATGAGTTGGCCATTCTAGATAGGTTTGTCCCCCTCTTCACTTCCCCCCACACTTTTACATCTAGAGGGGAAGCACAAGAGACCAGTCACATTGGACCTAACTGTGGCATCCCATCATGACACAGAATAGTCCAATCTCCTTTTACTATTTCATTGAGTTTATTACTGTTATTTTGTTACGTCAATATTCTACCCCTCACGCATGGGAGACTCTTACCCTTTCCGCTATAATACAATGTTTTCCCCCTCCACACCTTTCCCTCTGGTCAGTAGACAACTTACATGCCCATTGTGGCCAGATATATATGAGTACATGTGCTATATTACCAAATATGTGATATATAAGTATGGCTGAAATTAAGTTTATGACATACAATGTTAGAGGTCTGGGCACCCCACAGAAGAGGAGCCAAGTAATGTGAATCCTCAGAAAACACAAAGTAGGAATAGCTTTGATCCAAGAAACTCATTTCAAAGCAAACAAAATTCCCACCTTACCCTCTAGAGACTACAACCAATGGTTCCACAGTACATACTATAAGGCATCTCGAGGAGTCTCAATAGCTATCCACAAACATATCCCTTTAACTGTATCATCAGAGTTAGCAGACCCAGAAGGGAGATACCTCTTCATTAAAGGGCAAATAGGAACTGAAACTGTTACTATTGCTAATGCATATGCACCCAATTGAGGACAAGCTCTGTGGGTTGCCCAGACCCTAAATAAATTGAAAATGTTTATGGATGGTATTTAGAGATGAGCGAACACGCTCATCCGAGCTTGATGCTCGTTCGAGCATTAGCGTACTCGAAACTGCTCGTTGCTCGGACGAATATCTCGCCAGCTCGAGAAAATGGCATCTCCCGCGGTAAGGGATATGGCAAGCCCCTAGCATGAAATCTGCATATGCGCCAGAGTCCCAACTCGCAAGAATTTACTCCCTCACGGCCTGATTGTCCATTTCCTCCTCCTCCAACTCCTCTTCTTCTGCCCATTCACACTGAAACAGTGAAGGACTGAACAATGCTCCCTCTTCTGTCTCGCCAACAATCTCTCTCTTCCTCCTCATCCTCCTCCACCACTCCTCCGATATGCGCTGAGAAACAGACTGAGGGTGCTTGTGCTATCAACAAGGGAATTTTCTTCCCCTTCTCTTGTGACAAGTGCAAAGCTTCCGACTTCATGCTGACCAGAGTAGTTTTTCAACAGGCCAAGCAGCGGGATGGTGAGGCTGATGTGGTGGCATCGCCACTGACCATCTTGTTACTCCTCAAAGTTACTCAGCAACTAACAGAATCAGGCATCCACGTCCATCCTCATTGTAGACTTGAGGAAGCTGACTGACCTGACTACCAGATCTGGTGGAAGTTGACATCTGGCAGTCTATAATCGCTCGCACTGCTGGTAAACTCTGGATAACATGGTTAATCTTAATTCACCTCGTGGGCACGTTGCACAACAGTCAGTGGGCAGGCAGTTAGAGGGGTAATGCTCTGCCCTGAGAGTGGCAGCATTGTGCTTGTTTCCGAAATGCGCACAGATGCGGCGCACCTCGTGAGCAAATCAGACAGATTGGGGTATGTCTTGAGGAAAACGCCTGAACTATGAGATTTAACACATGGGCCAGGCATGTCACATGTGGCGTCTGCCGAGTTGACGAGCCGCCATTAGGTTACGGCCATTGTCACACAAAACATGCCTGGCTTCAGGTTCAGCCGGTGCCAGCCACAGATCAGTCTGCGCCGTGATGCCCTTTAATAGCTTTGGGAGGTGTGCCTTTTTTGCATGGCAGCAGTTTGAGCACCGCTGCTGGTCGTTAGCGACGGCACTGCCGCTGTGCTAGAGTACTGACTGATGGCGCATGCACGAATGGTAATTAGGAGGAGGAGGGGTGGGAGGGAAGAGGAGGCATAGGAGCCTGAGAAACCTGGACCGAGGTAGGCCCGCAATCCTCGGCGTCGGCAGTATATGAGCAGCCCAGGGTCAGATCGGTCCCAACCTCCCCCAAGTTAAACCAATGTGCCGTCAGCGATATATAGTGGCCCTACCCGGCAGCACTCATCCACGTGTCCTGGTCAGGTGGACTTGTCAGAAACGGCGTTGGTCAGGGCACGATGATGATGTTGTCTGACATGTGTGGTGCAGGGCTGGGGCGGCACATCTGGAAAGTAGTGGCGGCTGGTGACCGAATACCGGGGGCGGCCGCCGCAGTGAGGGCGAAAAGGCTCGGTCTCTACAGCCTATAGGGCAAAATCTCAGGTGAGTAATTGGAGATGTGGACGTTGAGGGGTTGGTGTGTGGGTGAGTTGCAATGTATTTTCTTGCGCTCCAGCGTCTGGGGTATAGGAGATGGACGTGCGCATGGAGACATTGTTGGATGCTGTTGAGGATTGTGGAGGCGAAGGTGTGGTTTTCGCATGGGAGGTGTTTGCGGGGTCCTGGGCAGGGGATGGCTGCAGAGGCAGCAGATGACACAGGGGAAGGGCAGTGTGTGTGCCCGGCCGGAGGTGAACGGCTGGTTCCATTGAGTGGGGTGTTTAGCATTCATTGCCTGCGCATACTGGTGGTGATTAACTGGTAGTGGTGGGGAACCCTGCGTGATCCTGGTGTGGCACAAGTTGCACACCACAAGTCCGTCGGTCATCCGGTGTTCTTTAAAGAACCTCCAGACTTCCGAAATCTAGCCCGGCCACGGGAGCTTCACTACAAGAAACATTGGCGCGGTGCAGCCTTCGGCAGACTGTGCTAATTCAATCAAACCCCTAATAAATTGTCCCACTTATGTGTTTGAGATGGATATGTGTGTCACTAAGAGCTAAATAGAAGTTCGCAAGTCTCCCTGCAAATTCTCACAATATGGTACAGCTGCATACTAGTGTCACAAGGCCCGCCACAAGCAAAAAAAAAAAATAAATATATAACGCTTTGTAGCCCTAAGAAAGTCGTGGGGTTCTTCTATGCCTAGTTTCTAACCTACACTGACACACACAACTGGATTTTGTGGGTGTGCCTGTCACTAAGTTTTGAAAATAAAAAAAAATCGTCCGACTGTGCCTATTCAATCAAACCCCTAATAAATTGTCCCACTTAGGTGTGAGATGGATATGTGTGTCACTAAAAGCTAAATAGAACGTTCTAAGTCTCCTGCAAATGTTCACAATATGGTACTAGCTGCATACTAGTGCCAGCAGCCCAGCCACACAAGAAAAAGCTATTCTAGCCCTAACAAGGGCTGTGGGTTCTTGTAGACTCACCCTGCTAACTGTAGCTAATATAACACCCTAACGCTATCCCTGCAGCAGCAGCAGCTCTCCTCCAACGGCATCCAGACAGAGATGATGCGAGCACCGCGCGCTATTCCAGGGTCACCTGATCAGGCCAGCCAACCACTGCTATCGACGTGTAAGTGTACAACGTCATGCTGGGTGGAGTGAGAGTCTCCGGCTTGTGATTGGCTCTGTTTTGGCCGCCAAAAATCAGAACTGCGGGACTCCCATCAGCGAGTTGTGGTCTCACCCCGCCAGAGCCCACTGCCTCTGACCCTGCAGTACCGTTGCATACACTCGTCCACGCGCCTCGCGCCTCTGTTTTTTTTGGTTTAATTTTTTTACTATTTTTTTGTTTTTTTTTTTTACAAAACTATGCTATCCTATTGCTATGGCTAGCATTTCTAACCCGACTACTGACAGCCAACACAACTGGAATTTTGTGCTGTCCGCCATGAACTTTGATTTATACAAAAAACTGGTAAAGTAACGTACAAAAATAAATCAGCACACTTTGCTATTCATCAAACGCCGCTAATAAAAGTGTTTCGCACTTATGTTGTATTTAATGATTACTGTTTTTCACTAAGACGCCTACAATAAGAGCTTTCCCAACGTCTCTCTGCAATTCCTCACAATATGGTCCTCCACTGCAATCTACCTAGTGCCATACCAGCCAGCCCCACAAACGACACATCAACAAAAAAACGGATAAATATGATTAAACTATAAGTCACCGCTATTGTAGGTCCCTAGAAGATCTTTGGGTTCTTCTATCCGATTTCGAACACTACCTGACAGCACACAACTGATTTTAAGTCCCATTTTAAGGTTTAAAAAAAAAAAAAAAGTCCAGCTGTCCAGACTCTAGGTGCCTCATCAATCAACCCCCAACAATAAATTGTCCCACTTAGGGTTTTTGAGATGGATATGTGTGCCCTAAGCAGCTAAAGCTAGACGTTCCCAGTCTCCAGGCAAATCTCCTCACAATATGGTACTGACTGCACTACTATTCTATGCAATCCCATCCCAAGCAAACCAAACAAAAATAAATAATACTATAACGCTATTCCTAAGCCCTAACGAATGGCATGTGTGCTGTCTTGTATAAACCTCCCCCTCCTCCTAACACATAAGCTAATATAACACCCCGCTAATCCCAACCTAATCCCCTTCATCATCAGCCTATCTCCCTAAACGGCATCCAGACAGGAGACATGATCGGCAGCCGGGGCTATTTATCAGAGGTACCTGATCAGGCCAGCCACCACTCCATCGTATGTGGCTAATTGGTACCACGTCATTCTGGAGGGAGGGCAAGAGTCTCCTTGCTTTGATTGGCTCTGTTTTCTGGCCGCCAACAATCAAAACGGCGGGAGATGCCATTTTCTCAGACTGGCATAAGCTTTCTCTAGCCACGAGGCACTTAACGATACGCTAATGCTGCGAACGGAGCAACCTTAAGCCTCGGACGATCGGGTTCGCTCATCTTAGTCAAAATTAATAATCTTTATTCTATACTCGCGCTACAACTTACGCAGTGCTGTCACAAACGCATTAATAGGCTGGAACTAGTCTTGACTGCTTGACCCATCAATTTTTAACACATGGAAACTAAATGTATTAATTACTTTCTTTATAAATGAATTTAGTCCTTTATTTATATAGCACACACAATTATTCACACTGCACAGAGCCTTGCCACACTGGTCCCGCCCCCAGGGCCTCACAATCTCATCAACCTACCAATGTTGGGTGTCAAGGAAACCCGGAAGACCCAAGATACTCAACATAGAGAGAACATACAAACTCTGCGCCAGATGTCTGACCTGGATGGGAATCCAGAAGCCCACACTTCAAGGTCTGTGGCGCCAACCACTGAGCCATTTCAACCTATAACTTAATACCCATATGAGTATAGGCAAATCCTTATTCAACTCCCCCTATAGACTACTATGGCCAAGTGCTGATCTCTCCATACTTCTTAACACAGTGCTACATTTAAAAAGAACCTCCTCCCACTCACTGCGTTGCCCCGTCTCTGCTTTCCGTCTTCTGGAATCTGCAATAACTGCGGGAGTGATGAACAGGAGCTTTGAAACTAACACGGGCACAGCTACAGGGGAGCCAGTTTTTTAGTAATTATCATTTGCCACAAAATGGCAGAACTTTTATTAAAGCAGTTTTCATATATGCTAAGGAATGACTGGGGCAGGTTCAGATATAGGGTCACTGGGACACTTCCCTTAAAAAGTATTAGGAATTTGTGCAGGGGTCTGGTTGCTGTCCCCCTGAGGCTCCAATTGAATTAAATTACATGAAACAGGCATGTAACAAATATAAAATCGGAAAACATTGTAGCACGCAAAATCACAGCTCTAGCCAGATTCCTTTCGGGGCTTTATGAGCTTACAAGGAGGAAAATGCTGAAGAACTTCAAGGCTTTCTGTCTACTTAAAGGCCAGGTACCCTGCAGCAAACACATATAAACCACTGCAAACCACTAATTGTGTTCATTGATAATGAATGTTAGAAACCTAATCTGTGTCTGCTGATTCCTACTTCTAACCCACCCCCTATTAATACAAATCCAATACGTTATTGATGTAGTACACATTTACTATATTCTACCTTACGGTATAATGTAACAACCTTTTCTCGGTCATTATGGTTTTGCTCATAATTTGATAAATGAAAACTAAATTTGGTGGAGGTATGCACAAATAATACACCACTAAATTTGGGATAAAAATTGAGCCCTGCATCTAATTAATGACTTTTATGAATTAAGTTAAAAATGACAACTATACAAAATGAAAATTAACTATGAGTATTTGTAGGTCTTTTTATGGTCTGTAGGTACTGCAGGGTATTTTGCGTGCCCCTAAAAATAATAAAACATCACCCCACGAACACACAAATGCAAAAACACTATAAAATCCATTCCTAAAAAATGATCTAATAAAATTAATTCCTCTAAAGCATTTGCCAATTAGAAATACAGGTGGTCCCCTACTTAAGAACACTCGACTTACAGACGACCCCTACAAACGAACCTCTTGATATTGGTAATTTATTGTACTTTAGCCCTAGGCTACAATAAACAGCTATAACAGTTATTACAGATGTCTGCAATTAAGATTTATTCTTTTTCCTGGTTCTTATGACAATCCAAGATTTTTATAATCTAATTGTCACAGAGACCAAAAAAAATGTCTGGGGTTACAATTATATAATATATGGTTCTGACTTGCATTAAAATTCAACTTAAGAACAAACTTACAGAATCTATCTTGTACATACTGCCTGTATCTTATTAAATCCAAATATGGCAATACAATGAC
This sequence comes from Engystomops pustulosus, assembly GCA_019512145.1. Taxonomy (NCBI): domain Eukaryota; kingdom Metazoa; phylum Chordata; class Amphibia; order Anura; family Leptodactylidae; genus Engystomops; species Engystomops pustulosus. The sequence continues at coordinate 194,565,208 of CM033642.1, read as the reverse complement.
ATAGTTTTGATTTGGCGGCCCAAAAACAGAGCAATCACAAGCCAGGAGACTCGCACTCCACCCCGCTGACGTTGTACACTTACACTCGATAGCAGTGGTTGGCTGGCCTGATCAGGTGACCTGGATACGGCGGCTGCTCGCATCATTCTCTCGTCTGGATGCCGTTAGGGAGAGAGCTGCTGCTAGGGATAGCGTTGGGTGTTATATTAGCTTACAGTTAGGCAGGGGAGTCTACAAGACCCACGCCCTTGTAGGGTAGACTATGTAATTAGCTTTTTTGTTGCTTGTGCTGGGTTGCTGGCACTAGTAGTGCAGCTAGTACCATATTGTGACGAATTTGCGAGGAGACTTAGAACGTTCTATTTAGCTTTAGTGACACACATATCCATCTCAACAACTAAGTGGGACAATTTATTAGGGTTTGATTGAATTAGGCACAGTTGACGATTTTTTTTATTTTCAAAACTTAGTGACAGGCACACCACAAAATCCAGTTGGTGTGTCAGTGTAGGTAGAAACTAGGCATAGAAGAACCCAACCGACTTCTTAGGCTACAATAGCGTTATATATTTTATTTTTTTTTATTTGTGTGGCTGGCCTGTTGACACTAGTAGTGCAGCTAGTACCATTTGTGAGAGAATTTGCAGGGGAGACTTGCGAACGTTCTATTTAGCTCTTAGTGACACACATATCCATCTCAAACACATAAGTGGGACAATTTATTAGGGGTTTGATTGAATTAGGCACAGTCTGCCGAAGCTGCTGCATCCGCGCCAAATGTTTCTTGTAGTGAAGCTCCCGTGGCGCGGGCTAGATTTTCGGAAGTCTGGAGGTTCTTTAAAGAAAACACCGATGACCGACGGACTGTGGTGTGAACTTGTGCCACACCAGGATCAGCAGGGGTTCCACCACTACAGCTTAATCACCACCAGTATGCGCAGCATATGAATGCTAAACACCCCACTCAATGGAACCAAGGCCGTTCACCTCCGGCCGGGCACAACACTGCTCCTCCCCTGTGTCATCTGCTGCCTCTGCTAGCCATCCCCCTGCCCAGGACCCGGGCCAAACACCTCCCATGCGAAAACCACACCTTCGCCTCCACAAATCCTCAACAGCATCCAACAATGTCTCCATGCCAGCGTCCAGCTCTCTATACCCCAGACGCTGGAGCGCAAGAGGAATACGTGCAACTCACCCAACACCCAAAGCTCACGTCCAACTCCAAATTACTCAGCTGGAGATTTGCCCTATAGGTGGTAGAGACCGAGGCCTTTCGCAACCTCATGCGGCGGCCGGCCCTCGTATTCGGTCCAAGCCGCCACTACTTTTCCAGATGTGCGCCCCAGCCCTGACACCAGCACATTCAGACAAAATCATCCGTGCCCGACCAACGCCGTTTCTGACAAGGTCCACCTGACCCGGACACTGGATGAGTGCTGCGGGTAGGGCCACTATATATCGCTGACGGCACATTGGGTTAACTTGGGGAGGCTGGGACCGAGTCTGCCCCTGGGGCTGCTCATATACTGCCGACGCCGAGGATTGCGGGGCCTACCTCGGTCCAGGTTTCTCAGGCCTATATGCATTCCTTTCCCCACCTACACCCCTCCTCCTCCGAATTACCATTCGTGGGCATGGCGCATACAGTCAGTAGCTCTAGGCACAGCGGCGTGCCGTCGCAAGCGACAGCAGGGCGTGCTCAAACTGCTGGCCTAGGCGAAAAAAGGCACACCTCCCAAGAGATATAAGGGATCACGGCGCAGACGATCTGTGGCTGCACCGCTGAACCTGAAGCAGGCATGGTTTGTTGACAATGGCCGTAACCTGATGGCGGCTCTGCAACTCGGCAGACGACACATGTGACTGCTGGCCCATGTGTTAAATCTCAAGTTCAGCGTGTTCCTCAAGACATACCCCAATCTGTCTGATTTGCTCACGAAGTGGCGCCGCATCTGTGCGCATTTCGAGAAGACAAGCACAGATGCTGCCACTCTCAGGGCAGAGCAGTAGTACCGCCTCTAATGCCTGCCACTGATGTTGTGCAACGTGCCCAGAGTGGAATGAAGATTAACCATGTTATCCAGAGTTATACAGCAGTGCAGAGCGATATAGACTGCCAGATGTCAACTCCACCAGATCGGTAGTCAGGTCAGTCAGCTTCCTAAGTCTACAATGAGGAGTGGACGTCGATGTCTGATATCTGTTAGCTGTGAGTACTTTGAGGAGTCAACAGATGGTCAGTTGGCGATGCCACCATCATCAGCCTCACCATCCGCTGCTTGGCCCTGTTGAAAAACTCTCTGGTCAGCATGAAGTCGGAAGAGCTTTGCACTTGTACAAGAGAAGGGGGAAGAAAATTCCCTTGTTGATAGCCAAAGCACCCTCAGGTCTGTTTCTCAGCGTCATATGGGACGGAGGGTGGAGGAGGATAGGAGGAGGAGAGGAGGATTGTTGGCGAGACGAAGAGGGGAGGCATTGTTCAGTCCTTCACTGTTCAGTGTGTATGGGCAGAAAAGAGGAGTTGGAGGAGGAGGAAATGGCATCGGCGTGAGGGGAGTAAATTCTTGCGAGTTGGGACTCTGGCGCATATGGCAGATTTCATGCTAGCTGCCATCCCGTGACCCTGCGTTCAAAGAATTTATTCCAGCACCGTTTACTGGGTTTCGCTCTCCTGGACCCGACGTGCAAGCAAAATCTTTCCACTCTCATCCCTGGAGAGCAAAGGAGTGTGAGAATGCATGAATACCAGCAGGCGGTCACAAGCTGAACGTATTTCCCTTCTGACAGCGCTAGCGGCAGAGGGCGTATTTCTGTGGCCATTAGCAGGGAGGAGTAGGCAAGCAGGCAGCTTGTCCAGCACTGGCAGTGGTACGCCTACAAGGCCTTTGCCAGTTTTATGTCACCCCAACCAAGGCACTGTCACCTGTCCCCAGTCTCGCAGATAGGCTGATCTTTACAAGAAGATGGTGAGGGAGCAGTAGCTGACCATCCATCGTCCTAAATGATCACACAGCTCCCACAACTACTGGGTTTAAAAGCTGGACATGTGGACGAATGGCGCTGTACGCCTTGGAGGTTCTTGCCTGCTGTGCTAGCGTGTGTGGAGCGGGTTTCAGTGCAGCTGGTGGCATATCACCTAAGCGTACACGCCTGTCACTGACAGCGCGAGGTATCAGCGACATGAAAGCCTGGATTTCTCGGATTCCATTCTCCAGGTGAAGAAGCTCACTGATAAGTATGCACTCCTCCTCATTGTTCCTCCTCTCTTCACATAAAGCGAGGAAACTGGCTATTTTTGCCAGGGCCAACTGGCTCTAGCTATGTACTGTATTTAATTTTCTGGAGGGACACCCACCGGTCCCTGGTTGAAAACTTTTTGGACTGCACATAAGGCATGTGCAGCAGATGATATTATTATTATTATTATTATAGTGCATCGCTTAGCCACTAATATGCTAATCTTTACATGACTTTTCCATCTCATAGGAAATATATATATATAAAGTGGGTCAGGACTAGAGATGAGCGAACATACTCGTCCGAGCTTGCTGCTCGTTCGAGCATTAGCATACTCACAACTGCTCGGTGCTCGGACGAGTATTTCGATTTTTGGCAGCCAGAAACAGAGCCAATCACAAGCCAGGAGACTCTGCAGTACACCCAGCATCACATGGTACACTTACATGTCAATAGCAGTGGTTGGCTGGCCTAATCAGGTGACCCTGGAATAAACTAGCCACTGCCTGCGCTGCTCGGATCATTCTCTGTCTGGATGCCGTTAGGGAGGGGCTGCTGCTGCTCAGGGAAAGCGTTAGGGTGTTCTATTAGAATAGTGCTAGGCAGGAGTCATTCTACTAGAACCCAACAGCCCTTCTTAGGGCTACAATAGCGTTATATATTTTTTTCTTTATTTGTCTGTGGCAGGGCTTGCTGGCACTAGTAGTGCAGCTAGTACCATATTGTGAAGAATTTGCAGGGAGACTTGCGAACGTTCTATTTAGCTCTTAGTGACACACATATCCATCTCAAACACCTAAGTGGGACAATTTATTAGGGGTTTGATTAAATTAGGCACAGTCTGACGATTTTTTTATTTTTTTTCAAAACTGAAAGTCACAGGCACAGCACAAAATCCTGTTGTGTGCTGTCCGTATAGGTTAGAAACTAGCCATCGCAATCATCATCTTCTGTGGTTGCTGTGTGATTTCTTCTGCACATTTTGTTCTATAACAAAATAAAAAACACAAAAAAATAAAAACAAAAAAAATTGTGACGAATTTGCAGGGAGACTTGCAAACGTTCTATTTAGCTCTTAGTGACACACATATCCATCTCAAACACATAAGTGGGACAATTTATTAGGGGTTTGATTGAATTAGGCACAGTCTGCGGAACTGAAAATCACAGGCACAGCACAAAATCCTGTTGTGTGCTGTCAGTGTAGGTTAGAAACTAGCCAAAGCAATCATCTTCAGTGGTTGCTATGTGAATTCTTCTGCACGTTTTGTTCTATAAAAAAATTACAAAAACAAAAAAATTTAAAACAACACAATAAATAAGAAACACAAAAAAACAAAAACAAAAAAATTACAGTTTATATTTCTGTTTTGTCTATATAATAGGTTCTACGTTATCTCCCCCCAACCATAAGTCCCAAAACCAAGTAGAATTTGATCCACGCGTTCAAGAACAAGCCCCCAAAACCCAACCTTCACAGCTACTCAACAATGTCCACAGTACAACTATTCTCTCGAGCACCACAACATCCTGAAACTATCGCTACCCCGGTACCTCACCAAAAGACTAAACTGCGTCTGGCTAACTTGTCCCCAATTACGCCGTGGTTGCCCAACCCTAATATGATTTATGGATGGTATTAGAAGGATCAACACGCATCCAGCTTGATGCTCGTTCGAGCTTAGCGTACTCGAACCCTGCTCGTGCTCGCGAATTCTCCCAGCCTCGAGAAAATGGCATCTCCCGCAGTTTTGATTTTTGGCCCAAAACGCCAATCACAAGCCAGGAGACTCTGCACTCCCACCCAGCATGACGTGTTACACTACACTCAAAGCAGTGGTTGGCTGGCCTAGCAGGTGACCCTGGAAAACTAGCCCCTGCCGCGCTGCTCGCATCATTCTCTGTCTGGATGCCGTTAGGGAGAGAGCTGCTGCGCTGCAGGATAGCTTTAGGGTGTTTTATTAGCTTACAGTTAGGCAGGAGTGAGTCTACAAGAACCCAACACCCCTTGTTAGTGGCTAGAATAGCTTTCTTGTGGCTGGGCTTGCTGCCCTAGTTATGAGCTAGTACCATATTGTGACGAATTTGCAGGGAACTTACGAACGTTCTATTTGCTTTTAGTGACACACATATCCATCTCAAACACTAATGGGACAATTTATTAGGGGTTTGATTGAATTAGGCCACATCTGCCGATTTTTTTTATTTCAAAACTTAGTGCAAGGCACACCACAAAATCCAGTTGTGTTCTGCAGTGTAGGTTAGAAACTAGGCATAGAAGAACCCAACCGACTTTCTTAGGGCTACAAATACGTTATATATTTTATTTTTTTTTTATTTGCTTGTGGCTGGCCTTGCTGACACTAGTAGTGCAGCTAGTACCATATTGTGAGAATTTGCAGGGAGACTTGCGAACGTTCTATTTAGCTCTTAGTGACACACATATCCACTCAAACACTAAGTGGGACAATTTATTAGGTTTTGATTGAATTAGGCACAGTCTGCCGAAGCTGCTGCATCCGCGCCAAATGTTTCTTGTAGTGAAGCTCCCGTGGCGCGGGCTAGATTTTCGGAAGTCTGGAGGTTCTTTAAAGAAACACCGGATGACCGACGGACTGTGGTGTGCAACTTGTGCCACACCAGGATCAGCAGGGGTTCCACCACTACCAGCTTAATCACCACCAGTATGCGCAGGCATATGAATGCTAAACACCCCACTCAATGGAACCAAGGCCGTTCACCTCCGGCCGGGCACACCACTGCTCCTTCCCCTGTGTCATCTGCTGCCTCTGCTAGCCATCCCCCTGCCCAGGACCCCGGGCCAAACACCTCCCATGCGAAAACCACACCTTCGCCTCCACAATCCTCAACAGCATCCAACAATGTCTCCATGCGCAGCGTCCAGCTCTCTATACCCCAGACGCTGGAGCGCAAGAGGAAATACATTGCAACTCACCCACACACCAAAGCCCTCAACGTCCACACCTCCAAATTACTCAGCCTGGAGATTTTGCCCTATAGGCTGGTAGAGACCGAGGCCTTTCGCAACCTCATTGCGGCGGCCGCCCCTCGGTATTCGGTCACCAGCCGCCACTACTTTTCCAGATGTGCCGCCCCAGCCCTGCACCAGCACATGTCAGACAACATCATCCGTGCCCTGACCAACGCCGTTTCTGACAAAGTCCACCTGACCATGGACACGTGGATGAGTGCTGCCGGGTAGGGCCACTATATATCGCTGACGGCACATTGGGTTAACTTGGTGGAGGTTGGGACCGAGTCTGACCCTGGGGCTGCTCATATACTGCCGACGCCGAGGATTGCGGGGCCTACCTCGGTCCAGGTTTCTCAGGCCTACTATGCCTCCTCTTCCTCCCACCCCTCCTCCTCCGAATTACCATTCGTGGGCATGGCGCCATCAGTCAGTAGCTCTAGGCACAGCGGCAGTGCCGTCGCTAAGCGACAGCAGGCGGTGCTCAAACTGCTGCGCCTAGGCGAAAAAAGGCACACCTCCCAAGAGCTATTAAAGGGCATCACGGCGCAGACTGATCTGTGGCTGGCACCGCTGAACCTGAAGCCAGGCATGGTTTTGTGTGACAATGGCCGTAACCTGATGGCGGCTCTGCAACTCGGCAGACTGACACATGTGACATGCCTGGCCCATGTGTTAAATCTCATAGTTCAGCGGTTCCTCAAGACATACCCCAATCTGTCTGATTTGCTCACGAAGGTGCGCCGCATCTGTGCGCATTTCAGGAAGACAAGCACAGATGCTGCCACTCTCAGGGCAGAGCAGTACCGCCTCTAACTGCCTGCACACTGACTGTTGTGCAACGTGCCCACGAGGTGGAATTCAAGATTAACCATGTTATCCAGAGTTTACCAGCAGTGCAGAGCGATTATAGACTGCCAGATGTCAACTTCCACCAGATCTGGTAGTCAGGTCAGTCAGCTTCCTCAAGTCTACAATGAGGAGTGGACGTGGATGCCTGATATCTGTTAGGTGCTGAGTAACTTTGAGGAGTTAACAGAGATGGTCAGTGGCGATGCCACCATCATCAGCCTCACCATCCCGCTGCTTGGCCTGTTGAAAAACTCTCTGGTCAGCATGAAGTCGGAAGCTTTGCACTTGTCACAAGAGAAGGGGGAAGAAAATTCCCTTGTTGATAGCCAAAGCACCCTCAGGTCTGTTTCTCAGCGCATATCGGAGGAGGTGGTGGAGGAGGATGAGGAGGAAGAGGAGGAGATTGTTGGCGAGACAGAAGAGGGGAGCATTGTTCAGTCCTTCACTGTTCAGTGTGTATGGGCAGAAGAAGAGGAGTTGGAGGAGGAGGAAATGGACAATCAGGCCAGTGAGGGGAGTAAATTCTTGCGAGTTGGGACTCTGGCGCATATGGCAGATTTCATGCTAGGCTGCCTATCCCGTGACCCTCGCATTCAAAGAATTTATTCCAGCACCGATTACTGGGTATTCGCTCTCCTGGACCCACGGTGCAAGCAAAATCTTTCCACTCTCATCCCTGGAGAGCAAAGGAGTGTGAGAATGCATGAATACCAGCAGGCCCTGGTGCACAAGCTGAAACAGTATTTCCCTTCTGACAGCGCTAGCGGCAGAGGGCGTACTTCTGTGGGACAAGTAGCAAGGGAGAGTAGGCAAGCAGGCAGCTTGTCCAGCACTGGCAGGGGTACGCCTTACAAGGCCTTTGCCAGTTTTATGTCACCCCAACAAGGCACTGTCACCTGTCCCCAGTCTCAGCAGAGTAGGGCTGATCTTTACAGAAAGATGGTGAGGGAGCACGTAGCTGACCATACCATCGTCCTAAATGATCACACAGCTCCCTACAACTACTGGGTTTAAAAGCTGGACATGTGGCACGAACTGGCGCTGTACGCCTTGGAGGTTCTTGCCTGCCCTGCCGCTAGTGTGTTGTCTGAGCGGGTTTTCAGTGCAGCTGGTGGCATCATCACCGATAAGCGTACACGCCTGTCGACTGACAGCGCTGACAGGCTGACGCTTATCAAGATGAATAAAGCCTGGATTTCTCAGGATTTCCATTCTCCTCCAGGTGAAAGAAGCTCAACCTGAATAATGTATGCACTCCTCCTCCTCATTGTCCTCCTTCTCCTCCTCTTTGCACACTAAAGCAGAGGAAACTGGCTATTCTTTGCCAGGGCCAACTGGCTCTAGCTATAGTACTCTATGTATTAAATTTTTCTGGAGGGACACCCACCCGGTCCCCTGGTTTGAAAACTTTTTTGGACTGCCACATACAGGCACTATCCAAATTTAATTGTCTCCATAGCAGCCTCCACACGTCGTCTTTATAGCTGCCTCCACACTTTGTCTCCATTGCTGTCTCCACACATCATCTGCATAGCTGCCTCCCAAAGTCGTCCATATAGCTGCTTCCATACCTCGCCTGGCAGCGCTGCCGCCAGCTCCATTCCAAGATTAGCCAGCATCAGAGGCATCCATGCATACTGCCCCTGCTGTTTCCTGTCCATTCCGCCTCCACGATCCTCCACAGCGTCCACCAATGACGCAACTTTCAACTGTCTATACCCCAGACGCTGGAGCGTGAGAGGATATACAGCACATCATCCCCTTATCAAACGAGCTGTGTCAGGCAGAATTTTAAGGTGTTTCACCAGATACATAATGGAACTCGGCGCATCTGTCTCCGCCATGCTGGAGACCTGAAGTTGCAATCATAGCAGCGCAATATGGATGCCCCATACTGTCACTCTTAATCATGGAACCATTTCCAAAAAAACAATTAAAAATAAAAACCGCTATGCTATTCCATTATTCCTAGATGAAATATTCAAACGACTCGCCGGCTTTGAAAATTATAATTTTTTCCAAAGTAAACGCTTGTGGCCCCCAGGACCATTTTGGGTGGGGAGGAGCCGAGAGACAGGGGCTTGGACAGACGAAAGCTCGCCTGGCAGCGGTCCGCCAGCTCCATCCCATGATTAGGCAGCCTCAGAGGCATCCATGCATACTGCCCCTGCTGTTTCCTGTCCATTTCGCCTCCACGATCCTCCACAGCGTCCACCAATGTCGCCATGCTCAACTTTCAACTGTCTATACCCCAGATGCTGGAGCGTGAGAGGAAATACAGCACATCATCCCCTTATCAAACGAGCTGTGTCAGGCAGAATTTTCAGGTGTTTCACCAGATACATAATGGAACTCGGCGCATCTGTCGCCACCATGCTGGAGACCTGAAGTTTCAATCATAGTAGCGCTATATGGATGCCCCATACTGTCACTCTTAATCATGGAAGTCTCCATGGCTGCCTCCACATGTCGTCTCCTTATCAATTGAGCTGTTAGGCTCATTTTTCGGGTGTTTCACCAGATACGTTATGGAACTTGGTCACTATGTTGCCACCGTGCTGTGTTATCGACTAAATATACCGTCAACCTTTTGTTCACATAGAAAATCACTTCAGCGCATCTTGCTCACCTCCTTTGGTTCCTCTCTGCCGCCTTAACCAGGCAAAATACTGATACATACAGTGCTACACGTTATCCTCGCCAAAAGGAATTTTTTTTAATTGGTTTGAAGCCTGAGGCCATTTGGGGTATGTCGCCCTGCCCCTCTCTAGCCTGCCGCTGCTGCTGCTACCTCTGCATGCCGTCTTCTATAGTGTCAGGGTCAATTATTGGATGTTTTAGATGCTATCTAGCCTCATCCGGCCATTTTAGCATAATGGTGCATTAAGCAGCCTCAGAGGCATCCATGCATGCTGCCCCTGCTGTTTTTTGTCCATTTCCGTGGTGTTTTCATCATTTTCTGAGGTTTCCAGGTGTTTGGCCAAGCTTCCCTGTGCAGACCCTTGGTCCCCTTGAAAAATGCTCGAGTCTCCCATTGACGTCAATGGGGCTCGTTATTCTAGACGAGCACTCGAGCATCGGGAAAAGTTCTCTCGAATAACGAGTACCAGAGCTTTTTAGTGCTCGCTCATATCTAATGGTATTGTTTTACTAGGGGGTGACCTGAATATAGCACTAGACCCCTCACTAGATTCAACAAATTCAAACTGCACCTCCAGCAGAAAACTTGCTCAGATCTCCAGAGCTTTATCAGACCTGGAACGTGTAGATATCTGGCGAACTTACTTGCCTCAAACTAAAGAATGCACATATTTCTCTACACCACGTGGAATGTACCATAGACTTGATTACTTATTTATTTCCAGAAAATTTCTCCCTATGGCAAAATCAGTAGAAATGGGCAGTATCCACATATCTGACCACGCACCGGTGACAGTCTCCTTGAATTTCCACAATATTCACAAAGGCCAGTGGTGTTGGAGATTTAATGATACAATTGTGGCAGATCCGGCCCATAAGGCGATTATTGATGCAAAACTTAAGGAGCAGCACACCACCAAGAGATGTATCACCTTCAGGTCTTTGGGAATCCCATAAGCTTATCGTGGCGGGTGAAATGATCTCCATAGGCACATACCTAAAACGCAAACGTTTTGGAAAGTTAGACTCACTTTTTAACTGCATATCATCACTGGAAGCATCTCATAAAAAGAGATCAGAACCACATGTACTACTGGAACTTCCGACCTTAGGAACCAAGTTAAAAACTTACTCAGTACTCAATCATACAAAACACTCACAAAAATTAAGTTTAAACACTATGCGCACGGGGACAAAGGCAATAAAGTTATGACGGCCCTTATACATAAACAGAGAGATAAAGCACACATCCGATCTATTAAACACGATTCTAAAGTGACATCCACTGAGTTAATTGGAGACGCTTTTAAAAATTTCTATGAATCATTATATAATATCCCAAAACCCCCTTCCTCAGAAGAGTGGACAAGTAAGCTAAGAGATTTTTTTATCTTCTTGTCAATTACCAAATTTATCCCCACCAATGGTAGAAAGCTTAACCGCTCCCTTTACAGAAGAAGGACTCTCTAGAGTGCTTTCATCAATTATATCAGGCAAAAGCCCAGGGCCAGATGGGTTACCCATCTCTTATTACAAATTGTTTAGAAATACTTTGCTACCACATTTCACCTCTCTCTGTAACTTTCTTCTCCGAGGTGACTCACTGACTAAGCAAGCCCAAGAGGCACATATTACTATAATACCGAAAGAAGGTAAGGACACTGAACTATGTAGTAGCTATCGTCCCATATCCCTTTTAAACTGTGACCTTAAATGGTGGGCAAAAGCAAGGCCTCCAGACTAAACCCGCTCCTCCTGAGCTTAGTGGGTGGGGAACAAACTGGGTTCATACAGAGTAGACAAGGCAAAGATAATACCTGTAGGCTTATTCGCCTCATCGAACATGTCAAAAATAACCACCTGCCTCTAGTCCTTCTCGGCACAGATGCAGAGAAGGCTTTTGATAGGGTTAGCTGGGACTTTCTCTACGCCACTTTGGCGCAATTTGGAATCCCATCTCCTTTCATACACGCCATCTCCACACTATATAGTTCTCCTAATGCTAGAGTCAGAATAAATGGAGTCCTGTCTGCTCCGTTCTCGATACATAACGGAACCAGACAGGGTTGTCCACTGTCCCCCTCCCTGTTTATTTTAGTCATGGAGACTTTGATCAGGAAAATTAGACTAACATCAGACATACAAGACATCCAAATAGATGGATATGAACATAAAACAGGATCCTTTGCGGATGATCTGCTCATACTCACCTCAAACCCAACCGTCTCTCTACCCATTATTACCCAACTTTTCGAAGAATTTGGAGAACTCTCCAACTTTAAAGTCAACTTTACAAAGTCAGAGATACTCAACATCAATCTACCTTCCGCAGTATCGAGGGAACTTCAAACTCACTCACCCTTTCGATGGCCTAGAGAGAAAATCACATACCTGGGTATGCAACTATCTGCTGACCCTAATCTATTATATAAGTTCAATTATCTCCCCCTACTGCAAAATATTCAAAAACAATTAAAAGATTTACAACTCCCTTACATGTCCTGGTGGGGTAGGAAAAATCTTCTCCAAGCCTACATCATCCCCCAACTTATATATTTGCATCAAACGGTCCCAATATGGTTACCTAACTCCTTTTTTAGCAAAATTAAAAAGGCTTTCTCACAATTTTTGTGGAAAAATAAAAAACCCTGTATCAGGGCCAATCTTCTCAACTCAAGACCAGAACGGGGAGGAATTGGCCTCCCAGATCCTAAAATATACTATCAAGCGTGCCAAATCTCCAGGTGGAGATCACCCAAACACCAGAACATAGTCTATATGACAAACTGGAAAACTCCCTATTGATCTTAGATAGTAGGGCTGCCATCTGAGGGCTCAGAACCCCATCTAAGGACTCCAAGAAATGTAGTGTACTACATAAAGGACTAAACCATGTACTCTCACAACTCTCTAAATCATCACCAATCTTCTCAGATATCAGCCCTCTAATACAACTTGATTTACTCCCCATCATAATACACCCTAACAGGGAAAACACGCACACCTTCTGGAACAAATTGCGCCACACCTCACTAGAGTCGTTTTTTCGCTCACAAGATACTATAGATCAGTGATGGCAAACCTTTTAGAGACCGAGTGCCCAAACTACAACAAAGACCCGCTTATTTATCGCATAGTGCCAACACAGAAATTTAATTTGTGATTTATACTCCCTTCTCTGTCACAGCTTTCATTGATACCAGCACAGGACACCAATAAAGCAGAAAATAGTCCCAGGTAGAGCTGTCACTTTAAAATACCTCTGTGCACAGCAAGTCCTGGGCTGTCTGGGACTGCAGGAAGATACCTGGAGTCATCTCTGGTGATGGCCTGAGTGCCCACAGAAAGGGCTCTGAGTGCCACCTCTGGCACCAGTGCCATAGGTTAGCCATCACTGCTATAGATGAAGCACATTTATTAAGAACACGGGTTTGAGAATCACTAATTTTCTTCACAAGAATGACTTTATGGAAACTTGTTATAAATTTACATCAAGACCAAATTGCAATCTCGATCCCACTTGGCTGGAAAAACTGGCTTCTTCAACTTCCCTTCACAAAAAGCTACTATCAAAGACATACCAGGAGATTGTTAAACTACAAAATTCCACTAGCCCCTACTTCCTAGCACAATGGGAAAAGGATTTGCAAGAGGTCTTTACAACAGAAGACAAAACAGCCATACTAAAAGCCTCTAACGGGTTCTCAAGGTGCATTAGAGTCAGGGAAAACGCATACAAAATAGTATCAAGATGGTACAAGACGCCCCAATGGCTCCAGCAAATATTCCCACAATTGGACAGTAAGTGCTGGAGATGTAAGTCCTCAGTGGGTACCTTGGACCACATATGGTGGTCGTGTCCCCAGATACTAACATTCTGGAAAGAAATCTTTAAAACTGCAGAACAAATATGTAAAATACAAATACCCCGGTCACCGAGTGTCATACTATTAGGCAAGCCTAGTCCTAACTTCGCTCTTAAGAAAAACTACTTAGCTACCACCCTCATATCAGCTGCCAACTTACTAATTCCATGCAACCGGAAGACAAACTTGGTCCCTACCCTCTCTCAGTGGTGTGACAAGGTTTCAGAAATTTGTAGATTCGAAGAATTAGCCCACTGGGAGGGGGGGGGCAAGAAACAAATTCTTAAAAATCTCTGTCCCCATGGTTCTAATATCAAAATAGTTCCGCTATTAGTCTACTACCCCCTCAATCAGCTCCACTCCCCATCTGAAATTACTTATGCCTATTGAAAAAAGCTAACTCACGAATATTGCCTAGTTTATGTTTTTTATGTTAATGTTTTTATCTTTTGCATTATGTAAAATATAAAAATGTACAAGATATTGCGTTATACTGGGATATAATTGTATACTCATATCTGTACACAATAAAAACAGTTTTCAAACAAATTCAACTTAAGAACAAACCTACAGAATCTATCTTGTACGTAACCTAGGGACTGCCTGTATTTATAGTTTTTATTTTGATATGATGCTAATATTTTGTGTACATACTATTATCCTATTTTATTATCCATTAGGCACTATGCTACTTTATTATATTACAGGTTTTCATTAGATAATACATTACCCTTGTTTATATCTGCTGGCATTCTAGTGGTATTATTTTATTGTATTTTAGCACATTGTCACTTTATTATATGCTAGGCTGTTTCAATTGTTGTATATATATTATGACTACTAATGCATATTTATTCCCCATATGCATCTCTCTAAAGCAGACAAGATAGGGCTTATCAAAATGGTTATCCTGCGCGCTTCGAGACGAGGCAGAGGCCACTCGACCAGAACAGGTTGAACGGCAGGGGTGGGGCCACGGTAGCGTTCACAGATAGGCTAGTGTGTGAAGACACACCAGCATGTGTTGTCGGCTGATTCCACCAGCTTCTGGCCCTGCCGCTCCGTCTGTGCCCCACACTGCTCTTCCAACCTTTCTGGTCGAGGACTCTCCTCCGTCCTCAAATCACGGTGTTCCACCCGGCCCTCTCAACCAGCTTGGGGTCTTTCACGCGATTCAATCATCACTCCTATCCTCAGTCTTCTCCCCCTCTTACTTCCTTGCCCTGACAAACCAAAACTTACCCCACTGTCGGACACCCGTGTCTCCTCATCGTCGGAACACCTCTTTACACCTCCACTACGTCAAGAAGGTCATCATCACCCACAGACTGTGACTGGTGGAAACTGGGCATCGGAAATTGCTCAGCAGGCAACCGGACAATTGGTTTGTGACGTGGGAAGGGTCCAAAAACAGTTCCTCAAGTATGCCGGTTCTACTGCCAAATTTTCCCTGGGAGGGGGCAATGGGGGGGAGGAGGCTGAGGTGCAGAGCTGGCAGGAGTGGCTATTTCGTGCCTGGGTGGACGGCGTGGAATACTGCTGGTGGACAAATTGCTCGCACATTGTCAGCAATCCACGACCCTCACCTGTTCCACTGTTCTGGCCTCAACAGTGGCCTACCACGAGTCCCAGTAACTTCAACATGAACCTAGGGTGTATCTCTTCGGCGTTCCCCTGCTCCCTCATAACGCCGGGGGTGGTCTCACCCCGCCCGACCACTTCCTCTGACCGCTGCATATGTTTGAGACATCCCACGTCCCCATCCCTCCGTCCTCCTACCCCTAGCCTCGGGTTTCAACATTTTAAAATGAGAGTTATAACTTAAAATTTTTTTTTTAACTTTTTTTGTGATTTTTGTTTTTTTTTGTGGTTTTGAGTTTTTAAACAAATGATGCTACCTATAGCTATGGCATTTTCTAGCCAAGTATGAAAGCACACTACTAGCCAGATGAGAGGACACTGAGTTATAAACAAATAAAACGAAAATAAAAAGGAACAATGGCAGACTGTGCCGATTGGAAAATCCAACCCTCTACAAATTTTCCCACTTCGGTCTGGCGATTGGATATGTTCGTCACTAAGCGCAAACACAAGCGGTCGCAAGTCTCACTACAATTGCTCACAATTGGCTAGTAGGTCACTGCAGTGCAAGTACAGCCCCCACAGATCAACCAGAAATCAAATATATAACGCTACTGTAGGCCAAGTAAGCCGTTTGGATTCTCCTATGGCTCTTTTCTAGCCAATTGAAAACACCTAATATGCCATATAATGACACTGAGTTATTAAACAACTAACTAAAATAAAAAGGCCAAGATTTCCACTGTGCCTAATTAGAATCCAACACCAAAATTTTCCCACTTCGGTCCTTGCATGGATATGTTCGTCACTAAGAGCTAAATCAAGCGTTCGCCAGTCTCCTGCAAATGGCTCACAAGTTGCTGCATAGTAGACTGCAGCAAGCTCAGCCAACAGCAATAACACAGAAATCAAAATATATACGCATCTGAGCCTAAGATAAGCGTTTGGGTTTCTCCTATGCTATTTTCCTACGACTGCAGAAAGCCACAATGATTTTCAGATGGAGTGACCACTTGAGTAACAAATAAAGTTAAATAAAAAAGAAAATGGCAGACTGTGCCTAATTCAATCCAACCCCTATAAATTTCCCACTTAGGTGTTTGAGATGGATATGTGTGTCACTAAGCGCAAAACACATCGTCGCAGTCTCCTACAAATCTGCTCACAATTGGCATACGTAGTGCTAGCTGCAAGCCCAGCTCACAAGCCCCATGCAAAACAGAAAAAAATATAACGCTACGGTCGGCGCAAGTAAGCCTTGGGATTCTCCTATGGCTCTTTTTAGCCCAGTATTAAGCAACTAATAGGCCAATGAGTGACACTATTTAAACAAAATAAACGTAAATAAAAAGGACAAATGGCATACTGGCCTATTGAAATCCAACCCTACTAATTTTCCCACTTTGGTGTTTAGGTGGATATTGTGCCACTAAGGCTAAACACAACGGTAGCAAGTTCCCCCTGCTATTCCTCACAAAATGTTACTAGATGCAATAAAAAAAAAAAAAGTAGAAGTTTATTGTAGCCCTAAAAGGCTGTTGGTTCTTGGATAATCACTCCTGCCCTAAACAGCAAGCTATAGAACACCCTAACTCTTTCCCTGACCAGCAAACACTCCTCACCTAGCGGCATCAGACACAGAATGATCCGGCAGCGCTGGCAGCGGCTAGTCACTCTCCCAGGGTCCCTGATCTGTCCATCCACCACTGCTATTCGCACGTGAATTGGCTCTGTTTTTCTGGCCGCCAACAAGCAAAACGGCGGGACTGCCATTTCTGAGTCGGGCAAAGTATCGCCGGGCAACAGCAGTTTCGAGTACGCTGAATGCTCCCGAGCATCAAGCTCGGCCGAGCATGTTCGCTCATCTCTAGTTATAGGCTTGAGTCAGAAGACTGGCTTAGATATTTGCAACTAAAACAGTAATGAACTATTTTTTGCACAAGATAAAAATGAAACTGGATTCACATAAATGCTTAGATTTTATTAAAACAAAAGGGATAGTAATAATTCTTTATCTAAATTATATATGGTATAAGGGATAGTCACTCTAGGAATAAGATACACAAATCCCAAAATAAATGAAAGGGTGATTGGGACAATGAGTATGGAAGAATGGAGAGAATTCACAGAACACTAGATTGTGTTCACTAAATTGGAATCACAGATTAATTTATTTTAATGTTTTGCACCAGGTGTATTACACTCCAGCGGCTTGCTAAAAATGAAGTTAAAGAAGGAATCTAGGTGCTGGAAATGCAATTACCGGACGCAGATTTCCTTCACCTGGTATGGCAGTGCCCAATTATAAAGGTCTTTTGGAAAGAAGTTTTCAGAGGATTGATCACATTCTCAAAATCAATTTACCCCTAGCGATTCACAAGCAATTTTAGCCTATGGAGGATCCGAGTTTGAACTAACCTACTGGTAGCTGATTAGTAGGCTGATGAATATGGCAATGATAATCAAGTCCAAAAATGGGGCTCCAAGTCCCCCTCCAAATGTAAGAACTGGTGGAGACTCCCTGCCGCAGGTACATATAATTTTTCAGCATCACCACTCTGGATTGAAGACTCCTTTTTAAAATGATCGAAGCAATTTTGAATGGTTTGATTTGGGGCAGAAAGAGAATTAGGATAAAGATGGATTTTCTTTATAAGCCACTGGGGGAAGGGGACGGGGTTACCCTTTTTTTAGGGTTACTATCAGCAGCGCAGATCAGCGGCTAATAAAATGAGGAAAAAGCCACTGATGTTTAATTGGTGACAATGACACAGGCGAAAAACAGAAAGTATTTTTGAGCTTCTGAGGGTCCCTTTTAGAAGGAAAATTTTTCAGGGATATCTGCGGGTAAGACTTTAAAGAGAATTTGGGACTGCCACTAAAAAGATTTAGGAATAAATGGTTTTTTAAATGACAACCCCTTGTGGTTTAATGTTTAATTTGACGAGTAATGGCCTAGGGATGATCAAAATTTTTGGTGGATTAAGGGAGTGAGGTACATATCACAGATTATGAATGAAGGAAAATTTATATCCCTTATTTCGATGCAAAGGTTATACGGCTTAGATCAGAAGACTGGCTTAGATATTTGCAACTAAAACATGTAATGAACTATATTTGCACAAGATAAAAATGAAACTGGATTCACATAAATGCTTAGATTTTATTAAAACGAAAGGGATAGTAATAAGTCTTTATCTAAATTATATGGTTTAAGGGATAGTCACTCTAGGAATAAGATACACAAATCCCAAATAAATGGGAAGGGCTGATTGGGACATGAGTATGGAAGAATGGAGAGAATTCACAGAAACACTATTGTGTTCACTAAATTGGAATCACAGATTAATTTATTTTAATGTTTTGCACCAGTGTATTACACTCCAGCGGCTTGCTAAAAATGAAGTTAAAGAAGGAATCTAGGTCTGGAAATGCCAATTACCGGACGCAGATTTCCTTCACCTGGTATGGCATTGCCAATTATAAAGGTCTTTGGAAAAAGTTTTCAGAAGGATTGATCACATTCTCAAAATCAATTTACCCCTAGCGATTCACATAGCAATTTTTAGCCTAGTGGAGATCCGAGTTTGACTAACCTACATGGTAGGCTGATTAGTAGCGCTGAAATATGGCAATGATAATCATAGTCCGAAAATGGGGCTCCAAGTCCCCCCAAATGTAAGAACTGGTGGAGACTCTCCATGCAGATAAAGGAATATGAATGTAATCGATCCAAGATGTTGCGTACAGAGCACAATGGAATAGGGTCTGGTCATGTTGGCAATAAACACATAGTTGAATATTATTAATCTTAACTTTATTATTATATTTTTTTTATTTTTTTTTTTTTTTTTTTATTTTTTTTTATTATTATTATTATTATTATTATTATTTTTTTTTTTTTTTATTTATTTTTTTTTTTTCCCGCTTCTTTCTCATGCTGCTGCCACGGATCCATTTAGGGGAGGGGGGGGGGACTTGGCAAAAGTTGGTTGGGACTCTGGTTTGTAGGAAGGGAAGTTGCAGAATAATTGATATATATTTTATATATTAGATGCCATAAGGGACTACACTGCAATAATCCTATTAAGCAATAATCCTATATAAACAATGCATTTTATGTCAGGGTTTGATATTTTGTGTTAGCATAAAGGAAAATTTTTGTAGATGAAGGATTTTAAAGACTAATGTAATTAATGTTATACACTTTAGAGTATATTGTATGGTCTTTTGAAACATGCAGTAAATATGTAACATTGTATAAAGATTTATATTTTCAAAAAAAAAAAAAAAAAAAGTTATTTATTTTTTACTTAGGGTTTCTCTGTTCATATATATATATATGTATGTATGTATTTACACACTATTTATAATAGCATACGGTTCTCTTCTCTATGCACTGATCGATTTCTTACAAAACTATCATAACCGGATGTTGGCTATCATCCTCAATGCTCTTGCAAGCCCTGCACTTTATCTTTTCACGCAGGCGCATTACATAATTATGACTCTCATCCAGCCAGTTCCTTTTGGCTCTCGCAATAGCTGCTGGCCGTGGCTTTGCGCATGCACGGTTGCCATTCACCCTCGTAGTGCCGCGATATCTCGGCGTCATGTTGGGAAGCCTGTACTCTCACGCTCCTTTGTTCCTTCAGCTCTGGACGCATGGTGTTACACCCAACATCACAGTAAGGGCTCATATGAGTTGAATTCAATTGGCTCTCTCCTGCTATTGTGCGTATATAAATATATAACCCATAGCACATTAACACCAGACACTCCCCTTGATCCTGCCAGTAGTATATGCTTGTTTTAAAGATTAAGCCATGCATGTCTAAGTACTGACTATTCTTTATGGTGAAACTGTGAATGGCTCATTAAATCAGTTATGGTTGTGTCGGGGTTGCACAGGTGTCCTAGTTACCTGGTATGGTAACTATGCTTCTGGTTTTCAAAGTGACTTATGCATGATTTCTATTGCTTGTATTCAGCTGCTACAATCTGACCCTTGTAGCATTTGTTCCATACCTATCATTCTATATGCTCCTTGATGGCACTTTATTTTTTATTGATAGGACATGCAATCTTTTTAATATATGTTTTCCATTCTTTGGCTACTATATTGATATGTGACTGATAAAATTTATGGCTTTTTACCGAATATACTATAAGATCAAGCCTAAATCCACCAAGTCTAGATAACATACGTATCCTATATCCTAGCCAGATCCTAAAGACCACAGCACATATCACTTACCCAACTCATAAAAAAATAATCTTAAGTTGGCGCCTCTCCACCTCCCAACCAACATCAAATATAATTGATAACTTTCTAAAAAAATCCATCTTCCCTCAAATGCCCTCTTTACACATGAAGAACCAAACCAAATTATCCAGACTGCCAAAAAAAGGCCCCAGGGCCAGATACTCTGGCCAATAGTAACTACCCTATTTTTAAGGATATCCTTCCAAATTCTACGCCAAATTCTACGCCAAAGCTGTCTATTTTTTATCCCAGGCAATATTTATTTCAATTCATTTTGGTTACAGCACTTAGTCAATAGTACTGTTGTTTTAGAAATAATCTGTGCATATTAACTTTCATATGTTCTTATACTTAAAGGAAACCTACCATTTCAAATGGTAGGTGTAAGCTGTAAACCACCGAGCACCAGCTCAGTGGTAGCTGGTGCCGGTGCTTAGTTTCGTTAGTGTTAAAACCGCGGTATCGCGGTTTTAACACTTTAAACTTTATGCAAAAGCTGCTTCGGCGCTGCGCGCGACCGTGCGCGCGCAACGCCGGCGGCATTTCCTATGTAGGCCGCGCGCACGATCGTGCGCACGCAGCGCCGAAGCAGTTTTCTGCTATAAAGTTTAAAAGTGTTAAAACCGCGATACCGCGTTTTAACACTAACGAACTAAGCACCGGCACCAGCTCCACCCTGAGCTGGTGCTCGTGTTTTGCAGCTTACACCTAACCATTTGAAATGGTAGGTTTTCCTTTAACACACCACAGATACCACATACATAGATAGATATGTTTTTGTATTACCACTTCCTTTTATATTTATCATATCCTTGCCGTGAGATATACCAATCATGTTTTATGAAATTTTTTTGTGTATTTTTAATTTGGACCTGACAAAGGGCAGTTCTTCCACGAAACAGGTCGTATATGAAATAGTAGATATAAATACCGTACACTATTGTTCCATGGATTTCCATGGCAGTACATCCTACCAAAACCTGTTTTCAGCACCAAACACAAGTCTGCATTTAAACCGCACACATTATTGCCATATGTGTATGACATATGCCACACAATAGTTAATGGGCAAAAAGTTTTTTGTCCTGTTTGGCATTCAGCAGCATTTCTTCCCACTTGATTCAGCATGGATGGAAGACCCTCCATGGACAACCTGCTAAATAATGAAAATGACAGTAATATCAATATTGGAAAGGTGTAGCCTTTTCTATAATTCGCTTCAGGCAGTGAGAAGCTAGGTTTGCTCCTGAATCATTAGAGCACAATATATCTGCTTAAGTTTTATGACATTTTTTTTTTAAATGAATTTGATCTCGTACAATATTCTTTTCAACCTCATCAGACTCTACAGATGTGAGATGCTCCAAGAAACATAGTCAAGCATTAATAGATAACTTATTGTTTGAATCAGTTTTATTTTCTAAAATATCAATAATTTAAGCGTCGGCTCAATTTGAGATGTATGAGCAGAATGGTCATGCGCGGCCGTCTGCTTCATTACTCTCCAGGAGCAGCAAGGGGTCCGGCTGAGATAACTGGACCCCATCACCCTCGTTTTCGTGATTGGTGGGTTTCATCAAGAGCCAACACCGTCAGCAAGTTAGGCCCTATCCTGTGGATAGGGCCTAACTTTGATGCGTGGGAAAAACCATTTTAGCATAGTTCTTCTTCACCCTAACAAGCACTGTATTGAATTAGATAATAATCAGTCTCAACTTTTCCCCAGATAACTAAGAATATTAGTAGAAAACACTTCTAATTACCATAGTTAAACTAACAAATCCAATGCATCTTTTTGTAGATAAATCAAATTCAAATGAAAGAACTAATTGTGGCTTTGGAGACATGGGTTGAATAGAAACCCAAAGGCTTAAACAATTGCTTCATTTGCTTATTCCTTTCACAACTACTTATATTCAGATGAATAATGGGAGATTGTGACTCAGTCTTCCAAGTGTAAGAACCTTTGATCAGCTCACTTGTTACCACTAACTTTGCTATGCTAAGATGTCAATGCAGGGCAAACCCTTCTTATTTAGGAGTGACAGCAGCGCTTCCCCCGCGGCATTAGTTCTCATCCAGCCTTCACCCTGCAGCCACATCAAATAGCACACTACTTGATTGAAGGTCCTGTTTTTATGATTATATGAGATGTCCCCGGATCATTGCCTCGTCTCTGTATGCTTCCTGATTAACGCTCATAACTTTTCCTTATGTATGCATTTTTTAGATGTGTTTGAGACAAAATAATAGACAGGTCACAAAGAACCACATAAAAAAGAAAGAAAATGACATTCTGATCCCTGGCATTTTCACCTGCGTTGTTATGCATTTTCTCAGCCTTGTTAAAAGCTTAGGCTTGTCTGCTTCAGTGTTCCTGGATTTTTAGTTGGTTCAATACCATTCAAGATGAATCCCTAAGCTTTGCAATACTCACAGTGTGCAACTTAGCAACTGTACAACTGCAATTATTTTACATAGAATCAAAATTGTTAACTGGGTTAACCATTTATTAGTAGCTTGCAGAGCAACCACTTGAGGGATGCACATGAAGAATAGAAAAGGTAAGCTGGGATGCTCATTGTTCTTACAGTTTTACCTGTATACATAATCCCTACTCTTTCCTTTCTGTATTATTAATATTGTTACCATCATCCCACAAAACAAGAGGTCACTGCCTTGAGAAAGCTCCGAACAAACACACGTTGGCTTGACGGCTCTGCGTGCCTCCCTGTGTATATTCTGTAGAAATAAAGGAGATTGGTGAGTGCCACTTTGTTCTTCTTTCTTCTGGACAAGACAAGAGGATTTTGACAGAAATCTATACAAATAGTATAAAATGGTAGAGCCCTTCAACAGTAAATGTTATTGCCCCAGAGTAATGTGTAATTTGGATTATTGTTGCTCTTTTTTCTGCAATATTCATCAATATATGTGTCTTATGGTTATTATAGCACTCATACCCAATGTTAATATTTGTTTCCATTAAAATCTTTATTGAACTAAAACTAGCATATGTTCTCTCTTGACAAATTCTTTACATATGCTTTCTTATTTTGAAGTCTCCCCCAGAAGTAATCACATAAGCTTAAATACTTCACTGAATGGAGTGCAAAGTGACTGGTATTATCTTAAAACGGGGTTATGGCATTTATATTCCCTGATCATCAATACAAATTGTACCAGGATGTTAGAGGGATTGGGTCACCTCGGAATCTTTAATGAGTCAATTCCAAGAACTGTTCCAGACTTTTTACCCATGAACCATAACCCTTTTCAGAAAGAAAAACAGACTAAAAGCTTGGACCAAGTAGATGGATAACCTCCCCATTATATCTTTAGACAAACACATCAGAGATTCTGTGATGGTATTGGTATGTATACCACAGTTAATTTTTGCAGCTATTACATATATAATATGTAATATTATACTATGTATATACTCGAGTATAAGCTGACCAGAGTATAAGCCGAGACCCAAATTTTAACCACCAAAAACTGGAAAAACCTATTGACTCAAGTATAAGCCAAGGGTGGTAAATGCATTGGTCCACCGACCCCCCAGTATATAGCCACATGCCCCCAGTAGTATATAGACAGCCCCCTGTAGTATACAGCCAGCCAGCCTGCCCCTGTAGTATACAGCCTGCCCCCTTAAGTATTCAGCCACCCAGCCTCCCCCCTGTAGTATACAGCCAGCCCAGCCCCCCTGCCCCCAGTAGTATACAGACCCAGCCTGCCCCCAGAGATCAACGCCCAGCCGCCCCCAGTAGTATACAACAGCCAGCCCCCTAGTATACACCAGCCCATCCACCCCCATTAGTATACAGCCGAGCCAGCCAGCCCCAAATATACACCTGCCCCCTGTAGTATCAGCCAGCCAGCCTGCCCCCATGTAGATACAGCCAGCCAGCCTGCCCCTGTAGTATACAGCCAGCTCAGCCTCCTCCAGTGGTATAGACCAGCCCAGCCTCCCCCGCTAGTATCAGCCAATCCCAGCCTACCCCACTAGTATACAGCCAGCCAGCCCCCATAGTATACAGCCACCCCCATAGTATACAGCCAGCCAAACCTGCCCCCAGTAGTATACAGTCAGGCAAGCCTGCCCCCAATAGTACAGCCACCAGCCTGCCATGTTTCTTCCCGGAATGCAGGCGCATACTGACGCGCCGCGCTGACGTCATACTATGCACCAGCTGAGAAGAAACATGGCCGACCCTGCAGCCTGATACAGAAGAAGAAGACAGGCATGAGCGCAGAAGAGAGCCGCGCTGACTTCGGGGGATCCGCGCAGACATCGGGGGAGCCGCGCTGGGCATCAGGTCCGCCGGAGGTGATTATATAGTTGTTTTTTTTTTTTTTTATTACTGGGCTCGCGTGTTGACTCATGTATAGCTGATTGAGGATTTTCAGCACCTTTTTTTGTGCTGAAAAACTCAGCTTAATACACGATTATATATGGTACATGAAATACTGTACACAGCTTACTGTACCCAGACACACAGTGCCATTTTACATAAAGGCCACACATGCAGAGGTTATTATTATAATTTATTTAAATACCACTATATTTACTGGTTCTTTACTTTTGATAAGGGCTTCACAATACATTACATTAAGATGAGAAAAATGTAAGTACATAAGAAACTATACTAACCTAGTAAAATTGGAAAGAACCACTCACAACTATATGGTCAAATTGTTTTGACACAAATAGAGGCTTCTTTTATCAACAAAAGATTCCAAAGCTATCACACAATTTTATCTGTGCATAACCAGACTGACGTTTCAGCCTTAGTCGACCTTACTCATCACACCTCATTCTGATGGAGTGAGTGAGGATCTTGGTGGTGATAAAATTTTAGTGGCATAAACTAACAACTGGCAAGAAATACTCCTGATTTATCATCCTGCATGGACACTTTGATAAATCTGGTGTGGCTCGAGGCTGTCAAATTTGCACTTACTTTTATACCCTTTGATATATCTGCCTCATGGTTATGGGGTTGTTATGTTCATGAGGACAATTTTCTTCCTTTCTTCACCTTGCCCACCGGCAGTGATTGATGACTCCTTCTGCGTATGTAGGTTTGTACATGGAAAACCAAAAAAGCTATGACTTTTGAATGCTGAAAGTGCAGACTTGAATTGCGGAACGGAAAAGGATATCAATGATTTGAAACGGCAAATTGTGGTGAAAGTCCACCAGATTGTAGTAGATTTTCTTTACTGTATTATACACTAATGCTGTAAGGGAAATTTTTTTAATGACCTTTTTGGGGGAGGACGGTAGGAATAAAATTATAAACAGCTCATTCTCGCCTCTATAGCACTGCTTTGTTCCGCCACGGAGCTGCCTTCTCCCACCAGCATCTGTGCCGCGGTTTGAGCTGATATTATTTTTATACCCCCCTGGAAGCATACACTTTAATTTTTCAAAAAAATAAAATATTTTGTAAACGGATACTGTAACAAGTTATGCTACGATCAGTTTTAACTCGGGAACAGATTTTATACAGGTAGATCACATTGAGTTTCTTAAATAACTCATCCCCTACTATCTGCCGTAATTGCATGTTATCATATCCTCCATTTAGTTATCTTACCTGGTGATGGCTCTCATTAATTGATTTGAAAGCTTTTCATTTTCTAATTTGACTAGGAAGAGTCTGATATAACAGCAGGATTTTTTAGACTATCTTTAGCAGATGTATGTGTCCATTTATGCATGCAACATTCTCATTCAGACTGGCAGCTACAACCAGCTGTTTTTGTAATGTTATTTAGGATTTTTTACAGCACATAAGGTTTCCTCTAACCCTTACAAATACACAACAAGGGATATAGGAGACACGTTCCCCGATGCCAATACCTCATTCAGAGATTAAAATTTATACCTCTAGGAGTAATTAATATTGTCCACTGGGCCACTGGGGCTTCTCGCTGCTGAAACTCTTATAGAGGTCAATAAATTACTCAGTAGGTGGTATTACATTTTAATGGATGAGCATATTAGATTTACATGCTATGTTTTCTCTTGGAGAAAAAGAAAAATTTGTCTTAGCTAATCTTATAACTAAATGGGCATTGCACTTAATCTTAGAAGGAAAAGCTTGAGTAGGTGCATCATTTTGAATTTGTGGTACAGCATTTTAATATCACTAGGACCAAACACATATAATGAGGTGGAAACTATAGGATAATTAAGCATCTCACTACAGAGAGTTTGCACGCTTTATACCAAGCCTATTTTTGTTAGAACTTTTTGTTTCTTATGTTAGTTTTTTTTTTAGGGTGGATAAGATTAACATTAACTGTGCATTAAGGAGTGATTTATGACTGCTGGCACATCATGTCCCCCCCACCCCGCACACTATGCTGATTATACTTAGGTAAGGAACTGGAAAAAGAGGAAGGGGTCACAATTCCTGGCCTTAAGCCAAGATATGCAACTTTTTGCCAGGCCTGTATGCCCAGTATAAACTTTGATAAATCCTCCCTAAATTTTTCTTGCCATCATTTTTAACCCCTTAAGGACGCAGGGTTTTTCGGCTGATTTCTCGCTCTCCAACTTCAAAAATCCATAACTTTTTCAATTTTTACGTGTCAGACCTGTGTGGAGGGCTTATTTTTGGTGCGTAACAAATTTTACTTTCATCTCCCGGGATGTTATATTTTAACCTGCCGTTGGTACTGCGAAGCTGAAAAAAATTCCAAATGTGGAAAAATTGAAAAAAACTGCACGTGCGTCACTTCTTGTGGGCTCAGTTTTTACGACTTTCACTCTTCGCTCCAAATAACATGCCTACTTTATTCCTTTTGTTTGGTGCATCTTCGCGGTGATACCAATTTATATAGTTTTATTGTGTTTTAATCATTTTCAAAAATTAAACGAATGTGTCAAAAAAAAAAATATTTTTGCCATCTTCTGACGCTAATAACTTTCATACTTTGGCGCACGGAGTAAGTGTGAGGGGTCATTTTTTGCAAAATGCAGCGGCTAGTCTATCCCAGGGTCACCTGATCTGGCCAGCCAACCACTGCTATCGACGTGTAAGGGTACCACGTCATGCTGGGTGGAGTGCAGAGTCTCCTGGCTTGTGATTGGCTCTGTTTCTGGCCGCCAAAAAGCAAAACGGCGGGAGCTGCCATTTTCTCGAGCGGGCGAAGTATTCGTCCGAGCAACGAGCAGTTTCGAGTACGCTAATGCTCGACCGAGCATCAAGCTCGGATGAGTATGTTCGCTCATCTCTAGTTATACGGCTTGAGATCAGAAGACTGGCTTAGATATTTGCAACTAAAACATGTAATGAGCTATAATTTGCACAAGATAAAAATGAAACTGGATTCACATAAATGCTTAGATTTTATTAAAACGAAAGGGAATAGTAATAAGTCTTTATCTAAATTATATAGGTTTATAAGGGATAGTCACTCTAGGAACAAGATACACAAATCCCAAAATAAATGGGAAGGGGTGATTGGGACAATGAGTATGGAAGAATGGAAGAGAATTCACAGAAACACTAGATTGTGTTCACTAAATTGGAATCACAGATTAATTTATTTTAATGTTTTGCACCAGGTGTATTACACTCCAGTGGCGTTGCTAAAAATGAAGTTAAAGAAGGAATCTAGGTGCTGGAAATGCCAATTACCGGACGCAGATTTCCTTCACCTGGTATGGCAGTGCCCAATTATAAAGGTCTTTTGGAAAGAAGTTTTCAGAAGGATTGATCACATTCTCAAAATCAATTTACCCCTAGTGATTCACACAGCAATCTTTAGCCTATTGGAGGATCCGAGTTTGACTAACCTACATGGTAGACTGATTAGTAGGCTGATGAATATGGCAATGATAATCATAGTCCGAAAATGGGGCTCCAAGTCCCCTCCAAATGTAGAGAACTGGTGGAGACTCTCCATGCAGATAAAGGAATATGAATGTAATCGATCCAAGATGTTGCGTACAGAGCATAAATGGAATAGGGTCTGGTTATGTTGGCAATAAAACACATAGTTGAATATTATTAATCTTAACTTTAATATTTATATATATACATTTTTTTTTTCCGCTTCTTTCTCACTAGGGGAGGGGGGGGGGGGACTTGGCAAAAGTGTGTTGGGACTCTGGTCTGTAGGAAAAGGGAAGTTGCAGAATAATTGATATATATTTTATATATTAGATGCCATAAGGGACTACACTGCAATAATCCTATTAAGCAATAATCCTATATAAACAATGCATTTTATGTCAAGGGTTGATATTTGTGTTAGCATAAAGGAAAATTTTGTAGATGAAGGATTTTAAAAGACTAATGTAATTAATGTATACACTTTTAGAGTATATTGTATGGTCTTTTGAAATATGCATGTAAAATATGTAAACATTGTAATAAAGATTTATATTTTCAAAAAAAAAAAAAAAAAAAAAAGGTCTTTCCTTGACATGGTCCTGATATCCCACATTCCCAGTTCCCACTGGTGAATTGCCTTCATAACCAGGGTGGCACAAGCTAGAAGACGCCCATGCAGTGTGTGAAGATCCATTACTTGTCCTCCTGTCTTCCATTCCTGGAAGAAAGGCCTAAACCATCCCCTACAGGAGTATACCCACAAAGGAGCCCTCTCTTTCCAGAGGTTTGCATCATTGATCTTAAGAAAGTTATTCACTAAGAATACCACAGGGTTGACCATACACAACCCTCCTTGTCTCCTTGTGTGGTAAGTAACCTCCCTCTTGATTAGGATCAACCTATTCCCCCACAACAACTGGAAGAACACTCGAGTCTACTCCAGCTGTACACTTTTGTCCAGAGGGATTCTGGAAAGATGCACATTGCCCAGATAAATCAGCAGCAGGAGCAGGGAGGTTTTGATCAGGTTCACCCTTTCTCAAAGACAATTCCTTCCATTCTTCTTGGACCCAGACACCTCTGACTAGTGGTCAACCTCTGACATCACCCATTGCGCCTCCCCTCCTGAGGACATAAAAACAGTGAAATCATCACCATGCGCTGCTACCTTAGAGTAGCTTCTGGTGCCACTCGGTCCATCCCAACTCACACCATCGGGTCACAATTAACCCTCCAAAGAATAGGTCGATCGCGAACACTTACAGTAGTGGGCTCAGAGGAAAACCCTGGGGAACACCAGACCCGACCTCAAAAGACTGGCCAATCCAACCGTTCCAAGCAGGAAACTCTCTGCCCCTGCATACAAAACTTTCAGCCAATCAACAAACTCCCCTGGCATGTCGTACCTCAGAAGAACAGACCAGGTTGTTAACCCGAACAAATGCTTTTGCCTGATCCAAGTACAGCAAGTACCTCTTCCAGTTACCATCAATGCCCTACTCTGCTGCCTCCCGGACACAGAGCACAGTACTAAATGTACTGTGGCCTGGAACAGAGCAGTGCTGGGTCTCTGAAAGGACCCAGGGTGAAAATTGCACCAACCGATTAAACAGCACCTTTGCCAAAACCTTTCTGTCCATATTGAGAAGTGCTATGGGATGCCAGTTCTCAAAATGAGATTGGTCCTTTGACAGAATGAACAGGGCAGACCTCCTCATTGACATTGGCAGAGTGTACGAAAGACACTCATTGAATACAAGAGGGGAACCAAGAGGGGAACCAAGACATCCTTAAAGGTCTTATAAAACTCAGATGTTAAGCCATCCGGACCTGACGATTTCTTGAGGGCAAGCCCTTCAATCACCAGGCTGATGTCCTCTTCCCTGATCATCTCTGTCAAAACATCAAGAGAGGGGTGTACTCCTGGCTCAGGGACAGGTTCAGCCAGGAAAGCGGATATCACATCCCGATCTGGATCCTTCTCAATAGGTATGAGTAGAAGGATCTGACAACCTCCAGAATCCCTGATCTGGACCTTTTCAGGGATCCCGTACTGTCAACCAGTCCTGTGACAACTTTACCACTCATTGACATCCTGCAGTTTCTGCAAGGGTAGGGCGAGTGGTATTTCCTGTAATCCCTCTCAAAAACCAAAGATGCGTGTCTATTGTACTGACACCTCTTAAGGAAAGATTTCACTCTGGAGATGTCCTCATGACTACCTCAAGTCGAGAGAAGATGCTCGAGTTTCCTCCTCAGGCCCTGATACAGGCGGTACCTGTCCAGGCTCCTGAGGCTCAAGAGCCGGCGGAAGAATCTTGCCACCCTTTTCTTGAACATCTCCCACCACTCTGACTTACTGCTACCAAGGCCCAGCAAGGGTACCTGGCTCTGAAGAAAGTCCTCAAAGGATTGTCTGATCTCCGCTTCTTCCAGGAGAGACAAATTGAGCTTTTAATAGCCTCTTCCCATCTGTGGTGGCTTTGTAACATTCATAGAAAATCAAAATTAGACAGTGGTCGGAAAACTTCACCTCAACAACAAAAACTGGTGAAGAAATGGCTTTCTCCTTTGAATAAAACCTGTCTATTCAAGACCTGCAGCTAGCCCTATAATAGTTGAACCCCGCATGGCCTGGGATGTGTGCCGGATGTGGACATCCACCAGGCGAGCCTCACTAGCTATGCTATTAAGAGTGACGCTATCATAAGTCATCTTGTCTCTGGAAACTCTTGAGGCCTCGTGACAGCATTGAAGTCCCCTCCAAAGACCACCTGCCGACTTGTAATAAGGTAGGGCTTGATCCTCATAAAGAGACACTTCCTGTCCTACTTGGACTGATGACCAAAGATGTTAATTAGATAAAGTTCTTTTCCCTTCATGAGGACATCCAGGATCAGGCACCTCCCCATTTCTAACTCAATAACACGTTGGCATTCTACTGGTGCGGTAAAAAGGGCAGCTATTTGGCTCGGCCACAAGAGACCAATAGGAAGGCCTTTGTCTCCATTCCTTCTTAGCTTTAAACAAGGCCGCCAAATCTGGCAGCCTGGTCTCTTGTAAAAGTAAAATTTCAGCTTCAACACGGCCCAGAAAATCAAAGGCCGCAAATCTCGCCACATCAGACTTAATGCTGGCGGCATTAATGGACACCAGCATCAACAGAGTGGGTGGCGCCATCATGAGTGATTGAGTTAGGTGGCTTTCTTTTTACCCATCTTACCACCACCCTCGGGGAATAAACACCCTCTTTTTAAACATATTGTGGTGTCCATCTTTTCACCTCTGATGCTTCAGGGGCAGATCCAGAACCTGCCTCCTCATCCTCTTCTCCAGACTCTAGGCCAGTCTCCCCTCCTGAGGACCTTGACTACCCAGGGGGAGACTCGGCACCCCCTGCAGGCCCCTCCACCACCTCTGGCCCTTCACCCTCAGGCCCTCTATCGGCAGGAGAGGCTCCATCCAGGGCCAGGAATCGATTTGAAAGTTGGACCAGCAGGGGGTTGGTAGCACCTTCTTTGGGTACCTTAGGAAGTGTGGGAGAAGATCTTAAATCTCCCTTCTTTTTATCCTTTTTCTTCTTTTTAGTGCCACACTTACGCTTTTCCTATAGCCACACCCTATTATTCCCATCCAAACTCTCATAATGGGAGGAGTTTGAGGACATAGCACCTGCCTCTCCTTCGATCCTCCTGACCTCCTCATCCAGCACATCATCCCCTGTGGCCTCAGCAATAGGTGTGGTCTCAAGGACAGCACCAGAGGTTGTCCCAGCAGCCCGAGACGCCCCCTGCTCTCTTTCCTGTTGATGCTTCTCTAGACGGTTTAGCTGGGCAGGCGTCTTTTTCCTGTCTTTCTTCCCTGGCCCCTTCATTCCTCCGTCTCTGCTAGACCCTCCCCAGCAGATTCAGTCTCATGGCCTTCATCCGCTGAGGCTGAGCCTGCATTAGCGAAAGAAAGAGGACAACGACTGTACAGGTGACGGAGACCACCACACAGGTTACACCTAATCTGCTCTGTACAGGATGCAGTGAGATTGTGACACAGCGGCCAAACAAAGCTGACATCAAACTCAGATGTAACATAGGGATGGATCAAGGCAAAGATGTCAGCTGCCTTGAAGTCCATCTTCAGCAGTAGGTCAACTACCCGTGCCTGAGGGGGACACACATCACTGCTATGCCACGATGACGGACCACATTCCTACGGTTGGCACCGGCCCGGTGGTCAGGAGCGACCATGATGTCTCCCTACCTCTTTGCTCTTGGAAGGAATCAACCTCCTGCCCCACTACATCGTTCTTTCACCCTTCTGTAAGGCTTGCAGGAGGCGCCATTGCAAAACGCCCTCCACAGAGACCAGGATAATGGAACCCAACTTCCCCCAGAGGTGAAACTGCCATAGCTCTTAACAGCGGCAGCCACTGGGGGAGAAACCAGACCAACCTCTGCACCCACCACATGAACATTACCCACCTCCATGTTACACACATCCGTGTCACCCACACCACCAGTCACTCCATCACTCACTCCCAAAGCTGGTAATGTTTTTGCACCACACACTTCACTCAACATCACACCAGCATTTACTCAAGCTGGAACAACAGCAATATTAGGGGGCATAAGGGAAATATGGGAAATAAGGGGCATAACCACCTCCGCATCCTCAGGCACAAGGGACGAGGGTCCCCCTTTAGGGCATTGCCCTGAGGTACCGCAACTCTTTTCACACTTGTGCCCTCCGAATCATCAGTAGCAGATGTTAATTTAGGTTTCTTATAATTGGGTAGAATTCGCCATTGATCCTTAGCATGTATAAGGCGCAACACCAACGCAAACTAAAATTTTACTGTCCTGTTTAGGAGGTCCAGAGCCCTCAGCCTCAGCGTCAACTCCATGCTGCCGCTGCCCCTCACCTAAGTGATCAGCGGCAACAGCATGAAGAGGGGGCACCGGAAGCTGCCATACCACAGCACTGGATTTTGGTGCTAACGCCACAGCCGAGCCAGCCTTACTGTCTGACCTTCCAGCCGATGCCTCCCCTGCTCTCCCCACTGTAACTACAAACAGAGACAGAGCCCATCGCCATATAAGATGTAACGCATGTAATCTCCCAGCTCCCTGGCACTCAGTCCACTGAAGGACCTGTGCTGGGCTGGGTAACGGGGCTCGCACAGTGAGATGACCCTGCAGCTCTCCCGGGTTTTACGAGGAGGGGGCAGTATACAAGACTCAACAATTCCATGGATTTGGTCTTCTTCTTCGTGGTTTGCTGCCCCCCAATGCATCCTCTGGCAGAACCACAGCTAGATGACATGGTCGTTTGTCCTGCAGGGGGCCCACTGTACAGTACCAGACTTTCCTTCTCCGTCTGACTCTCATTCTGAAGCACCATTAACCACCTCTTCTTCTTCTCCTCCATCTCCCGAAACCTCTCATTATTAAGGATTTTTTTCTTTGAATGGTCTGCTCATCTCCAGCAGGTCAGCCTTCCTCTCCTCCAAGGCTTGGATGTCGGTATTTAGCTTGGAAATTTCAGCAATTATTTGCTCCTT
Source organism: Engystomops pustulosus (assembly GCA_019512145.1). Lineage (NCBI taxonomy): Eukaryota > Metazoa > Chordata > Amphibia > Anura > Leptodactylidae > Engystomops > Engystomops pustulosus. Next base: position 194,531,361 of record CM033642.1, on the reverse strand, counting down.
CCTTTTTTTCTGGGCAGAGCTTGCCCTGGCATGGGTGCACCCCAGCTCCTCCAGCAGCCTCCTCACCATCTTGCTGGTTTCTTTATACTTAGAGAGGTGGCCCAGAGCCAGGGAGGAATAGGTGGAAATAGACTCCCAGGTCCTCAGCATAACCCAGCCCTCCTCATTGAGGTCAGCCTCACCTCCCTGAGCACTCAGCTTTCCCACGGTATCCAGCTTTCCAGAAGTCTTGCTGCATTTAGGAGCCTTAATTGGCAAGTGGGGGAGTTGTAGCATCATTGCTGCTGTTCCTGGCAGATCTTCTCTTCCCCAAGGATTCTGCAGAGCTGTCCGGTAGCTGGCTACCCCTGCCTCCCGCCAGCCTAGAATGGGAAACAGGAGCCTAGAACTTGCTGCCCTGGCTCATGCCTGGAAACCCTCTCCCTCCATGGGAGAGTAGACAGCAGGCCCCAGGTCGAGGTGGATTATTCCTGGAGCTAAGGAGCAGCAGCACACAAATCCTCACACAGCAACTCAGAGAGATAACGATGTAATGAGCTACTCCAGGGCTGCACTCACTATTCTGCTGCTGGTGCAGTCACTGTGTACATACAGGACATTACTTATCCTGTACTGATCCTGAGTTACATCCTGTATTATACCTCAGAGCTGCACTCACTATTCTGCTGCTGGTGCAGTCACTGTGTACATACAGGACATTACTTATCCTGTACTGATCGGGAGTTACATGCTGTATTATATACCAGAGCTGCACTCACTATTCTGCTGGTGCTGTCACTGTGTACATACATGATATTACTTATCCTGTACTGATCCTTAGTTAAATCTTGGATTTTCCTGTATGTAAGGTGACTGGATTTTTAATGGATCCTACCATACATACATATACAACTATTTAGCCATGAGAACACATTCTAGTACATAGTAGGAAGGACAAAACCTAAGAATGTCAGGTCAGTACAGTAAAAAGCAGAATTTCCTGGTTTGACATGTGTCTCAATCAGGAAAAATCAAGACAATTTTGATACCTGCTAGCGAAACCCCCACAAATCTCCTCACCAATAATAAGCACAGTAAATAAGCCTTCAAAGACACATATGGGATAAAATGTTTTCTTGTACAAGCGTTGGTTTGAAAAACTGATAATCCAATGAGATATTTATCAGGACATGTCCAGACAAGAGGAAATGTGAGGGAGGACACACCCATCTGATGATTGTATGTAGTGACCTCACCTGCTTCGTGATGTGTGTGATCTCCATACTGTATATGATGCCAATGAGATCAGAGCAAGAAATCCCACATAATACCTGTGCACACAGCGTCATATGGAGATAGAGGGATAAGGCTTTGTCATATGCACTTTTTATACCTTTATGCGTGGAGAGATTTGTATCTGGAGATCCCAGAGAGGACTCCACCAGCCTCCCCTGTGTACAGTATCTGGAAGCCCCAGTGAGGACTCCACCAGCCTCCCCTGTGTACAGTATCTGGAGGCCCCAGAGAGGTCTCCACTAGCCTCCCCTGTGTTCAGAACCAATATATGAGGAAAGTCACCAGAGATATAATCCAAAAGGAAATTAAAACAAAAAATAATCTACAATTGGATGAATATAAAAAGTATTAGAAGAAACAGTAATTTGCTGATCTATTATCAACTATTACAGTACTGAGCTGATGCTAAGTTTGAAAAGTTCAATAACCCCTTCCGCCACCAGGACGTTGGGGAATGTCATGATGAGTATGTAACTAGTACATTATTCCCAAAATCTCTTCCTCATCCAATCCTTTCCCTTCCTTGGTTGAACTTGATGGACATGTGTCTTATTTCAACCTATGATACTATGATGATGATCCCCAACATCATGGAGATCGCTCAGCGATCCACTCAGCGATTAGCACCCTCTGAACCAGTTACGGGGGTGCCAATCATCTCCACGGCAACCCTGGGCCTGCCTTGCTTGACTGCCAATGCATTTGCATAGGCTGACTGGTATAATACAATGCCATAAATCAGTACAACAGTGTATAAATTTGAGCCAGTGATCAAATAATCCCTTGTTTAAAGTCCCAAAAGGAGGCAAAAAAGTGTAAAAAAAAGTTTATTTAATATAAATATTAATACAATAAACACAATAAAAGTTAAAATCACCACTCAAACATCACATGTAGAGTATTGTTACATCTTTAACTACCTGTAAAATAAAAAAATAAATAAAAATACGGATATAGGGAAGCCTAAAACAAAAAAACAAAACACAAAGCAATAATTATGATTTCTGCGCTTCCAACCAAACGAAAACCACCATAAAAGGTGATCAAAAAGTCTCATTTACCTCTCTATGATACCAATAAAAAGTACAACTTATCCTGTAAAAAATAAGCCCTAAAAAAGATCAATCAATAAAATAATAAAAATGTTACACTGCTTAGTACACAGCAATGCAAAATCAAGTGATTCTTCTCTCCAATTGAGATTTTATTCTGTAAAACAAGTCAAACATAGAAAACGTTATATAAATGAGTTATTCCCGTACTGACCTATAGAACACATGTAACATTTTATTTATGCTATTTGGTGTATGAAAAATAAAAGCAAGATAAAAGTCAATAATAGAATAGATTTTATTTGCACCGATGCCCCCCCCCCCAAAAAAAGACCTACCCTTAGGGTACGGTTATACTGTGGTGTTTCCTTTCTTTCCTGACAAAAGATTACTCATTTATACAGCTGGAAGCGTGGTGGATGAACCATGCTTTAGAAAATGTGGCCCATATAAGGGGATGCAGGGGAGTTTCAGACATTGGCTAAAATGTTAATAAGGGGATGGCTAATGGTACATGTGGCCAGACTTAAAAAGAAAGTTAAAGATCAGTATGTAAAGGCCAGTGCAGCATTATGGATTGCATATGTGGCATTTCTACCTAAAAATTTCTATCTATTAATAACTTCAGCTCTGCTCTTGCAGCTTCCGGCAAGCCGAGCACACCCAACCGTCATTATATCCCAGCACCTGATACTGTGTTGGGACAGTGGTCGGAAGGGCATGCCAAGTCGGAAGCTGGGCTGAGCTGACTTTCTGTGGAGAGCGCGTGTGAACCTGGGAATCCTAGACGAGGTATAATCTGATCTGGTCAAAGATGTACAGGATTTTGTGGGCTCCTGCACTTTCTGTGCCCCCGAAATAAGCCATCTCATTTTGTACCGACCGGCTTTTTCCTCTCATTGCCAATATCCAGCTTCCCGTGGACTCATGTGGCTATGGATTTTATGAACCTTCCGCCTTCCTCTGGTAATACCATCATCTGGGTGGTAACTGACCGGTTCTCCAAAATGCCCCACTTCCTCTGCGAGGTCTGCCATCAGCTCCATGCCTTACCATTTGTTCTTCCTCCACATCTTCCGGCTTCACTGACTTTCTCAGCACATCGTTTTAGAGCGAGGGGTTAAGTTTTTCTCCAAGTTCTGGCGATCCCTGTATAGTAAACTACAGTTGAAGCTGTATCTCTCCTCTGCTTACCATCCACAGTCCAATGGACAAGTAGAGAAAGTTAATTAGGCTGTTATCTCCGGCATTTTGTATCTGCCCGTCAGGAAGACTGGTCCACTCTTTTGCCATGGGCAGAGTTTTCCTACAACTGCTTGGAAGCTGCCAGCTCTTCTCCTTTCTTCATTGTCTATGGACAGCACCCATGCCCTTCTCTTCCTCTTTCTGTGCCCTCGGATGTTTAAGCTGTGGAAGAGTTGGTCCAGGATCTTAAGTCTATCTGGGAGCAGACTCAACTCTCCCTGCTACAGTAATCTGCTCGACCCAAGACTCAGGCTGACAGGAAATGCAGGACTCCTCCCATCTTCTCTCCAGTTGACAAAGTGTGGCTATCCTCCAAGCATGTCCGGCTAAAGATCCCCAGCTATAAGCTGGGTCCATGTTTCATGGGTCCTTTCGAGGTCGTAATGTGCATCAATCCTGTCGCCTATAAGCTGTGCCTTCCTCCCACCAAGCGCATCCCAAACTCCTTCCATGTATCTCTCCTTCAGCCAGTCATCCTGAACCGCTTCTCCCAGAAAGTTCCTCCTCCTGCTTCTGAGGCCGACTTCATCAATGTCTTTGAGGTAAAGGAGGTTCTAGACATGAAGATGGCGAGAGGTAAGTGATTCTTCCTTGTTGATTGGAAAGGGTGCGGGCTTGAGGAGGTCCCTTGGCACAAACTGGTTGGGGCACACCCAACAATTATTTTTCAATAAAGTAAAAGTTGCTAATAATAGATATATACAGCCCCCAGCAAAATGTATGCAACATATATATATATATATATGTTGAGCCCCCCTAAATTGTCACCCACCTACTTGCCTCATGTGCCAAAAAGATGTGACGGGACAACCATAAGGGCAGTCCATAGGCCACTGTGCAGACACAGAACAAGACAAAGAAATAACAGAAGAATCTCGATCGGTCTAGGTCACAACAAGAAAGCAGGTACAGTACAGTATCAGAGTTCAGAATGGGATAGTCGAGGGTATAATAGCAGAAAACAATAACCAGAATACACGATAGATAAGCAGTAGCACACATGGAGGGATATAGAGCTGAGGTATAATGTATTACCAGTAAGGTCTATAAGGACTTGTCAGGTATATAAGGGAATTCTGGACACACCTCCCACAGCAGAGTGGAGGACCTGTCCATCACACCAGCAACCCTTTGCTATACAGGACTACGCTAGAGGGAGCCAGATGTGGCTTGATCAACAAAATACTAAACCACAGTTTACACACAGGAAACACAAACAGACATTAAAGACTCCTTAGCCATATTCTGTGGACAGAGGATGATGTCTACACTGATATTACCATACTTCTTTATATAAGGGACCACTGTACCCTCATTATACCCACCCGGCTTGGAAGGGTTTTAGCGCTGGTACAGTTTAAAGAGACATGGATCATGAAGATCTTTGCCAGAGACCCATGCCCAGTCCTCAGGACCATTCCCCTTCCAAAGAACCAGGTATGGGACAGAATTTTGGAACATTCTTCTCCACTCCAAATTCCAATTCAACTTGGATCACAACAGGGGCTGGTGGGTCACAGGATAGACATACTTTTTCGGAAGGGCCTTGTGAAAAACATTATGGATATGGAAAGAGCTAAGTAATTGTAGTCTGAAGAATTTAGGAATAATGATTTCACTGATGGCATATGGCCCAACAAATCGAGGAGCAAATTTCCCAAAAGGAACTCTGGAACTTTGAGATGCAGATTCTTGTTAAATAACCACACGTTCCCCCAACACATCATAAAGACTAGGAAACCATCTTTTATTCGCCTGACTGTCTTGGGCTTAAACCAGGTTCCACAAAGCTAGGGCCCATCCTGCGCTCAGCTGTTGGAACATTGTTTTGTCACAGGGTTTAATTGACTCAATGTTACCACAAGATGAGAATCTGGGCTAAAACGCATAATTAGACAAGACTGCCGACATCTTAGTAGACGTGTTAATCTTGTTGTTTAGATCAATCTTGGCGAGAGGGAGAAAGGACTTCCATAACCCTGTTACTTATCAAAGCGATTATGAGAATGTTTTTTCCTTACATGTTGTACGTCATAATAGTGGTAAATTTTGGCTGATAAGTTTTGAGCTTATTTACTAAAAAAAAGAAAAAATGATCGTATATTTTTTGAAAAATGTGTCATTTTCGAAATTCAAAATCATCGCAATTTCAACTAAGCTGGGCTTAGCTGATGTGAATTTTAATAATTCAGCAGACAGTGTACCATACTTGTTATGAATCCCTAGGGACCGGTGTTGTTCTAGGGAGAGGGAGTACTTCCATTCTTCTTGGTCTACCCTCAACATAGGGAAAATAGGGGTAGTGCTGTCCATCATCTGCGTCCTGACCGGTACATTGGGGGGAAGTAATCAAACCCTCCACAAAGGACAGTATACCCCCCAGAATACTATCAAGTTATGCCACTCTCTGTTTGTACTTTTAACCCCTCATTGCACAGCTCTTTAACAAAAATTGAATAAAAGTTATATTTTAAATTTCACTATAGCCCTGGTGGATAGAAAAGGGTTTTTTTGGTCGCAAGCCAAGCGACTTTTTGTAAATACATTTTTGGCTCTTCACCCTTATCTACTCAGAGCTTATATTCTTCCCCCCCCCCCCCCCGGATGGAGATTGATGTGTGTTGGTTCTGGCTTTTACCCCCAACCATTCTCCCCTGCACCCTGAGGCACCAACTTGGCACTCTCACCCGATAACCCACCTCCCTTCACCAGCAAGCAGGTCATCAGCAGTAGGGGCTCCATGTCACACAACTGGATGTAACAGAGCACCAGATCTGGAACATGGCTGCCGACAGCATCAGTTACGGCTTCTTTGGAGCATCTGAAATATAAGTAATCACAACCAGAACCTTATAGCAAGTCAGGAAGAAAGCTGCACCAAGACTCCAGTGGTAGCCAGAACCAGGCAGCTTCAGCGCCAGTACTTGGCAAAAGTGGAGCTAGTGTTTCTTTTGTTAAGCCAACAGCAGCACAGCACTGCATCACCACAATCACCGTGCAAGTAGCTCCCAAAACCACCACCGCAGCACCCCGACGTACATTTTGCCATCGTTTCCTTGAGGACCGATGGCGAAACACACGTCGGGGTGCTGCGGTGGTGATTTTGGAGCTACTTGCTTGGTTGGTAGGCACCTATGCATATAACGCCTTTTCTGGGCAAAGTTACGTTTGGGTTTCGGTATACATACTGTATATACATTTATCTTGTGCTCTCTAGATATCTCTATACCCATTGAGGAGAATACGTTATTCATTGACCACCACCTCTTTTGTGTGTTTGTTGTGTATTTTTGGTGATGATTTTAAATTGATTTGTCCTTTTTTATTGCCTTGTGGAAATAAAGATTGAAGATTTTATTCTATTGTTTCATGTATTTTGACTTGATTACCAGTATGCTATTATTGGTATTCTTATCTGTCTGTAGCTTTTAGAGTAAGTATCTGTACACTTTTATAATAGTATTATTTTACGTATTATTATATTCTTCTTCTTTTTATTACTTTATTTAGTATTAAATTTGGTTACATTTTACAACCAAGATTAGGGCATTTCATAATTAGATTTTTTTACCAGTTATTTTGGGCCAAAGCCAAGAGAGTTTGAACACAGCAGAGGAGCAGATCTCTCCACTACTTGATCCCTGTATAGACTCCACTACTGGTACTGGCTCATAAAAACAAATGAAAAAAAAAATGAGATCTGAACTGGCATTTACTCTTTACAGTCCTGGCCAAAAGTTTTGAGAATGACACAAATATTATATTTTCACATGATGTGTTGCCCTCTTGTTTGTCAGATGTTTTTATCACATACAGAAATACAAGTGCAATCATATTATGAGTAACAGAAGGAGTTACTGCAGGGAGTCAGTATTTGCAGTGTTGCCCCTTCTTTTTCAGGACCTGCACTTCTCCCTGGCAGCACTCAATCACCTTTTGGACCAAATCCTGACTGATCGCCGTCCATTCCTGCACAATCACTGCTGCATTTTGTCACAATTTGTTGGTTTTTGTTTGTCCCCCGTCTCTTGATGATTGGCCACAAGTTCTCAATGGGATAAGATCTGGGGAGTTTCCAGACCATGGATCCAAAATCTCTATGTTTTGCTCCCTGAGCCATTTAGCTATCACCTTTGCTTTAAGGTGCTCCATCATGCTGGAAAAGGCATTGCTCATCACCATCTGCTCTTGGAGGGTTGGGAGAAGTTGCTCTTGGAGGACATTCTGGTGCCATTATTCATGGATCTGTTTTTAGGCAAGACTGTGAGAGAGCCAATTCCCTTGGCTGAGAAGCCGCCCCACACATGAATGGTTGCAAGAGGCTTTACATGTGGCATGAGACAGGACTGGTGGTATCGCTCACCTTGTCTTCTCTGAACAAGCTGTTTTCCAGATGTTCCAAACAATCGGAAAGAAGATTCATCAGAGACAATGGGGGTCATTTACTAAGGGCCTGATTCGCGTTTTCCCAACGTGTTACCCGAATATTTCCGATTTGCGCCCAATTTCCCTGAATTGCCCCGGGATTTTAGCGCACGTGATTGGAAATCGTGAAGGATTCGGAAAAACAGGCGCATTTAAAAAAAAAAATTGGTCGCACAGGCCATACTCACATGCACCACGATGAAGACGATGAACTCCGGGGCACCTCGGCGGACTTCGGCGCAGCACCGACACCTGGTGAACATCGGGCGCAGGACCTTCATAAATGTTTTTCCGACTCCGTCGGGTTATCGTTTGGCCACGCCCCCCGATTTCCGTCGCGTGCATGCCATCGCCGATGTGCCACAAACCGATCGCTTGCGCCAAAATCCTGGGGCAATTCAGGGAAAATTGGCACAAATCGGAAGTATTCAGGTAACACGTCGGGAAAACGTGAATCGTAGTAAATGACCCCCACGACTTTCCCCCAGTCCTTAGCAGTCCACTCCCTGTACCTTTTGCAGAATATCAGTCTGTCCCTGATGTTTTTTTCTGGAGAGAAGTGGCTTCTTTGCTGCCCTCCTTGACACCAGGCCTTGCTCCAAGAGTCTCCGCCTCACAGTGTGTGCAGATGCACTCACACCTGCCTGCTGTCATTCCTGAGCAAGCTCTGCACTGCTGGTAGCCCCATCCCGAAGCTGAAACACTTTTAAGAGACGGTCCTGGTGCTTGCTGGTCCTTCTTGGGCCCCTGGAGCCTTTTTGGTAACAATGGAACCTTTCTTCTTGAATTCCTTGATGATGCGATAGATTGGTGACTGAGGTGCAATCTTTCTAGCTGCGATAGTCTTCCCTGTTAGGCCAGTTTTGTGCAGTGCAATGATGATTGCACGTGTTTCTTTAGAGATAACCATGGTTAACAGAAGAGAAACAAAAGTACTGACTATTCTTTATGGTGAAACTGTGAATGGCTCATTAAATCAGTTATGGTTGTGTCGGGGTTGCACAGAGTGTCCTAGTTACCTGGTATGGTAACTATGCTTATGGTTTTCAAAGTGACTTATGCATGATTTCTATGCTTGTATTCAGCTGCCTACAATCTGACCCATTGTAGCATTTGTTCCATACCTATCATTCTATATGCTCCTTGATGGCACTTTATTTTTATATTGATAGGACATGCAATCTTTTTAATATATGTTTCCATTCTTTGGCTACTATATTGATATTGTGACTGATAAAATGTATGGCTTTTTACCGATATAACTAATAAGATCAAGTCTAAATCCACCAAGTCTAGAATAACATACGTATCCTATATCCTAGACAGATCCTAAAGACCCATCAGCACATATCACTTACCCAACAGGCATAAAAAAAATAATCTTAAGGTTGGCCTCTCCACCTCCCAACCAACATCAAATATAATTGATAACTTTCTGGAAAAAAATCCATCTTCCCTCAAATGCCCTCTTTATACATGAAGAACCAAACCAAATTATCCAGACTGCCAAAAAAAGGCCCCAGGGCCAGATACTCTGGCCAAATAGTACTACCCTATTTTTAAGGATATCCTTCCAAATTCTACGCCAAATTCTACGCCAAAGCTGTCTATTTTTTATCCCAGGCATATTTATTTCAATTCATTTTGGTTACAGCACTTAGTCAATAGTACTGTTGTTTAGAATATATCTGTGCATATTAACTTTCATATGTTCTTATACTTAAAGGAAACCTACCATTTCAAATGGTAGGTGTAAGCTGTAAACACCGAGCACCAGCTCAGGGTGAGCTGGTGCCGGTGCTTAGTTTCGTTAGTGTTAAAACCGCGGTATCGCGGTTTTAACACTTTTTAAACTTTATAGCAAAAGCTGCTTCGGCGCTGCGCGCGACCGTGCGCGCGCAACGCCTGCGGCATTTCCTATGTAGGCGCACGATCGTGCGACTTCACTGAATGGAGTGCAAAGTGACTGGTATTATCTTAAAACAGGGGTTATGGCATTTATATTCCCTGATCATCAATACAAATTGTACCAGGATGTTAGAGGGATTGGGTCACCTCGGAATCTTTAATGAGTCATATTCCAAGAACTGTTCCAGACTTTTTACCCATGAGACCATAACCCTTTTCAGAAAGAAAAAACAGACTAAAAGCTTGGACACAAGTAGATGGATAAACCTCCCCATTATATCTTTAGACAAACACATCAGAGATTCTGTGATGGTATTGGTATGTATAGCCACAGTTAATTTTTGCAGCTATTACATATATAATATGTAATATTATACTATGTATATACTCGAGTATAAGCTGACCAGAGTATAAGCCGAGACCCCAAATTTTACCACCAAAAACTGGAAAAACCTATTGACTCAAGTATAAGCCAAGGGTGGTAAATGCATTGGTCACAGACCCCCAGTATATAGCCAGCTGCCCCCAGTTAGTATAGACAGCCCCCTGAAGTATACAGCCACCAGCCTGCCCCTGTAGTATACAGCCTGCCCCCGTAGTATTCAGCCAGTCCCAGCCTCCCCCGTAGTATACAGCCAGGCCCCTGCCCCCAGTTATAACGCCAGCCCAGCCTGCCCCCAGTAGTATACAGACAGCCCACGCCTGCCCCCAGTAGTATACAGCCAGCCAGCCCCCAGTAGTATACAGCCACCCAGCTACCCCCATTAGTTACAGCCAGCCAGCCAGCCCCCAATAGTATACACCTGCCCCCTGTAGTATCAGCCAGCCCAGCCTGCCCCCTGTAGTATACAGCCCGCCCCAGCCTGCCCCTGTAGTATACGCCACTCAGCCTGCCTCCAGTGGTATCAGCCCGCCCAGCCTGCCCCCGCTAGTAATAGAGCCAATCCCAGCCTACCCCACTAGTATACAGCCAGCCAGCCCCCAGCAGTATACAGCCAGCCCCCAGTAGTATACAGCCAGGCAAACCTGCCCCCAGTAGTATACAGTCAGGCAAGCCTGCCCCCAATAGTATACAGCCAGCCAGCCTGCCATGTTTCTTCCCGGAATGCAGGCGCATACTGACGCGGCCGCAGCTGACGTCATACTATGCACCAGCTGAGAAGAAACATGGCCGCACCCTGCAGCCTGATACAGAAGAAAGAAGACAGGCATGGAAGCCAGAAGAGGAGCCGCGCTGACATTCGGGGGATCCGCGCAGACATCGGGGGAGCCGCGCTGGGCATCAGGGCCGCCGGAGGGTGAGTATATAAGTTGTTTTTTTTTTTTTTTAGTACTGGGCTCGCGTGTTGACTCATGTATAAGCTGAGTTGAGGATTTTCAGCACCTTTTTTTGTGCTGAAAAACTCAGCTTATACACGATTATATATGGTACATGAAATACTGTACACAGCTTACTGTACCCAGACACACAGTGCACATTTTACATAAAGGCCACACATGCAGGAGGTTATTATTATAATTTATTTAAATACCACTATATATTACATGGTTCTTTACTTTTGATAAGGGCTTCACATACATTACATTAAGATGAGAAAAAATGTAAGTACATAAGAAACTATACTAAACTAGTAAAATTGGAAGAAGCACTCACAAACTATATGGTCAAATTGTTTGACACAAATAAAGGGCTTCTTTTATGCAACAAAAGATTCCAAAGCATTATCACAAATTTTATCTGTGCATAACCAGACTGACGTTTCAGCCTTAGTCAGGACCTTACTCATACACACTCATTTCTGATGGAGTGAGTGAGGATCTTGGGTGGTGATAAATTTTAGTGGCATAAACTAACAACTGGCAAGAAATACTCCTGATTGATCATCCTGCATGGACACTTTGATAAATCTGGTGTGGCTCGAGGCTGTCTAAATTTGCACTTACTTTTATACACCTTTGATATATCTGCCTCATGGTTTATGGGGGTGTTATGTTCATGAGGACAATTTTCTTCCTTTCTTCACCTTGCCCACCTGGCAGTGATTGATGACTCCTTACTGCGTATGTAGGTTTGTACATGGAAAAACAAAAAAGCTATGACTTTTGAATGCTGAAAGTGCAGACTTGAATTGCAGGAACGGAAAAGGATATCAATGAGTTGAAACTGGCAAATTGTGGTGAAAGTCCACCAGATTGTAGTAGATTTTCTTTACTGTATTATACACTAATGCTGTAAGGGAAATTTTTTTAATGACCTTTTTGGGGGCGGAGGACGGGTAGGAATAAAAATTATAAACAGCTCATTCTCGCCCTCTATAGCACTGCTGTTCCGCCACGGAGCTGCCTTCTCCCACCAGCATCTGTGCCGCGGGTTTGAGCTGTATATTATTTTTATACCCCCCTGGAAGCATATACCACTTTAATTTTTCAAAGAATAAAATATTTTGTAAAACTGATACTGTAACAAGTTATGCTACGATCTAGTTTTTAACTCGGGAACAGATTTTATACAGATAGAATCACATTGAGTTTCTTAAATAACTCATCCCCTACTATCTGCCGTAATTGCATGTTATCATATCCTCCATTTAGATTATCTTACCTGGTGAATGGCTCTCATTAATTGATTTGAAAGCTTTTCATTTTCTAATTTGACTAGGAACGTGTCTGATATAACAGCAGGATTTTTTAGACTATCTTTAGCAGATGTATGTGTCAGTGATGCAGTGCAACATTCTCATTCAGACTGGCAGCTACGAGAACCAGCTGTTTTTGTAATGTTATTTAGGATTTTTTACAGCACATAAGGGTTTTCTCTAACCCTTTACAAATACACAACAAGGGAATATAGGAGACACGTTCCCCGATGCCAATACCTCATTCAGAGATTAAAATTTATAACTCTAGGAGTAATTTAATATTGTCCACTGTGGCCACTGGGGCTTCTCGCTGCTGAGAACTCTTATAGATGTCAATAAATTACTCAGTAGGTGGTATTACATTTTAATGGATGAGCATATTAGATTTACAGTGCTATGTTTTCTCTTGGAGAAAAAGAAAAATTTGTCCGTAGCTAATCTTATAACTAAATGGGCATTGCACTTAATCTTAGAAGGAAAAGCTTGAGTAGGTGCATCAATTTGCGATTTGTGGTAAAGCATTTTAATATCACTAGGACCAAACACATATAATGAGGTAGAAACTATAGGATAAATTAAGCATCTCACTACAGGAGAGTTTTCACGCTTTATTACCAAGCCTATTTTGTTAGAAGTTTTTGTTTCTGTGTTACTGTAACTTTTCCTCCCTGTAAAAAAAATTTTTTTAGGGTGGATAAATGTTTGTTTTTTTAGGGTGGATATAGATTAACAATTAACTTGCATTAAGGAGTGATTTATGAACTGCTGGCGCATCATGTTCCCCCCCACCCCGCACACTATGCTGATTATACTTAGAGGCTCTAGTTGCAAATGTGCAAGAACTATAATCTACAGCCAGGCACATCCTACTCGACATCTCTTCCCAACCACTTGGTAAGGAACTGGAAAAAGAGGAAGGGGTCACAATTCCTGGCCTTAAGCCAAGATATGCAACTTTTTGCCAGGCCTGTATGCCCAGTATAAACTTTGATAAATCCTCCCTAAATTTTTCTTGCCATCATTTTTAAAGTCTTCACCAAGCATGAGAACCATGTTGGCTTTGTTCCATTGGTCAAATAAACTACATATAGAGTTAATGAGGGAGATTTATCAGAAGTGTCTGAGAGGAAAACTATTCTAGTTCTCTGTGGTAACCAATTAGAGCTCAGCTTTCATTTTCCCAGCTTTATTAAATGAAAGCTGAGCTACGATTGGTTGCCATAAGCAACTAGAACAGTTTTCCCTCAGACAATTCTGATAAATCTCCCCCAATTTTTTTTCTTCATTTGCAAGAAAAATAACTCATATTTCTAGGAAAAATTATATTTGATATTAAATATATAATTTATATTTATATAAAAGCCATGTGGTTTCATATGGTTATCTATAGTTTTGTGGTTAACTTGGAATGTGTATTTTGAGAAAGCGTCATTGCATTATTTCAATTTGCAATAAATATAACAGTTTACTCCTTAGAGTAGCAGTTAAATCTTATTAAATATATACTAATCTCTTAGTGACCAAAATATAATATTATGAGCTTTTACTGATTACTGACTGATAGTTTTAACAGTAAAATTTTAATTATTATCAATAAATAAACTGCTATATTATATGTGAAGTGATAATGTATACAAAAAGATAATCCAAGCAGCACAAACATAGGAAAAAAAAAACTGGGTGCACACTAACCAGGGCCGGGCTTTAGGTCCTCCAAAAATAGTATATAGAGAGGTAATAACAGCCCTCCAAACATAGAATTGTGCAAAAAGACAAGTGGATTTATTCCATATTCAAAGCGGCGTTTCGACTCAAGGTGTGAGCCTTCCTCAAACTAAATACATATAGCGACAATCTCATATATATAGCAGGTGTGGAGTGTCACATGACACAAATCACGCCCCTTCCTATACAAAGTGCTATAGTGCAGGTGTGGAGTGTCACATGACACAAAACACGCCCCTTCCAAACCAAAGTGCTATACTGCGAATATGGAATAAATCCACTTATCTTTGTGCACAATTCTTTGTCTGGAGAGCTTGGAGAGCTGTTATTACCTTTCTATATAACATATATATACAGGCGATCCCCTACTTAAGGACACCCGACTTACAGACAACCCATAGTTACAGACAGGCCCCTCTGACCTCTGGTGAAGCTTTCTGGATGCTTTACTATAGTCCACACTGCAATGATCAGCTTTAAGGTGTCTGTAATGAAGCTTAATTGATAATTAAAAATTTTTAAACTCCAATAATATCAAAATGAAAAACAAACAGCACACCACTTTGGAAGAAAAAAATATACCTTGGTATACCATGGCAACCCCCAACAAGCTGCCTATTTGGGTCTCCAAACCCTAGCACAGACCTTTACAGCATAAAAAAGCACTTGTCCACATGGAGATAGGTAGTAATGACACATATATTTATATAAATCCATGCAAAAAATACAGGTGTTTTGAATGGAAAAACATCACCACCAATATTTACCATTTTGTGTATCATTCACAGTCCATTTTTTCTCCATTATTCTGGCATTTGGCAAATATAAATAATTTTGTAAATTCTAATTGACCTCAAACGGAAATGGTTCATTGTGATTTCACATCAGAAGGTGAGAAAACATGTATTTAATGAAATGTATGTAAAGCAATGCATTTCTTTTTTACATGTTATGAAATGTTTGGAGCATATTAAAGTTTCTCACATGTTTAGCAGATTCAAACTGTACAGATATAATTTTCTTTGCATTTTCTTAAATGTGTGTGTGTGAACTTTGTTATCTGTTAGTTATTTACCAATGTTTGCTATATTTTGTGACTTTTCAGTGGCTTTGGAGAAAACGCTTACTCTTGCATAGAGTCAAGGTTTAACGTTACAACATGTTTCAGTTACAATGGTCAATGGATACAGAATTCATCTGCTCATGACTATTTTAACTTCAAAGCTTATTCTCATCATATATGTCTGTGAAATGCCATACAGTATATGATGGGTCTTTCCATTAGACTTTTCAACATTTAACTACAGCTTAGTTGGCATTACCATGTGTTGCAGTACGAGTAACTGTCTATGAACATCTCATTATGATTCAACATGTCCAATAGACTTAGAAAAGTTTTCAGGCTTTCCATCTTAATGCTCAGAAATCACTCAGCAGAACCATGAGATCCATCACGTCTTTCCCTACATTGCTGTATTAACAGCTCTGGACAGGCAGTACAGCCCAGGGGTGCTAAGCCTGGAGGAATAATTCTGCAATTACTTATGCTAATGAGCCCACTGACTCAGCATGAGGAAAACTTGTTTCTCCTGATATTTCTGCAAATGGAAGTTTAAACAAAATTAATGAGCTCTGCAAAGAGATCTGTTCACACTTAGAGTTTCCCAGTGCTAACGCCTCCATCCCTGGTCCTATTCTTTTTATCTCATGTTTTTAAAAATTAACATATAGAATGCAGATGAATCTCCTGGGCAAAATACTTGCTAAGTGTATATTTTAAAGGCAATTTAAGAGTAATTTTCAGAGGAATATTAACCATATGGATCATCTATCATGTTCAATTTCTGTAGTTATCCTAATAAACTCCTGTGTTAAAACAAAAGCACTTTGATTTCATTCTTGCTCATTTGGTAAGAATAAATACAGTGGGTACAGAAAGTATCTAGACCCATTTTTTTAAACAAGAAAAACTAAAATATCACATGGTTATAAATATTCATACCCATTGCTGTTACACTCATATTTAACTCACATGCTGTTCATTTCCTTCTGATCCTCCTTGAGATGGTTCCACTCCTTCATTGGAGTCCAGATGTGTTTAATTGAACTAATTGAACTTGATAAGAAAGGCACATAGAAGTCTATCAATATAAGACCTCACAGCTAACAGTGCATGTCATGATATCTAAGGAACTGGCTTTTCTAAGGCTTTTTTACTATGAGAACTGTCAATCTGGGGAATAGCCTACCTCAGGCTCTAGTCTCAAAAGGGACAGCCGAGAGCTTCAAGAAGAGTCTAGATGCCTTTTTACACCTAAATAACATTGAAGGTTATGTTATATAGAATTGTTTCCCCTAAATCCCTTCCTCATCCAATCCCTTCCTTACCTTCCTTGGTTGAACTGTATGGACAGGTGTCTTTTTTCAACCGTATAAACTATGAAACTGTTATGCTTAGAGACAGAATTGTGGCAAGGTACAAATCTGGACAAAGTTACAAAAAACTTCTGCAGCACTCAAGATTCCTCGGAGCACAGCGGCCTCCATAATACTTACATGGAGGAAGTGTGGGATGACCTACACTCCCCTGACGAAGCCCGCTAAGCCGAGCGATACGTGTGGGGCGTCTATTCCTCCCCGGACTGGAGTCATTCCAAATGGTAATATAGGATATATTCTTCTAGATGAATTAGGTTTTCGGTTGATTTCTAGACTGTTTGATGTGTATACTTTTGAAATGATCTCTCTCATTATTTTTTGACTATTTATTCTAATATATTTACACATCAATTTACACTACTTTAATCAATTTTCATTACCTATATTACATTAGTTTTTGACATTCTTTTTAGTTGTGTATTTAGTCCTGGGGAGGTTATGTGATGTACACCCATTCTGGGTTTTTAATCATGTTTTATTCATGTGAATACCAATAAAATTTATTCATTTGTCATAAATACGCATCTCTTTCCTTTTATACTTTGATGACCTACACTCTTCGTAAACCTGGCCATCCAGCCAAACTGAGCTATCATTGTGGCTGAGCTCCAGAGATGCGGTAAGGAGATAATTAAGAGTTCCGCAAAGTCAGCTATCACTGCAGCCCTCCACCAGTCAAGTTTTTATGGCAGAGTGTGCCTCCAAAACCCTTTCCATGCAAGGCATGGTCTCAAGAGACAAAGATTGAACTTTTTGGTGTTAATTCTAAATGGTATGGAGATTAGCAGGCACTGCTCATCAGCTGCTAAATACAATCTCAACAATGAAACATGGTGGTGCCAGCACATGTGGTGTTTTCTACTGGTTGCAATTGAAGGAAAGATAAATACAGATAAGTACAGAGATATCCTGGATACAAACCTCTTCCAGAATGCTCTTAACCTCAGACTGGGCCAAAGGTTCACCTTTCAACAAGACAATGAACCTAAGCATGCAGCTAAAAAAACACGGCAGCCGCCGAAGCATGTTTATGCTATAAAGTTTAAAAAGTGTTAAAACGCGATACCGCGGTTTTTAACACTAACGTAACTCAAGCACCGGCACCAGCTCTACCCTGAGCTGGTGCTCGGTGTTTGCCCTTACACCTACCATTTGAAATGGTTAGTTTCCTTTAACACAACAAAGATACACACATACATATTAGATATGTTTTTGTATGTACCACTTCCTTTTATATTATCATATCTTGCGTGGTGAGATATACCAATCATGTTTTATGAAATTTTTTGTGTATTTTTAATTTGGAGACCTGACAAAGGGGCTGTTCTTCCACGAAACAGGTCGTAATGAATAGTAGATATAAATACCGTACCATATTGTTCCATGGATTTCCATGGCAGTACATCCTACCAAAAACTGTTTTCAGCAACCAAACACAAGTCTGCATTTAAACCGCACACAGTATTGCCATATGTGTATGACATATGCCACACAATAGTTAATGAGGCAAAAAAAGGTTTTTGTCCTGTTTGGCATTCGCAGCATTTCTTCCCACTTGAGTCAGCATGGATGGAAGACCCTCCATTGGACAACCTGCTAAAAATGAAAATGACAGTATAGATCAATATTGGAAAGGGTGTAGCCTTTCTAAATTCGCTTCAGGCAGTGAGAAGCTAGGTTGTCCGAAGTCATTAGAGCACAATTATATCTGCTTAGAGTTTTATGACATTTTTTAAATGGAATTTGATCTCGTACAATATTCTTTTCAACCTCATCAGACCTATTCAGATGTGAGATGCTCCCAAGACATAGTCCAAGCATTAATAGATACTTATTGTTTAGAATCAGTTTTATTTTCTAAAATATCAATATTTACGTCGGCTCAATTTGAGATGTATGGGCAGAATGGTCATGCGCGGCGTCTGCTCATTACTCTCCAGGAGCAGCAAGGGTCCGGCTGAGATAAACTGGGCACCCATCAGACCCTCGTTTTCGTGATTGGTGGGGTTTCATCAAAGGCCAACACCGATCAGCAAGTTAGGCCCTATCTGGGGATAGGGCCTAACTTGATGCGTGGGAAAACCATTTTAGCATAGTTCTTCTTCACCCTAACAAGCACTGTTTTGAATTAGATAATAATCAGAGTCTAATTTTCCCAGATAACTAAAATATTAGTAGAAAACACTTCTAATACCATAGTTAAACTAAAACAAATCCAATGCATCTTTTGTAGATAAATCAATTCAAATGAAAGAACTATTGTGGCTTTTGAGACATGGGTGAATAGAAACCCAAAGGCTTAAACAATTGCTTCATTTGCTTATTCCTTTCACAAGCTACTAGTATTCAGATGAATAATGGGAGATTGTGACTCAGTCTTTCCAAGTGTTAAGAACCTTTGATCAGCTCACTTGTACCACTACTTGCTATGCTAAGATGTCAATGCAGGGCACCCTTCTTATTGTAGGGATGACAGCAGCGCTTCCCCCGCTGGCATAAGTTCTCATCCAGCCTTCACCCTGCAGCACATCAAATAGACACTACTTGATTGAAGGTCCTGTTTTATTGATTATATGAGATGTCCCACCGGCCAGATCATTGCCCTCGTCTCTGTATGCTTCTGATTAACGCTCATAACTTTCCTTATGTATGCATTTTTTTGAGATGTGTTTGAGACAAATATAATAGACAGGTCACAAAAGAACCACATAAAAAAAGAAAGAAAATGACATTCTGATCCCTGGCATTTTCACCTGCGTTGTTATGCATTTTCTCAGCCTTGTTTAAAAGCTTAGGCTGTCTGCTTCAGTGTTCTGGATTTAGTTGGTTCTAATACCATCAAGATGAATCCCTAGCTTTGCAATACTCAAAAAGTGTGCAACTTAGCAACTTGACAACTGCAATTATTTACATAGAAATCAAATTAACGGTTACGCTTTGAGTGCTGATAAGGAGCACGTTCCCTCTCTTTCCCTCGATTCTTACAAATCGTTCCCAGCTCATCATTCCTGTACCGTCTTTCTCTTGTCTAACCTCTGCTTCGCTTCTCGTCTGCGTGTGGGTGGTACATCATCCCTCTCCCAAACACCCTACGGCAACTCGGTCGGCATCCCCCGGACCGGTGAGGGAAGAGAACAGAACAGGGAACGGGACTAACCTTCATTCTCCTGCCACCCCCATGAGCCATCCATACGATACATGCCCTCTCACATCGATTCTCTATGCCCCTCACTCACTTGATCCTTAACCGGCCCTAATATCCCTGAATCGGGTTGCTCGTGCACTGCCCACCTTAATGATCACTACTGTCTTAACTCTTCCAGAGAAAAATTCATCTTGCCCCAGGCACCAACACCAAACAACACACCATACACCCCCCCCCCCAGAGGGGCGGCAGGTGGCTTGGCTGGTATGATACTGGGCGCGAGGCGGTGATGAGGTGCTTGTCTACTCCAGGGGGGTAGCTAAAGAGGGGAGGAACAGGGGGATCACTTAGGGAGGACATATGGACTGGGCCGGCTGAAACTACAGGGGGCAGGCTTATACTACGAGGGGGCAGGCTTGGGCTGGGCTGTATACTTACAGGGGCTGTCTTCATACTACTGGGGCATGGCTGGCTATATACGGGGGGTTGTGACCAATGCATTACCAACCCTTGGCTTAATACTTGAGTCAAGAGGGTTTTCCAGTTTTTGGTGGTAAAATTGGGGTCGTCGGCTTAGATACTCTGGTCAGCTTATATCGGAGTATATACTAGGTATCAGTATGGAACACATCTCGTATGGGTCACTAGCATGCACAAATGAATTGTGGGTATACGATACCAGAACCAGCACCAGAATCTTGCTGTGTTTTTGTGTCTAAAGATAACAATGGGGAGGTTTAGCAATCTACCTTGTGTCCAAGCTTTTAGTGGTTTTTTCTTTTCTGCACAGGGTTCGTGGGTCTCATGGGTTAAACAGTTCTGGACCGTCTGGGATCTGACCGTATTAAAAGATGCCGAGGTGACCCCCAATCTCCCGGTGAGCCTCGACCTGCTGGGTAGCAATGTGTATTGATGATCAGGGAATATACATGCCGAGAACCCAGGTTTTCAAGGATAGGACGTCCTTGGCACCATTCAGTGAAGATTTGAAGTTTAGGATTATGCGTGGGGGAGCCTTCCCCCCAATAAGCCAAGCTCCTGTCCCGGCATTGTCACGAGGGGAGAACATATGTCGTTTTCGTTCAATAAAGATTTAATGGAACAACTATTAACCAGTGGGTATGAGTGAATAATAACCATAAAGACACAATATTGAATGGAATATTGCGAAAAAGAAGAGCAACACTCAATCCAAATTACACATTACCTGGTGCAAACGCCCCTTACTGTTGAAGGGCTCTCATTTATACTATTTATGTATAGATTCTGTCCGAAAATCCGTCTTGTCTTTGTCCCTAAGTAAAGACTACAAAACTAGTGGCATCCCCTCTCCTTTACTCATACATGCATATACTTTTGCACTCCTCTCCTTCCACGCCCCCACCTTGTCTACTGTTTTTTTTTCGTATCTTTCTCCCAGTGTCCTTCCCTTCTTTTTTTTTTTTCTGCTTGTTTCAGACCACCCCCCCCCTCTCCTCCCCTTACTCCCGGGATACACGGAGTGATCCAAATTGTACATTCTGATGTTCAAGATCCGTTAGGTTGATTATAGTATTACATGGTTAACCTGTTGCTGCGTGCGCACGATGATGCGCGCGCCTACATAGGAAATGTCGCAGGCGTTGCACGCGCACGGTCGCGCGCAGCGCCGAAGCAGCTTTTGCTATAAAGTTTAAAAAGTGTTAAAACCGCGATACCGCGGTTTTAACACTAACGAAACTAAGCACCGGCACCAGCTCACCCTGAGCTGGTGCTCGGTGTTTGCAGCTTACACCTACCATTTGAAATGGTAGGTTTCCTTTAACACACACACAGATACACACATTCATAGATAGATATGTTTTTGTATTTACCACTTCCTTTTATATTTATCATATCCTTGCCGTGAGATATACCAATCATGTTTTATGAAATTTTTTTGTGTATTTTTAATTTGGACCTGACAAAGGGGCAGTCATTCCACGAAACAGGTCGTATATGAAATAGTAGATATAAATACCATACACTATTGTTCCATGGATTTCCATGGCAGTACATCCTACCAAAACCTGTTTTCAGCAACCAAACACAAGTCTGCATCCATAACCGCACACATTATTGCCATATGTGTATGACATATGCCACAAGGTTTTTGTCCTGTTTGGCATTCAGCAGCATTTCTTCCCACTTGATACCACTTCCTTTTATATTTATCATATCCTTGCCGTGAGATATACCAATCATGTTTTATGAAATTTTTTTGTGTATTTTTAATTTGGACCTGACAAAGGGGCAGTTCTTCCACGAAACAGGTCGTATATGAAATAGTAGATATAAATACCGTACACTATTGTTCCATGGATTTCCATGGCAGTACATCCTACCAAAACCTGTTTTCAGCAACCAAACACAAGTCTGCATTTAAACCGCACACATTATTGCCATATGTGTATGACATATGCCACACAATAGTTAATGGGCAAAAAAAGGTTTTTGTCCTGTTTGGCATTCAGCAGCATTTCTTCCCACTTGAGTGGTAACCCGATTGTTTTCACGTCGGTACCAAAAATTTGTTTGTTTATGTTTTTGTAATCTTTATACTTGGGACATGTATGTGTTTGGGACTTTCACTTCTTTGAATATGTATTTGTTATAAAAAACCTTTATTTATTTTTAAGAAACAAACCTGTATTTACAGCACTTACTTTCGCTTAACAAGGGACGTCGAGCCCGTGGTCGCAGTTACAGTTCCACACGTGCAATTGCCATTGCACTGTCTAACAGGCCGCCGGGCCGAGCACGACCCGTCCCCAGGAGAAATCGCGCAGCCCCCGGCACTCTGGCAAAGTCCCGGGCGCGATCCTGACTTCGGACCCCCCGGTATTGCCCGCGGGGGGTCCGCTTGACATCAATACTTTTTAAAAAATGCTCTACCACGCCGCGTCGCGACGCCGTGCGGCTTGTTAGGGGTTTAACCCCGCGATTCAAGAAATATCCGGTCGCGGGTGTTAGAGGCGGTGTCGGCTATACTATATGGCCGACAACCGCACTTCTTCGCCTCTCCGTCATCAGGAAGCCGGCGCCATAATTTGACGTAATAGTACTGCCTTTTGCGGGAACCCCTCCGCATGCCGTTACTATTACGTCAATGTCGGGAAGTGGTTAAGGGATCAGCACACCACCAGAGGATTAACACTTCAGGTCTTTGGGATCCCAGAATCTTATCGTGGCGGTGAAAATATCTCCATATGGCCACATAACCTAAACCGCAAACGTTTTGGACAGTTAGACTCACTTTTTAACTGCATCTCATCACTGGAAGCATCTCATACAAAGAGATAAAACACATTCTACGAAACTTCCGACCTGATGACCCAGTTACAAGACTTACTCAATACTCAATCATACAAACCTCCCAAAAATTAATTTTAAAAACCTATGATGGTGCGCACGGGGACAAAGCAATAAATTTATAACGGCCCTTATACATAACCCGAGAGATAAGGCACTCAATCCGATCTTTAAACACGATTTCTAAAGTAAAGTGACATCCACTGAGTTAATTGGAGACGCTTTAAAAATTTCTATGACTAATTATATAATATCCCAAAAACCCCTTCCTCAGAAGATGGAACAAGTAGCTAAGAGATTTTTTTTATCTTCTTTGTCATTACCAAATTTATCCCCACCAATGGTAGAAAGCTTAACCGCTCCCTTTACGATACGAAATCTCTCGAAGTTCTTTCAATCATCAATTATATCAGCAAAAGCCAGGGCCATATGGGTTCCCCATCTCCTATGAACAAATTGGTTCAGAAATACTTTGCTACCACCACATTTCACCTCTCTCTGCTCTGTACTTTCTTCTCCGATGGGTGGCTCACTTACTAAGCAAGCCCAAAGGCACATATTACTATAATACCGAAAGAAGGTAAGGCACCTGAACTATGTAGTACTATCGTCCCATATCCCTTTTAAAAAAAACTGGACCTTAAATGGTTGGCAAAGCAGGCCTCCAGACTAAAAACCCCCCGCTCCTCCTGAGCTTAGTGGTGGGAACAAACTGGGTTCATATACAGATATACAAGCAAAGAATAATACCTGTAGCTTATTTCCTTTCGCCTCATCGAACATGTCAAAAATAACCACCTGCCTCTACCTCTCGGCCAGATGCAGAAAGGCTTTTGATAGGGTTGCTGGGACTTTTCTCCTACTCCACTTGGCGCACTTTGAATCCCCTCTCCTTCATACACGCCATCATCCTCCCCTATATAGTTTCTCCTAATGCTAGAGTCAGAATAAATGGTTCTGTCCTGCTCTTGTTCTCGATACATAACGGAACCAACAGGTTGTCCACGTCCCCCTCCCTGTTTATTTATTCCTGGAGACTTTGATCATGAAAATTAGACTCACATCATCTACACAAGGCATCCAAATAGATGGATAGGAACTAAAACAGGATCCTTTGCGGATTATCTGCTCATATCACCTCAACCCAACCGTCTCTCTACCATTATTATACCCAACCTTTTCGAAGAATTTGGAGAACCTCCCACTTTAAGTCAACTTTACAAGTCAGAGATACCAAAACATCAGATCTAACCTTCGTCATTATCGAGGGAAAGCTTCAAAGCTCACTCAACACCCCTTTCGGTGGCCTAAGAGGAAAAATCACATACCTGGGATGCAACTATCTGCTGACCCTAATCTATGATTAAGTTCAATTATCTCCCCCTACTAGAAAACCAAATATTCAAAACAATTACGATTTACAACTCCCTTACATGTCCTGGTGGGGTAGGAAAATCTTCTCCAAGCCTCATCATCCCCCACCTTATATAGGTGCATCAAAACGTGTCCCAATATGGTTACTGAACTCCTTTTTTAGCAAAATTAAAAGGCTTTAAAACAACCCTGTAAATACAGGGCCAATCTTCTCACTCAAGACCAGAACGGGGAGGAAATTGGCCTCCCAGATCCTAAAAAACTATCAAGTGTGCCAAACTCTCCAGGTGGCTATCATCACCCAACACCAATAACATAGTCCTATATAACAACAACTGGAACACTCCCTATTGATCTAGATAGTAGGGCTTGCCATCTGGAGGGCTCAAAAACCACCATCTAAGGACTTCCCAAGAATGTAGTGTAGCTACATCAAGGACTAAAACCATGTACTCTCACAACTCACTAAATCATCACCAATCTTCTCAGATATCAGCAGCAGCCCTCTAATACAACTTGATTTACTCCTTATCATAATACACACCCTAACAGGGAAAACACGCACCCTTCTGCAAAATTGCGCCACACACCATCACTATAGTCGGTTTTTCGGCTTCACAGATCTATAGATCATATGGCCAAACCTTTTGAGACGAG
This sequence comes from Engystomops pustulosus, assembly GCA_019512145.1. Taxonomy (NCBI): domain Eukaryota; kingdom Metazoa; phylum Chordata; class Amphibia; order Anura; family Leptodactylidae; genus Engystomops; species Engystomops pustulosus. The sequence continues at coordinate 194,506,147 of CM033642.1, read as the reverse complement.
TGCCCAAACTACAACAAAGACCCCTCTTATTATACGTCATAGTGCCAACACATAAATTTAATTTGTGATTTCCTACTACTCCCTTCTCTTGCACGGGGGAAAGGCAGGAATGTAGGTAGTTTCTTTGCCTTTCCTCCCCCACGCCCCTGAGTCACCAATATAGCAGAGAATAGTCCCAGTAGAAGCTGTCCCTTTAAAATAGCTCTGTGCACAGCACGTCCTGTGCGGTCTGGGACTGCAGGAAGATACCTGGCGTCTCTTCTGGGTGATGGCCCTGAGTGCCCACCGAAAGGGCTCTGAGTGCCACCTCTGGCACCAGTGCCATAGGGGCCATCACTGCTATAGGAAGCACCTTTATTAAGAACAACGGGTTTGAGAATCACTATTTTCTTCACAAGAATGACTTTATGGACACTTTTATAATTTACAATCAGACCAAATTGCAAATCCTCGATCCCACTTTGCTGTAAAAACTGGCTTCTTCAACTTCCCTTCACACAAAGCTACTATCAAAGACTACCATGATAGATTGGTTTAACTACACACTTCTCCACTAGCCCCTACTTTCCTAGCACAATGGGAAACGGATTTGTCAAGAGTCTTTACAATAGAAGCCAAAACAGCATCCTAAAAGCCTCTAACGTTCTCAGTGCAGTAGAGTCAGGGAAAATACATACAAAATAGTATCAAGATGGACAAGACGCCCCAATGGGCTCAGGCAAAATTCCCACCATTTGGACAGTAGTGCTGGAGATGTAGGTCCTCATGGTTCCCTTGGACCACATACTGGTGGTCGTGTCTCCCAGATACTAACATTCTTGGAAAGAATCTTCAAAACTGCCAGAAAAATATGTAAAATAACAATAACCCACCCACCCCCGGTCACCGAGTGTCATACTACTAGGGCAGCTAATCCAACTTCGCAAACTTAAGAAAACTCTTAGCTACCACCCTCATATCAGTTCCAACTTCCTAATTCCATGCAACCGTAAGACAAATTGGTCCTCTACAACTCTCATCAGTGGTGTGACAAGGTTTCACGAATTTGTAGATAAGTCCGAATATTAGCCCACTGGGAAGGGGGGGACAAGAAACAAATTCTTAAAAAATCTTGTCCCCATGGTTCCAATAATCAAATAGGTTCCGCTATTTAGTCTACTACCCCCTCAATCAGCTCCAACTCCCCCTGAAATACTTTGCCTTCCTCCCATCTATCCCCCCCAAAAAAATTATCCTCTCTGATTAGAAAGAACGGTCTATTTCCGATTGAAAAAACTAACTCACGAATATTGCCTTTTATGTTTTTTTATGTTAATGTTTTAAATCTTTTGCATTATGTAAAATAAAGAAATAAAAATTGTACAAGATATTGCGTATACTGGGATATATTTGTATACTCATATCGGTACACATAAAACGTTTTCAAACAAATTCAAACTTAGAACAAACCTACAGATCTTCTTGTACGTAACCTAGGGACGCCGTATTTAATAGTTGTTTTTATTTGATATGATGATGCTAATATTTTTTTGTGTCAACTTATCCTATTTTATTATCCTTAGGCACTATGCTACTTTATTTATTACAGGTTTTCATTAGATAATACTTACCCTTGTTTATATCTGCTGGCATTCTAGTGTATAATGTTATTGTATTTAGCACATTGTCACTTTAATTTATGCGAGGCTGTTTCATTGTTGTATATCATTATGACTACTAATGCAATTTTATTCCCCATAATGCATCTCTGCAAGTTATTATTTAGTTATTTACTTAGGGTTTCTTCTATGTTCCTATATATATATTGTATGTACTGTATTTACACACACTATTTATAATAACATATGTGTTCTCTTCTTATGCACTGATTCGATTTCTTACAAAACTATCTATAACGGATGTTGGCTATACATCACTCAATGCTCTTGCAACCATGCACTTTATCTTTTCACACAGGCGTTCATTACATAATTATGACCTCTATCCAGCCCGTCCTTTGGCCTCTCAATAGTGCTGTCGTTGCCTTTGCGCATTGCCCCGGTGCCATTCAATATCTGCCGCGATATCTCGGTGTCATGTTGGAAGGCCTTTACTCTCACCTCGCTCTTTGTTCCTTCAGCTCGGACGCATGGTGTTACAACCCAACATACAGTAAGGCTATATGAGTTGATTCAATTGGCTCTCTCCTGCTATTGTGCGTTATATAAAAAATATATAACCCATAGCACATTAACACCAGCCCTCCCCTTTGATTCCTGCCAGTAGTATATGCTTGTTTAAAGTTAAGCCATGCATGTCTAAGTACTGACTATTCTTATGGTGAAACTGTGAATGGCTCATTAAACTCGTTATGGTGTGGCGGGGTTGCACAGATGTCCTAGTTACCTGGTATGGTAACTATGCTTATGTTTTCAAAGTGACTTATGCATGATTTCTATGCTTGTATTCGCTGCACTCAATCTGACCCATTGTAGCATTTGTTCCATCCTATCATTCTATAGCTCCTTGAGGCCACTTTATTTTTATATTGATAGGACATGCAATCTTTTTAATATATGTTTTCCATTCTTTGGCTACTATATTGAATTGTGACTGATAAAATTTATGGCTTTTTACCCGATATAACTAATAGATCAAGCCTAAATCACCAAGTCTAGAAATAACATACGTATCTATATCCTAGACAGATCCTAAAGACCCATCAGCACATATCACTTACCCAACAGGCATAAAAAAATAATCTTAAGGTTGGCCTCTCCACCTCCCAACCAAACATCACATATAATGATAACTTCTGGAAAAAATCCATCTTCCCTCAAATGCCCTCTTACACATGAAAACCAAACCAAATATCCAGACTGCAAAAAAGGCCCCAGGGCCAGATACTCTGGCCAATAGTACTACCCTATTTTAAGGATATCCTTCCAAATTCACGCCAAATTCTACGCCAAAGCTGTCTATTTTTATCCCAGGCATATTTTTTCATTCATTTTGGTTACGAGCCCTAGTCAATGTACTGTGTTTTATAATATATCTGTGCATATTAACTTTCATATGTTCTTATACTTAAAGGAAACCTACCATTTCAAATGGTAGTGTAAGCTGTAAACACCGAGCACCAGTCAGGGTGAGCTGGTCCGGGCTTAGTTTCGTTAGTGTTAAAACCCGCGGTATCGCGGTTTTAACACTTTTAACTTTATAGCAAAAGCGCTTCGGCGCTGCGCCGACCGTGCGCGCGCAACGCCTGCGGCATTTCCTATGTAGGCGCGCGCACGATCGTGCGCACGCAGCGCCGAAGCATTTTGCTACTAAAAGTTTAAAAAGTGTTAAAACGCGATACCGCGGTTTTTTAACACTAACGAAACTAAGCACCGGACCAGCTCACCTGAGCTGGTGCTCGGTGTTTGCGCTTACACCTACCATTTGAATGGTAGTTTCCTTAACACACACACAGATACACACTACATATATAGATATGTTTTTGTATGTACCACTTCCTTTTATTTTTCATATCCTTCGTGAGTGATTACCAATCATGTTTTATGAAATTTTTTTGTGTACTTTTTAATTTGGAGACCTGACAAAGGGGCGTCCTTCCACGAAACAGGTCGTATATGAATTAGATTATAATACCGTCCACTATTGTTTCCATGGATTTCCATGGCGTACATCCTACCAAAACCTGTTTTCAGCAACCAAACCAAGTCTTTTGCATTCAAACCGCACACATATTGCCATATGTTATGACTATGCCACCAATAGTTATAGGGCAAAAAGGTAAGGTTTTTGTCCTGTTTGGCATTCAGCAGCATTTCTTCCCACTTGATGTCAGCATGGATGGAAGACCCTCCATGGACAACCTGCTAAATAATGAAAATGACAGTATATATCAATATTGGAAAGGGTGTAGCCTTTTCTATAATTCGCTTCAGGCAGTGGAGAAGCTAGGTTTGCTCCTGAAGTCATTAGAGCACAATATATCTGCTAAGAGTTTTATGACATTTTTTTAAATGAATTTGATCTTGTACAATATTCTTTTCAAACCTAATCAGACCTATTCAGATGTGAGATGCTCCAAGAACATAGTCAAGCATTAATAAGATAACTTATTGTTTAGAATCAGTTTTATTTTCTAAAATATCAATAATTTACGTCGGCTCAATTTGAGATGTATGGAGCAGAATGGTCATGCGCGGCCGTCTGCTTCATTACTCTCCAGGAGCAGCAAGGGGTCCGGCTGAGATAACTGGGACCCCATCAGACCCCTCGTTTTCGTGATTGGTGGAGGTTTCATCAAAGGCCAACACCGATCAGCAAGTTAGGCCCTATCCTGTGGATAGGGCCTAACTTTGATGCGTGGGAAAACCATTTTAGCATAGTTCTTCTTCACCCTAACAAGCACTGTATTGAATTAGATAAATAATCAGAGTCTCAACTTTTCCCCAGATAACTAAGAATATTAGTAGAAAACACTTCTAATTACCATAGTTAAACTAAACAAATCCAATGCATCTTTTTGTAGATAAATCAAATTCAAATGAAAGAACTAATTGTGGCTTTTGAGACATGGGTTGAATAGAAACCCAAAGGCTTAAACAATTGCTTCATTTGCTTATTCCTTTCACCAAGCTACTTAGTATTCAGATGAATAATGGGAGAATTGTGACTCAGTCTTTCCAAGTGTAAGAACCTTTGATCAGCTCACTTGTTACCACTAACTTTGCTATGCTAAGATGTCAATGCAGGGCACCCTTCTTATTGTAGGAGTGACAGCAGCGCTTCCCCCGCTGGCATTAAGTTCTCATCCAGCCTTCACCCTGCAGCACATCAAATAGCACACTACTTGATTGAAGGTCCTGTTTTATTGATTATATGAGATGTCCCACCGGATCATTGCCCTCGTCTCTGTATGCTTCCTGATTAACGCTCATAACTTTTCCTTATGTATGCATTTTTTAGATGTTTTTGAGACAAATATAATAGACAGGTCACAAAAGAACCATATAAAAAAAGAAAGAAAATGACATTCTGATCCCTGGCATTTTCACCTGCGTTGTTATGCATTTTTCTCAGCCTTGTTAAAAGCTTAGGCTGTCTGCTTCGGTGTTCCTGGATTTTAGTTGGTTCTAATACCATTCAAGATGAATCCCTAAGCTTTGCAATACTCACAAGTGTGCAACTTAGCAACTGTACAACTGCAATTATTTTACATAGAAATCAAAATTGTTAACTGGGTTAACCATTTATTAGTAGCTTGCAGGAGCAACCACTTGAGGGATGCACATGAAGAATAGAAAAGGTAAGCTGGGATGCTTCATTGTTCTTACAGGTTTACCTGTATACTATAATCCCTACTTCTTTCCTTTCTGTATTATTAATATTTGTTACCATCATCCACAAAACAAAGAGGTCACTGCCTTGAGAAAGCTCCGAACAACAGCAGCCCCAGGGCACAGTGGACAATATTAAATTACTCATAGAGTTAGTAAATTTTTAACTCTGATGAGGCGGTCTGGCATCGGGAACGTGTCTCCTATATTCCCTTGTTGTGTATTTGTAAAGGGTTAGAGAAAACCCTTATGGTGCTGTAAAAAATCCTAAATAACATTACAAAAACAGCGGTTCTTAGAGCTGCCAGTCTGAATGAGAATGTGCCACTGATACTGACACAACATCTGCTAAAGTAAAGATAGTCTAAAAAAATCCTGTGTGATATCAGACACGTTCCTAGTCAAAATTTAAATGAAAAGCTTTCAAACAATTAATGAGGAGCAATTCACCAGGTAAGATAATCTAAATGGGGATATTGATACATGCAATTACGCAGATAGTAGGGGATGAGTTATTTAAGAAAATCAAATGTGATCTACCGATAAAATCTGTTCCCGAGTTAAAAACTAATCGTAGCATAACTTGTTACAGTATCAGTTTTACAAAATTTTATTCTTTGAAAAATTAAAGTGGGATATGCTTCCAGGGGGGTATAAAAATAATATACAGATCAAAACCCGCGGCACAGATGCTGGTGGGAGAAGGCAGCTCCGTGGCGGAACAGCAAGTGCTATAGAGGGCGAGGAATGAGTGTTTTAAATTTTATTCCTACCCGTCCTCACCCCCAAAAAGGTCATTAAAAAAATTTCCCTTACAGCATTAAGTGATAATACAGTAAAGAAAATCTACTACAATCGGTGGACTTTCACCACAATTTGCCCGTTTCAAAACATTGATATCCTTTTCCGTTCCTGCAATTCAAGTCTGCACTTTCAGCATTCAAAAGTCATATTTTTTGTTTTTCATGTACAAACTACCTAAGCAGAGTAAGGAGTCATCAATCACTGCCAGGTGGGCAAGGTGAAGAAAGGAAGAAATTGGTCTCATGAACATACACCCCCATAAACCATGAGGCAGATATATCAAAGGTGTATAAAAGTAAGTGCGCAATATAAGACAGCCTCGAGCCACACCCGATTTATCAAAGTGTCCATGCAGGATGATAATCAGGAGTGATTTTCTGCCAGTTGTTAGTTTATGCCACTAAAATTATCACCACCCAAGATCTCACTCACTCCATCAGAATGAGTGTGTATGAGTAAGGTCCATGACTAAGGCTGAAACGTCAGTCTGGTTATGCACAGATAAAATTTGTGATAATGCTTTGGAATATTTTGTTGCATAAAAGAAGCCCTTATTGGTGGTAAAACAATTTGACCATATAGTTGTGAGTGCTTCTCAATTTTACTAGTTTAGGATAGTTTTATGTACTTACCATTTTCTCATCTTAATTGTAATGTATGTGAAGCCCTTCAAAAGTAAAGAACCATGTAATATATCTGTGTATTAAATAAATTATAAATAACTCCTGCATGTGTGGCCTTTATGTAAATGTGCACTGTGTGTCTGGGTACAGTAAGCTGTGTACAGTATTTCATGTAACCATATAAATCGTGTATAAGCTGAGTTTTTAGCACAAAAAAGGTGTGAAAATCCTCACACGCAGCTTATACATGAGTCAACACGCGAGCCAGTACAAAACAAAAAAAAAAAAAACAACTTATATACTCACCCTCCGGCGGCCCTGATGCCCAGCGCGGCTCCCCCGATGTCTGCGCGGATCCCGAATGTCAGCGCGGCTCCTCTTCTGGCTTCCATGCCTGTCTCTTTCTTCTGTATCAGGCGCAGGGTGCGGCCATGTTCTTCTCAGCTGGTGATAGTATGACGTAGAGCTGCGGCCGGCGTCAGTATGGCCTGCATTCCGGGAAGAAACATGCAGGCTGGTGGCTGTATACTATTGGGGGAGGCTGCCTGACTGTTACTACTGGGGGGAGGTTTTGCCTGGCTGTATACTACTGGGGGCTGGCTGTATACTGCTGGGGGCGGCTGGCTGTATACTAGTGGGGTAGGCTGGGATTGGCTGTATACTAGCGGGGGCAGGCGGTGGGCTGGTCTTTACCACTGGAGGCAGGTCTGAGCTGGGCGTATACTACAGGGGCAGGCTGGGCTGGGCTGTATACTACAGGGGGCAGGCTGGGTGGCTGTATCTACAGGGGGCAGGCTGTATACTATTGGGGGCTGGCTGGCCGGCTGTAACTAATGGGGGTACGCTGGGATGGCTGTATAACTACTGGGGGCATGGCTGTTCTGTATACATACTGGGGGCAGGCTGGGCTTGTCTGTATACTACGGGGGCAGGCGGGGCGTTATAACTGGGGGCAGGCGGCTGGCTGTATACTACAGGGGGGAGGCTGGGACTGGCTGAATACTACAGGGGGCAGGCTGTATACTACAGGGGGCAGGCTTGGCGGCTGTATACTACAGGGGGCCTGTCATATATACTGGGGGCATGCTGGCATATACTGGGGGGTCTGTGACCATGCATTTTACCACCCTTGGTTATACTTGAGTCAATAGGTTTTTTCCAGTTTTTGGTGGTAAATTTGGGGTCTCGGCTTTACTCTGGTCAGCTATACTCGAGTATATACATAGAAATATTACATATATATATGTAATAGCTGCAAAAATTAACTGTGGCTATACATACCATACATCACAGATCCTGAGTGTTTGTCTAAAGATATAATGGGGAGTTATACATCTACTTGTTCCAAGCTTTTAGTCTGTTTTTCTTTCTGAAAAGGGTTATGGTCTCATGGGTAAAAAGTCTGGAACAGTTCTTGGAATATGACTCATTAAAGATCCGAGGTGACACCAATCCCTCTAACATCCTGGTACAATTGTATTGATGATCAGGGAATTAAATGCCATAACCCCTGTTTTAAGATAATTACCATCACTTGCACTCCATTCAGTGAAGTATTAAGTTTATGTGATTACTTCTGGGGGAGACTTCAAAATAGAAAGCATCATGTAACAGAATTTGTCAAGAGAGAACATATGTAGTTTTAGTTCAATAAAGATTTAATGGAACAAAAATTAACATTGGGTAGAGTGCTATAATAAACCATAAGACACATATATTGAATGAATAATTGCCAGAAAAGAGCAACAATATCCAAATTACACATTACTCTGGTGCAAAATAACAGTTTACGTTGAAGGGCTCTACCATACTTTTCATGTATAGATTTCTGCCAAAATCCTCTTTGTCTTGTCCAGAAGAAAGAAAGGAACAAAGTGGCACTCCCCAATCTCCTTATTTCATACAGAAATACACAGGGAGGCACGCAGAGCCGTCAAAGCCAAGTCCACAAAACAAAGAGGTCACTGCCTTGAGAAAGCTCCGAACAACAGCACGTTGGCTTGACGGCTCTGCGTGCCTCCCTGTGTATATTCTGTATGAATAAAGGAGATTGGTGAGTGCCACTTTGTTCTTCTTTCTTCTGGACAAGACAAAGAGGATTTTGACAGAAATCTATACATAAATAGTATAAATGGTAGAGCCCTTCAACAGTAAATGTTATTTGCACCAGAGTAATGTGTAATTTGGATTATTGTTGCTCTTTTTTCTGCAATATTCATTCAATATATGTGTCTTATGGTTATTATAGCACTCATACCCAATGTTAATATTTTGTTCCATTAAAATCATTATTGAACTAAAACTAGCATATGTTCTCTCTTGACAAATTCTGTACATGATGCTTTCTTATTTTGAAGTCTCCCCCAGAAGTAATCACATAAAGCTTAAATACTTCACTGAATGGAGTGCAAAGTGACTGGTATTATCTTAAAACAGGTAAACGCTTAAGTATCTATCTCCTTATCACATCTCTGGAGCTCAGCCACAATAAATCTTACCAAGGCTCTTCATCCATGATTGCTCAGTTTGGCTGGATGGCCAGGTTTACGAAGAGTGTAGGTCATCCCACACTTCCTCCATGTAAGTATTATGGAGGCCGCTGTGCTCCGAGGAATCTTGAGTGCTGTAGAAGTTTTTTGTACCTTTGTCTAGATTTGTACCTTGACACAATTCTGTCTCTAAGCATAAACAGTTCCATAGTTTATACGGTTGAAAAAATACACCTGTCCATACAGTTCAACCAAGGAAGGTAAGGAAGGGATTGGATGAGGAAGGGATTTAGGGGAAACAATTCTATATAACATAACCTTCAATGTTTTTTAGGTGTAAAAAGGCATAGACTCTTCTTGAAGCTCTCGGCTGTCCCTTTTGAGACTAGAGCCTGAGGTAGGCTATTCCCCAGATTGACAGTTCTCATAGTAAAAAAGCCTTATAAAGCCAGTTCCTTAGTATCAGACATGCACTGTTAGCTGTGAGGTCTTATATTGATAGACTTCTATGGCCTTTCTTATCAAGTTCAATTAGTTTCTATTAAACACACATCTGGACTCCAATGAAGGAGTGGCACATCTCAAGGAGGATCAGAAGGAAATGAACAGCATGTGAGTTAAATATGAGTGTAACAGCAATGGGTATGAATATTTATACCATGTGATATTTTAGTTTTTTTGTTTACAAAAAAAACGCAAAGTCAGCTATCACTGCAGCCCTCCACCAGTCAAGTTTTTATGGCAGAGTGTGCCTCCAAAACCCTTTCCATGCAAGGGTCATGAGACAAAGATTGAACTTTTTGGTGTTAATTCTAAATGGTATGGAGATTAGCAGGCACTGCTCATCAGCTGCTAAATACAATCTCAACAATGAAACATGGTGGTGCCAGCATATGTGGTGTTTTCTACTGGTTGCAATTGAAGGAAAGATAAATGCAGATAAGTACAGAGTTATCCTGGATACAAACCTCTTCCAGAATGCTCTTAACCTCAGACTGGGCCAAAGGTTCACCTTTCAACAAGACAATGAACCTAAGCATGCAGCTAAAATAACAAAGCAGTGGCTTCAGAGCATTTTTGTGATCATTTTTGACTGGCCCAGAGTCCTGAACTAAACCCAATTGAGCAGCTCTGGAGAGGCTTGAAAATGGCTGTCCCAATCTAAGGGAACTGGAGAGGATCTGCAAGAATGGCAGAGGATCCCCAAATCCAGTTATGTTACTTGTTTCATAATTCCCAAGAAGACTCATGCTGTACTAGCTCAAAATTAGCTTCCACTCAATACTAAGCAAAGGATCTATAAAGAAAAAAGTTGCGGCCTAAAGTTTTTACACAGATAACTTATCACCAATGGATAGAGCTATGATATTTAAAAGGCAAAATGTAAACATAGGAGTATAGTTATAATGTCATGTGTAAAATTGCATCTGATCTCTGTTGACTAAGGAATCCAGATAAGAATTCCCCAGTTCTTTAAATGACACATGGCAGGTAGAATCTTTAGGTTCTGTTCAGAAGCCTAGAAATGGGTTCCTATAAAGAAATTTGTGTAATAGGGGATTTTGGAGACAATGTTGGTCATGATACATACAGTGGGGCAGATTTACCTACCCGGTCCATTCGCGATCCAGCGTTGCGTTCTCTGCGGTGGATCCGGGTCTTCCGGCGATTCGAGGCAGTTCCTCCGATGTCCAATGCTGCTGCGCTGAAGTGCACCAAGATCCGGAGTTCACGATCCTATTCCTGGTGAAGGTAAGCGCCCCAAATTCCCTCGCGTGCACGCCGGCGCCGATGCAACACAATCCGTTCCCGTGTGCCAAAAACCCAGGGCAATTCAGGGAAAATCGGCGCAAATCGGAAATATTGGGGTAACACGTCGGGAAAACGCAAATCGGGCCCTTTTTTTAAAGAAAAGATATTCACGAAATTCATACTTTATTTTTCAGAAGCGAAGGGGACTATGCAATTGTTTGTGTAGGTGAATAATATATATCTGAATCAGAGAAAAGATAAGGCCAGTCTTACAAAAACTTAATAGAAGCCAAACTTAATAGTTGTTGACATATTATTATGGGCAAAATCCTGATCAAACGGTGTATTTTATTGTTATACAGGACAACAATTTAGATTTCTATTATACCATTGGTTAAAGTCATCAGAGTTTTGGCCAGGAATTTCAGGAATTATCTGGACATGTGCTTTGTTTTGAAAACTTTAACCAGCATAGAAGGACATGGACTTTTCTGCAGGAAACCAAGGTATATATATTTACTGGATGAATGTGTGTGTATGTATGTCCGCTAAAGTAATCTGTACCATCTCGTTTACAATCACCAAATTTTGCAGAGTTTTTGCCTGTGACTCAGGGAACGTCTTGGACAAGGTTTTGAGACAAAATTTTTAGAAGCTGAGCCTTGATTGGCTGCTGTTCTGCCACTGGTCATTTTTATTGGTTACTAGAGGCAATGAATATAAGAAAAATTATGTATGAGGCAAGATGGATAGGGATACAGAGATGGGGGGAGATTCATCAGAAATGTCTGAGGTAAAACTGTTCAAGTTGCCCAAGGAAACCAATCAGAGATCAGCTGTAATTTTATAAACATCTGCGCAAAAAAGAAACTTGAGCTCTGATTGGTGGCCATGGGCAACTAGAGTAGTTCTGCTCTCAGACACTTCTGATAAATCTCCCCATGGATAAAGTGACAATCAGAGACAGTCGCTGGAATGAGAATGTCAGAGACAGACAGTGACTGGAATGAGAGTGTCAAAGTTTATAAAAAAGGGACGGTCAGTCACAGTCTGACACAGTATATAGATACATATAAAATATATTTTTTTAACCTATTCTATTTTGTTCTAGCTAAGAGCAGGCAACACCGGGAGCTACAGCTAGTATGTATATTTATTTTAATTGGATGTTAAAAAAAAAAGATAAATTCCCATAAATGTCGCCATGTTGTCCCTTATAAATGAGATCCAATGCACCATTGACACTATTGAGCCATGCACTCTTGAGACCTGTCAACCACCTGGATTCAGGGTTAATTTCCACCTGATGATTGTGGGACATGCAATGACTCCTTGTCATTTGCGATATCATAGTATCATAGGCTGGAAAACAATTAAATAAATGTTTCTTCCCCATACCCTGTGATATTTTTTTTCTCTCCAGAAAGGCATCCAGGCCTCTCTTGAACATGTACATAAAGTCCGCCATAACAACCTCCTGCGGCAGAGAGATCCATAGTCTTACTGCTCTTACAGTAAAGAACTTTGTCTATGGAAAAGGTAGAATCTCCTCTCGTCTAGCTGTAGAGGATGCCCCCTTGTCCTGGTCACAGACCTAGGTTTAAAAAAGTCTTTGGAGAGATCCTTGTCCTGCCCGTTCAGGTGTTTGTACATTGTAATGAAGTATCCCCTCAGTCGTCTTTTTTCTAAACTGAATAATTCCAAATTTTGTAATCTGCCATTGAATTTTAGTCCCCCCATTTTCCTAATAATCTTGGTTGCTCTCCTTTGCACCTGTTCCAGTTCTACTACATCCTTTTTATACACTGGTGCCCAAAACTCTACACAATGTTTCATGTGTGGTCTGACCAGTGATTTGTATAAGAGCAAAAATATGGGGGGTATTTATCAGTACCTCTGCGCCTCGCCAGCTAGCTTATTGCTAGCTTTTGCGATTATTTGCCCCGGTCCGCTACCTTCACACCAGTGGGGCGTGAAGGGACGTGAAGGGGGGCACGGCCAGCCGAGTGGAGGGCGCGGCCAGACAGGAGTGGGCCTGCGCCAGCGTATGATAAATATCCCCCTATGTCTTTATGATGAGAATGTATTCCTCTCTTGATAAATCCCATAATTTAATTTGCTTTAGCAGCAGCCCCCTGGCTCTGGTCACTAAAATTAAGTTTACCATCCACCAATACCCCAAGTTTTTTTCGGCTCCAGTCTTACCAAATAATTGACTGTTTAGAACATAATTATACTTTTGTTTCCATTGCCCAAGTGTATAAGTGCACATTTATCTACGTTAAACCTCATCAACCATTTCTCTGACCACTTCTAAAGCTTCCACAAATCCCTCTGTAATGCTAAACTATCAAATTCCGTATTAATTACTTTACAAAGCTTAGTATCATCTGTAAACATTGAAATGTGACTCTGTAAAACCACTACAAGGTCATTAATGAAAATAATTATTATTAAAAAGAAGTGGTCCCAATACTGAACCCTGTGGCACTCCACTGGTAATGTCAACCCAATCTGGGCAAATTACTTACCCAAATACACAGATTTTCCCCTACCCCTAGCAGTCTCATTTTATGTACCAACTTTGTATGTGGCATGTTGTCAAATGCCTTTGAAAAGTCCAGATATACAACATCCACAGTCTCCCCCAGATCCAGTCTGGAATCTTACTTCCTCATAGAAGCCAATCAGATTAGTCTGACAGAACCGAATTCAAATAAACCCATGCTGATGCTGGGTTATAAATCTTTACACAGTGAGATACTCCAGGATAGCATCTCTAACAAACCCCTGAAATATTTTCACCACAAAAGAAATTAGACTCACAGGTCTGTAGTTTCCAGGATCGCTTTTTGGTCCTTTTTTCTACATTGATACCACATTTACTATGCGTCAGTCATGTGGAACATAACTAGTCCTCAGGGAATCTTCAAGTATTAAAAATAACTGTCTGCCTATCATGGTACAGGAGTGTATGCCATCTGTGCATGGTGATTTGTCTATCTTAGTGGTCGTAAGGCGGCGCCATACCTCTCCCTGGGTTAAACTGTTGACATTCCAAAGAAAATTTACATCATTCCTCATTGTGTCATCCACCAGCGGGTAAAGACAGTTGAGAAGGCGACATTCAGTAGATTGGCCCTTTCCTCATCTCCATCCACCATGATGCCCATGTTATTCCTCAGAGGGCTCACACTCTCAGTTTTTAGTTTCTTATAATTTCTATGCTTGAAAAATAATTTTGGATTATTTCTGCTCTCCCTGGCAATATTTCTCTCACTCTTTATTTTTGCAGCCTTTACTTGCTTTTTACAAAATTTACTTTTCTCTCTATAATCCTGTAATGCCTCATTGCTATACCTTATCTTTCTCACTTTCTGGCTTTTTCTTGCTCCTCTTATGCTTTTTTCCATATGGTATGTGTTTCTCACAGGACTTTTTTAGAATGTGAAAATGTCCCATTTTTGGGGGAAATTTTGTCTTTGAGAACATTGTCCCAGCTTATGCCTATAAGGTCTTCCTTTTGTTTCTGAAAATTTGCCCTCCTGAAGTTTACAGTGTTTGTTGCCCCTCCACTAACGCTCTTAGTAAAGCGTAATACAAAAACAATGATATTATGATCACTATTACCCAGGTGCCCTTCAACCTGTAATTTTGATACTCTGTCAGGTCTGTTTGTTAGGATAAGGCCAGTAGTGTGACCCCTCTTGTTGGCTCCAGAACTAGCTGCAACAGGTAATTGTCTTTTGTTGACAAAAGCATGCTACCTTTTGAAGGACCTGCTGGTTTCTGCTCCCCAGTCAATATTTGGGTAATTGAAATCTTATTTCTAAGGAACAACATTGCTACATTTATGGGAAATTAACTTCACACACTATTTGGAATAACATGTAATTGAAGATGTACTCCCCTGGAGGTTATTTTAAGCATATTTTAATGTTGTGGCATAATTGCAAAATCATCTTTAATTCTTTAGTACAATGCAATCAGGCAACCCTGCCTCCTGCAGTCAGTTTACTCTGTCCACTCAATGCATCTGGCATCCCAGCCCTCTTAGATCTCCTGATAGCTGGAGAATGACATCACAATTAGGAGGCAGGACTAGGAATTAAGACACATGGAGTGGGCAGGGCGTACTGACCATAGGTGAGGTTACCCAAATGCTTGATGGCATCATACAAAAGAATGAGAGATGATTTTTCATTAATTCTGCAACCTAAATTTATATTTTAAAAACCTACAGGAAATAAACATATTACAGAAGAAGGTACAATTTTTGGACTTGGGGGGATTAGTCTGATTACAGGTTTCATTTAAAGAAAAGATTGTTTTGCCACCTCATCTTTCATACATCTTGGGGAAAGGCACATTTGGCCACATCCAATGTAATCATCTACTGTGCTATGAGCCAGATGAAGACTGTCTTAATACACAGTAAGCCAGATTCATATAAAGGCATGTTCAGTTCAAAATATCTTTTAAAAAAAAATGGCACTGGAGATAAATGACCTTTATGAATTAATTGTAAGTAGTATTACAAGTAAAATGGAATAGGGTTTAAATTAGATTTTTTTTTTCTGTTTCCGTAAAACTTAAAAACCTAGCAAGTACAAAGTTAAAAACAAAGAGTAAATAGGATTAGACTCTGCCTCTGTGAAGGACAGAGACAAAGCTTGAAGGATTTATGTTTCCACTATGACCTTAGATACTCTTCTAATGCAAAACTAAATAATTCCAACTACATTATAATGTTCACTTTCTGCCATGTCTCTACAACTAGAACACTTGTTTGCTGTCAAATGTTCTTTAGCATAAATTCTAGAATGGCCTCATCGTTCATAATGGCTATGTAGCAGGAAAATTTACAGTCCTACAACTGAATAGGCCATAAGGAAGCATAGTTCATTTATTTAATGGAAATGTCAATCCATTCCATTATTCTTTATGGTAGTCATAAGCAGTGTACAGTATGTGTGAATAGCGGAATGTGGTTTTATACAAATTTATTATTAGCATTATCTTGGGATATGCTATGTTTTTACTGAAACTATAATATTCTAGCCATTGGTTATGAAAGTTCATAGTACAAACAGAGCATTTCGATATAAAAACCAACAGGATTCCATCTCAGATTTTTTGAATGAATTTGGAAAGATAGTATTGATAGTAAAGATACAACTGCACCTTTCTTTAAATAGTTTATCTAAATGATTACAAAAAGTAATGTTAGGCTTAACCCTTTCCCTGCCAGGCATTTCTGGAAATTTTGTTGCGTTATTGGTCAGAAATGTTTATATAGTTTTGATATGTACAAATATAACTTAAAGGATAGCATAAAGAATTATAGTAAACTGCAACAAACCAAAGCAGACACCTCACCTATTTACAAAATTGCATTAAGGAATTTATAGAGATAAGATGTTATTTATCATTGGTTTACCCAGGCTTTTTGGTATAAAAAAGTCTCAAAGTAGCCACATTTTATTAATCTGTCCTAAACGTAGAACTGCTAGTGCAACCCCGTTCAAAGCCAGATCCATGACTTGAGACTTTTGAAAAAAGTCTTATAAAAAGTCTCAAACTTACTCTAATCCCCTGCTGGTCTATGTGTTGAGACTTTTTATGCATTTTGAGACATTTCGAATAAACATAAAATAGACCATAAGAACATTTGTGGAAGGGCCAAAGCCCCTTCAATTAATTTGGCAACAGAGCTCCAAAACTAGACATAGAACTGTCCCAAGTTGCTGGTCTAATGATAAATAACCACCATAGACACCATTCATGCAATTTTGATTCAAAGTATAAAATTCTATTTAAAAAATGCATAAAAATTGATTATGATGTTAAAAAAATGTGCCCCAACACAAATTATTTAAAAAAAAATGCATGAAAAAATATATTTTTACCTATAACTCACATCAAAGTAGAGGTTTACACACATATATGGATGTACAAATATTGGGGCTCATTTACTAAGGGTCCACGGACCGCATTTTGGTCGGGTTTCCCAGAGATTTCTGTTTTGTGCCACATTTAACAGGAGTTTTCATCTTCGTCGGACCGCCCGGATCGGGGATTGCGACAGAACCAGGTAAGTAAATTTGCCCCAATAAGTCAAAGTAAACAGATGTATTTAGTGAAAAAAAAAGTCTCATCGTGCACTTGAGGTAACAAGCAGTCTAATTTGGGCAATCTACTACCAGTAATATGGTGGTAGATGTCCTTTAACATTAGTTCATGTTATTTCTTTCCAAAATATTTCAACGAATAAAGTCAACATTTACTTTTTCTGTAAGCTTTGAGAAGCTCATATGTGCACCCTCCCCCAGATTTTCCATTTTTCCTGTTGGCTAAGAAGCTGAAGTGGGTGCACACATCAAAGGGCTATAGCCATAGAATTTTAGGAGTTTTCTTCTGAAAGAGGAGAATTACATCTTCCATATGAATCTAAAATTGTGTTTCTAGGTGCCGGGGATCTGGAGATATTCTCTGTTAAAGCGACAGTATGTGAGATCTAAAGGGGCAAGCATACAGTATTTATGAAGTCAATAAAAGCACTGAAGTATGAACAGTAAGCCCTTCAAAATCATAGTTGTCTGTATAAACTGTGCAACCAAGACATTATGTGAATATAAAGTGTTTCATTGTTACTTTTAACAACAACAACCGGCAACACCCATAATATGTGCTGTTTGGGTACCATTTTTTCCTAAAACCATTTTTTACTAAAACTCTTAAAGTATGCTTCAAAAATATCTAGCTTAAAGAAAAGACAAAAACAAAAATATGTGAGAGATAATAAAAATAACAAGTGCCAACAAATATAACATAGACAATAAATGATGGACATGTGTCTTTTTTCAACCATATAAACTATGACACTATGAAATAAGATCTGTGTATATATACAGATTTGTGTAATAGTGATATAAAAGAGATTATGATGGAGCACATTCTTCATAAAAGCCAACTCATCAACAATATATTCCAATTCCATCGGTATACCCATATCAATCCTTATAAGTTGGTGGTCTGTAGGAATGAGTTTGTCTCAAGCCAGACAGGAGTATCCAATGACTGACACCTCATGCTTTGAGATCTAAACTCAGTAGTAGAACCTCTGCAAGCTACATGCACTAAGACTCTTCATATAGTTTATCTGTTCCATCCACTTTACTTTTTTGAAGAGAAGTTGGAGACTTTAAACAGCGCTACATACAAATATCTCTATTTTGACATCTTGTGGTAGTAACATTCTGAGGAAGGTATGAATGGGGCTCTCCCAGGGTGCCAGCTTTCAGATTCTGTCTAAATGATATCTGAAGCCAGTTTTTACAGTGCATTTCACAACATTTTAAAGGGATATTTCCACAAAGACAAGTTTCTTAAATGTACTCAGGATAACAAAATAACACATTCTCTAATTCAATGTTATTATAATATAAATATTATATATATGATATAATTCTAACCTGTCTCTATCAGTCCTGGCGTACACACTTTTGGTTGCCCCTGGATCTTCTGAGTTTAAGGTCAGCAGACATATTGTTCTTCTGTCTGACGGTGCACTAATCTGGGCTGCTCTCTGCCGCTAGCCCCCACCATTGCACTCCAGGATGACCTCACACAGACACACACACTGACTTCCTGCCAGCATGTGAGGAGAGTGAAGCTACAGGCAGAAAAGATCTTTATTCAGGGGAGGGGAAGGGAGGCATATAGCAGAGTAGTACATGTTATGGCTGTGATAGTAAATCTGAGGATGTTATGTGCAATATGTGTCACATGGATCTCATCATCTTTTATCTCTGATCTGTGTAATCTCTCTTTCTCGATTTCAGATACTAGTGAATGTTCAGAAGCTAAATCAAAGTGTATATAAACCAGTACCCTGATAATCTAACCACATTGTCAGATTTGTATTTTTCATTAAGCACTTTCTTTTTTGTGACAATTTCTCTTATAAATCTGAATAGTTATACCAAATTGTCATACCCAAAAACTCTCCATCCATAATGAATCCTGACATGTCAGCAAACTAGGTTTTCAATATTAAGGCTAAGAGATTCTGTGGCCAGAATCTCTTACTCTTAATATTGAAAAAACTAGTCTGTACTGTACTGTTCTCTTTACAGTAAATCAAAAGAAGGGCTATTTCATCTAAAAATATTCATCCATAATTTAACTCAACATGTCAGCAGGCAAATGCTACTATTAGATTGGTGGTTGGTGTAGGGTGAAGTACCACTTTGTGGTAATGTATAATGTATAATTTTGTATCTGCAGATCAAGGTGGGCAGGTTTAACATGATACAAGTGAATCAAGTGTATGCACAGTTTTCTGGACATTTTCAAGATCTCCTGATAGTATGCCAACAGTGCCCAAGTTGGATGAGATTTAAGGAACCCTTTCATACCCAGATCAAACAAATGCTCTATGCAAAAGTTGTGTGTCAACCCCCCCTTGAAGCAGTTCAGACTGTATGCTCAGTTGTTCTGTTTGTCAGTGATCATGGTTCCGATCTTGAGTGTTTGACAGACAATGGAGTAACTGGATTCATGAAACATAGAATGACAACATGGCACAATTGCCATCACCTGATCAGGTTGCTGGTGTTCATGCTTGCCAACAACATTTGTAATACAAAAAATGCTAATCTATAAAGCTACAGTATTTAGCAAATAGACATCCAAAAACCAAAAGCCGCACACCAAAAAGAAACATAGGAGTCCATCTTATTGAGAAACAGCGACCACATTTTATTCAATACACAATTCCAATTTAATAAATCAAGTAAGTAATAATAAGTAATAATTGGACAATTCATAAAAAGGGACATAGGAGCCCAGAATGGAAATTAGCTTAACATGATAAGCAAGACACCTCTGATATCCAAAAACCCTTACCATAACATGGTATAGATCAAATAGTCTCATTAATATAGAGTTAATGTAAAGAGTAAGTCCATATATTATGTATTACATAGCTCCCCGCCTGAGGTACCTTCCGGTTGGTATGCACATTCAGCAGCTACAAGTATTCACCGATAGACATATTAGAGGGTTAAGGATAGACACAGGGGGCCACAAAACACACCTCGACGCGGTTTCGCTCGTTGTCAAGCCACAAGCGTCAAAACTTTTTTATAAGAAATGTTTTATATACTGTATGTTGATAATTGTCTGTTATTTAAAGGGAACCTACAACCACAAATCTACCTATAAAGGTAGATCAGGTGGTAGGTGGATCAATGGGACGTGAGGATAGCCCTTTTAAGGGCTAATCCTCACATCCCGCACTTTTTTAGTAACTTTTATTGACTTTTTGCCAATTTTACTTAGTGGCTACTGGGGCGTGGAGTAGCCACATCTGAGGTTACACGAGGCGGCTACTCCACGCCCTGGTAGCCACTTTACCCTCCTACTCGTGACTGCGCGCCTCGTCCGCGATCCTGCAGTCTGCGCAAGCGCAGAACGCAGGCCCGCGCCTGTGCAGCCCCGGCTTCGGAGCAGTGACCGGCAGGCGGGGCCTGCTGTTCTGCGCAGGACTGTAGGATGTCGGACGAGGGCGCGCAGCTCGAGCAGCTCCGCGCGACGAAGATGGTGAGTAGGAGGGGTAAAGTGGCTACCAGGGCGTGGAGTAGTCGTCTCGTGTAACCTCAGATGCGGCTACTCCACGCCCCAGTAGCCACATAAGAAAATTAGCATAAAAGTCAAATAAAAGTTACTAAAAAAGTGCGGGGACGTGAGGATTAGCCCTTAAAAGGGCTATCCTCACGTCCCATTGATCCACCTACCACCCGATCTACCTTTATAAGTAGATTTGTGGTGGTAGGTTCCCCTTAATCTTATTTTGTAGATTCCATATGTGATGTTCACAGATATGATCTTGGTCGTTTGGGTGGATGAAGTCATTGGGAGAATTTGGTCAACTTGATATTAGTACATAAAGGTCATTATGTACGTATTGAATATTTTAAAGGGAAGCTGTAATCGGTTGCCAAGGGGCAACTAAGAAGCTTGATAAATCTGCCCCATTGTTTAGATCCTCCCATACAATGCTGACTGGTTACAAATAGCATCACTGGCTCTGAAAGACCCGTGCTCTCCATGGACAAACAGAACCCAATGATTTTCAAAATAAATTGTGTAATACATTTCCTGTGCATCAACTGCAGTTGTGGACCTACTACGCTATTCAATCGGTTTGATTTCTGCTTCATCCCTGGACAACTCCAGTTTTCATCATGTTAACCCTATGCAGAATTTTGGTCCCTAAGGTAGCAATTTCTTGTGGTGATCCTAATGTGAATAACACCTGCTTCTGCCAACTAGAAGACAGTGGTTATTTCATGGAAATAACAGGCAAAAGAGTGGTCAAGTACAGTTAAAGGTCAGGACATATAATGTACTAGCAAGTTCAGGGGACAGCAGCAGGTTCATGCAGGCAGCACAGAATTATAGTTGTATCCTGTAGTGGCTCTGAAGTAAAACTGAGCAGAGCTCTAGCATGCATGGAGGGAGGGAGTCCTTAGTGATCAGCCTGCTGTCCTAAACCCTCCTCTTAATGAATGGATTTTGCAAAGTATATAACCCAATTAATTCAGCTCCTGCTCTACTCATAGTAATAATGTCATCACTGCAGGGTATGCTCTGAAAAAGATCACATTAAGGTCTAGATAAAGGTCACTATATTTTCTAACATAAAATAATTAAATGAATTTAGATACACCCCATTACTGTAACACAGAGAAATCATCACTGACCCTTTCATGAGTTTTAAAAATCAATTAAATGTAAATTAATTTTATGCAATCAATGCGGTCAAGTGCTCGCTGCAGATTATACATGTATCTGGAATGTCCAATATTCTGGACATATGTACTATATGTGCTATATAGTAACAGAAGAAAGTGTTTTCAAGAATTAGCCTTTAAAGTGGACCTGACAACTCTCATATCGAAGTCTAAACATAAGTCTACGTTTTTGTGTTTCTCTAGAATTTCACCATTAAATTTCTAAGTACAACATCAACTGAGTTATACTATTTCTAAAAAGGTATGACCTTACTCAGTCTGAAACTGTCAGCACTAATTGGAAGTGTTAATCTGTAATGTCCCATTGTCATATTATAGATGAATGGTGCAATAAAGAGTTTCAAAAAGGTTTAAAAAATTTTGGGATGAATAGAAATATTAAAAAAAAACATATTAGCATCATCTTGACATATGATTTAACCCCATAATGATTGCCATATTGCGCTTTTACAATGGCCTTCAAGGGTACTTCTGATGCACCACCTTTCTACAGCACCACTTCAGAAGAAGATTGCAGGACATCCTGCAGGATTTTCCAATCCCAGTGTTTGATCCCTAGCCACCCATCAGCACTTTGTGATTGCAATAGCAGGGTGCCGATGGTGTTGCACGGCAGCTGTGGTACAGTGAAGGACTCCAAGGCTAGTAGTAGTTCTGTCAGGGTGTGTGTCAAGAGAAAAATAGAGAATGTTCTATCTTTTTTCTGGCACTGGCATGGTATGGTGACAGATGTGTGTGCTCAGCTTACCGTACTGTGCACAATGCATTTCTGTGGAGGCCGTTTGCCAGCTACCGTTAGTGCGACATGTTAATGATTGATGTTAATGTTCAAAGTACATTTATGTAATGATTGATGTTAATCACGCAATGTTCAAACTACATTTATGAAATGATTGATGCTAATCACGCAATGTTCAAACTACATTTATGTAAACACAGTGTGATATACACATTTACGTAAACACTATATGAAGGCAATATAAGGGTCTGTTCACAATTGTATTTATATCACATTAAAATCATGCTGATGTAACCGTGTTTATGTTATGTTACAGTTATTTTAGAGGGCTTTTCCTATTTATAGGAGTTTTAAAAGTTAATTTTATGAGAAACTCCCTACAAAGTACAACATTTTTAAATTGCACCTCTCAAACTAATCACAACAACCCTTGTTAAGCTTGTTAACCATTTAAGCATTGAACATGAGTCCAATTAATCCATATTACACATTTACAGGGTAAAACATGTAAAAAATTTTTTTAACAAATTATAAAAATATTAAAAATTCTGCATTCATTGTATTGCTAAGTCTAAATTTACTGTGATTGACAGAAACATTTCCACACTCTCATTGCTGCTATGTCTTATGTTAGAGAAAGGATCCAATCCTATTATAGATCGGGGCTCTGACATCTCATATAAGGTTTTCTGGGACAGTGCTTTTTGCATTGGCTACCTGTGTTTATTCTGTATTCTGTCATTGGCTTTGTGGTTTATTTGACCCTTTTGGCTTTATCTCTGACTATTTGTTTGCTTAGCAATTTTGTACTAAATTGTCCTCAGGTTCTCATGTGTATTTGATGACTATCCTTCTCTGTTTGTAATGTCTTGCCTTTGTTTCTGGGTCTGTATTTTGCCGCAGGAAGGGAACATCAAATAGGTAGGACAATAAGGCATGGACATCTAAGAAGAGGTTTAGTCTCAGGGCCTACTGTCATTATCTTTTAATTCCTTAATCCTACATAACAGCTTCATAGATAGGGTTGTACCACAATACCATTTTAATTTCTCATGAAACCAGTAAGTTCATAAATATTAGGCTGTTGAAAAACAGTGGATGGATGGCCATATTTAGATACACATGTAGAATCTGACAATGTAATTCAAAACCACAGAAAATTGTCTTGAAGTGCTAATAATCCAGCACTCATATAAAGACATTCCTAATCAAGAGTAGAGGTAAGGAATTGGGTCTTAAATTAGCTTTACTTTTGACATGGATAGAGGTTTATGCCCCATTTGTACCTCATTTTAAAATGTCTCTGTTTTCAAAAGTTGGCTAGTTTCTTTTTAGTTTGTTCCAAACTTTTGCTTTTGAATTCCAGATTTTTCTTGCTTTATGTTAGACCATTTTTAGAGGCAGGTGCTTGATTAACTTTATTACTTGCCTTAGTTCCAATCAGGTTACAAAATTCTTTACCGGAGAAGTTATGTGCACAGATATTTTGGGGTCAGAAGCTTATTTAAACCTAAGCCTAAGCGATAGGGAGAGCTTTGCATTTTGAAAGCCTTCAAAAATGTATAAGGAAGGCAAAATCATGGCTGTTTTATTTTAGAAATCAGTCTGTGGTTTTATTTGTAGCTTAGCCCCATTGTGATAAGTCTAGGCAGCAATATTCGACAACTTGTGAAACATGGACTGCTGCTTTTAAAATAATAAAAACGTGTTCCTCAGTCAATCCCAGGACAACCCCTTTAGGTACTTTTCATTTCATTTCATTGCATTTTATCTAACAAAACAGGCAAGACCAGTTGTTTGCTTGATCGTGAATCGAGCAGGTAAGATTAACTAAAAAATCTTACAAGTCAATAATGTATCAAGCATGTATAATTTTACTCCAAATATTTATTTGCCAGAAAAAATGGAATACAATAGGGCATTGAGATTGTAGTGCATGGATGCATTGCGGAAAAAAACCTTTAAAGCATTGTTGACAGAACATTCCGTACTATTCTGTCACTTATGTTTGTTGTTCCGCACATATTTCTCATCCACCCTAACATCAAATGAGCTTTAGTCAGCACAAAATGCCATATTCTTGTCTCCTAAGACAGGACACCCTGCGTTCATGTTTGGCTTTCAGTTCTCTGCCCTGACAGCTCCTGATGTGATATTCTCAGCTTGATGCTTCACAATTGGCTTACTGCAGTCACAATGCATCATATAAACTAATGCTTTGCCGCGGCACACTGATGGAAAGAAGATGTTGTCCAGAGGACTGATTTAACCTGATCTGATGCCTTGAAATATAAAGTGTCAAATGAAATGACGGAAATGACAATGTATAGAAAAAGAAGCAGAAAAGGTAATGCATCAAGATCGTATTGTTTTATATATATATATATATATATATATATATATATATATAGTCTGTAGCATTTATTATAAATTGCTTATTATTATTGGTAAATAGGGGTTAATACTTTTCAAAGAAATTGTCATAGGGTTTTGGCTGTATTTGTGCCTGCTGCTAAATAAAATGACTGCAAAAAAGCATGTGGTAGAGAAAACAGATGTACAAGGAAGAGCTTAATTCCTTATTATAACATTGTACTATTTATCACAAGTGTCCACTCAAAGGGAATCTGCTACCAGACATTTAGATGTAGAAAACTATCTAGATAAAAATACATTAATTATGAACTGTTATGGGAAAAAAACTTACATCTTATTTCCCCCATTCTGCAGCAGCTTTCCTGCTGCTCACCAGGTCCTTTCATACAGATGGTGACTGCAGCCATTAAT